>VXBT01010857.1:8616-19521 GCA_013400235.1 Oriolus oriolus
CCTGCTGGGCGTGTCCCGTGCCGGGTGTGTCCCGTGCCGGGTGTGTCCCGTGCCGGGCGTGTCCCCTGCTGGGTGTGTCCCGTGCCGGGCGTGTCCCGTGCCGGGCGTGTCCCCTGCTGGGCGTGTCCCGTGCCGGGCGTGTCCCCTGCTGGGTGTGTCCCGTTGGATCCGTGCTGCTGGGTGGCTCTGCAGCCAGCGCAACCCAACCCAACCCTCACGCCCAGCCCCCGGGAGGGCCCTGCACCCCTCATTCCACGCCTCTACACTTCCCTGGGTGCACAGCTGCGGGAACGCCACGGGGAATGGATGGGCAGGGCAGTCAGGGTGGGGGGTTTGTCCCCTTTGGTTTTGCCAAAGCCACCAGGACCGTGACCCACTGGAACTCTCTGTGACCCACTGGAGCTGACCCCTCGGGTGGCCTGGGAGTGGCCACATGGCCCGATCCAGTCGGCAGCACTTTAATTTAATAACTCCCCAGAAGTGGCTGCCACTCAACAGCGATGCTGCAAAGTGATTTTGTGCAGTTCTTAATTAAGACCTGCTCGCAGGAAAAATCCTAATCCATTAGAGGTCGATTTATGCCTTGAAGCAAGGTCAATTTTTCTTTTCCTGCCTTAAATCCGTGCAAAGGTGGAACTTTCTCAGTGTGTGAGCTTGGTTTTGCTTTTTTATCTGTTTGGAATTTTGATCTCTGGTTGCTGCTGCTCAGCAAATGGCACAGAACATGTCCTGGGCTCTGTGGGTTTTGTTTCTGGTCCACTGCTTTCCCTCGCTCTTGAATAATGAGAACGGGTAAGGGAAGAGTCTGATTTACCACTTTTGCACCTGTTTTAAGCCAGTGTCTCTTTCACACATATATTTACACATATAAATAGGTATCAAACATCCTGCAGCTCTTTTCACTGGTGATTCCGGTGCAGCCGTCAGTTGGAGATAAGGAGAGATCTCACATAATTTAATCAAGAAGTTGTAAACCCCGAATTTGCAGAAACAACTGCACCCCACAGTGGGCACCCACCACGGCTTTGCTGTGCCTTTGCCTGGTTAAACCAGAGTGGGATGAGGAGAGCAGAATGTCTCTCCCTGGCTGTGCTTTGCAGGAGGATGTTTTTGGAATTCCTCAGCAGTGCTGGCTGGCCCTTGGAGACGTCCAGTCATGTCTGATGCGCTCGAGCAGAGCTTGCTGCTAAACTAACCTTGATAATCCCGGCCCCCAGAGGCTGCTGCTCTGCCAGGGAGCCAGGGATTCATTCCCTGCCAGCCTCGGCCTCCACAAACCCTGCCAAGGCAAAAATCACATCCAGTTACCACAACTGTGGCAGTACAGGGCTGAGGAGCAAAAAAAATACTTTTAAAGATGGAGCCTCGATAGACTGAAGAAAATTCTGGATGTGTTATAAACCCAGCCTCAGTTTAGTAGAGCCCACTTAGGAGACTTGGAGCTGCTTGGCCAATTTCTCCCTATAAAACCTGTTGTTCGCGATTTAACTGGAGAGTTTTGGGATTTCTGTTGTTCCAGGCTCTCATTTGAAGGGGCAATTGCACAAGTGTGGCCTCACGAGCTGGGGCTGTGGGCAGGATTCCCTCAGAGTGAGAGAACATCAGCCAGGGGACCTGGCACTGGCAGCCTGGGGAAAACAATTCCTGAGCATAAAACCCCGGAATTGATGCAGTTCTCTGTACTAAACCCAGCAAACTGGATGGGCACAGGAAAAAAAGCAGAGAATGAAAAATGGACTAAAAACCTTTCCTAAAGAGTGGGACCCTCTGAACTGGGCTAATCCCAGCCCCAGCAGGGTAAGAGGGGTGCAGAAAGCCGAGCAGGAATTTGTGACCGAAGGTGCCTGGTGAAGAGCAGAGCAAAATCTGTTCAGCCTCTGAGCGCTGTGACTTCCTGGGAGCGTCCACTGGCCTGCCAGGCTGGAGATGCCCGCTCGGAAGAGTTAACTCTGTGCATCCTCCAGGGAGCGCAGGCACAGCTGGCAGGGGGCTCTGCTGAGAGGAAAAGCCTCTGGCAAGTTGCTGCTCTGCAAAGGCAGGAGGGGAGCAGTGGGTTTGCACAGGCAGATGAAGTTGTTGCTCGGGATGGGAGCTGCTGTTTTCTGTCCAGCTGCTGCTCGCAGAACAATTTGTATTCTCTGAGGGGGCTGCTTTTTCTCTGCCTCCGCTCTCCAAAGTTCAAGCTCCTCTTCTGGAGGTTGCATTTAACCTTTAAGAAACAAGCTGGAGTGTCTGTCCGTGACCTTGAATGATGGGGGCAGAGAGGGGAAGAAATATCACAGAGTCTCACCAGAGACACCTTTAGGGGTGCCTAACAAGGCATTTAATTTAAAATGGGAGAAAAGGACACTTAACTCGAGTGACAGGACCTGGAGAGGGGCAAAGGAACGTGGTGCCACAGCCGCATTCAGGACAGGGGGTGACAGACACGTGAGCTGGAGTGGCAGGGCCCCTTTTGTCACACGAGTGCTGGAAAAGGTGCCAGAGGAACAAAGATAAGAGCAGAGCAGGTGTGGGGAGAATGGAGCCTGTTCACATGGCAGGTGACTTTTCATAATGGATGGAAAGGTTATCATCGCACAGATTTCAAGTGATAATGCTGAGGAAATGTCATTTCTCCCTGCTCTTTTTCCTGCCTTTCCTCTCCTGTTGAGCGTTGGGATCTGTGGCACAAAGAGGGGTCATTGCCTCTGCTTTGGAACTGTCTGGAGGCGAACGCTGATTGTGATGCAGATGTTTTGTCTGGTGCAGGGGAGGGGTGAGGCCTTTGTGAGGCTTGGTGTGAACAGTAACTGCTGGGGTACTGATCACTAATCTGATGGGAACCCTCACACAGACCTCACCTGTTCGGGGCTGGAGCAGCTGCTGATAATTTGAGTTGTTTAGGAACCAGGAGGTGCTGCCCTGGTCTTACAGGCGGAATTTGGCAGTGTCAGAGGGAGGATCTGCAGCAGAGCAGATTTTTAGGGCCGGGAGTTGAGCTGTACCTGCTGACGTCCCTCTGTGGGAGCTGTGTCCCCCTCACCCGGGGCCCTGGGCTCCCTGAGCCTGTCAGGAGCTGCAGTTCTCTCCCCAAAACCTCCTCTCCACCTGTCTCGTTGCCGCTCTGCTCGCTGGGGCTGGAGCCAGGGAAATCAGCTGTGTTTAGTCAGACGGTTTGGCACCAATCTGTTGACGGTGCTCCCGTGTTGTGCCATCCCTCGGAGGGCTGCGGAGTGGGAGGAACCGGGATAATTTGAGCTGTTGGGATGCTGGGGGTCAGGTCTGCAGCAGCCCTTGTCCCCCCTGCCAGAGACCCCACCGCGCTCCCGTTTCCGTGGGACCTGCTCCACGCCAGGTACCTGCTCTGCCACAGGCACGCTCACCTCTCTGCAGAGCTGTAATTGAGTTAGGGAGGTTACCATGGCAACCCCTGCAATTAATTAAAGTGCTTGGGCACGGTAAGTTTATAGATGCAGAAAACATTTTCATATATAAATAGTGCAATCTGTTTGTGCTCCGAGGATTTGCCCCTTCCCTATTTCTCTCTAATCTCGGCTGAGAAATTGGGCTTTTTTTTTTTCCCCCCTGTTTTTTTTTTCTCCCTCTGGGGGTTGATAAATCTTTGTGTTATTGCCCATAAAGTGGGTAAATAAAGTCCCTGCAGTTCGTGTCCACCTGCTGAATGCTGAATGAGCGGGATGAGCCTTCCCAGGGCAGCCCAGGCCGCTGTCCCCCCCACCTCCTGTGCCCCCGGGGCGGGTGGCTCGGGCACTGCGTGTCCTCCTGTCTGCTCAGCCCTGGGGCTCCGCTCGGACAGGGCACGGCGCTCCCGGGAGCCCCAGCGGTGCCACAGGCAGCCCCAGTGACCCTGGGCAGGCAGCGGTGCCCGTGCTGCAGCCCTGGCCCTGCCCTGCCTTGGGTGGTTGGTGGGGGCTGTTTCACAGAGGAAAATCACAGCAGTGCCCAGCCCAGGACAGGAGAAAAGAGGAAAAAATAATCTCCAAGAGGACAAAAGCTCCAGAAGCAAAAGGAGAAGGAGAGATAAATGGTCGTTCATGGCAGAGGAATGGATTCGGGCTGGCAGATTCCTGCTGGGGGTGAGTTCTGGCCGTGTTTTGTGCCTTCAAACTCTTTGCCACTTGTTCTTTTTGCTGGCAGCTTTAGGAAGGGTTGGATGAAGGCGCTGGGGACAACCCCAGCAGCGTCCTGAGAGAAGTCCCTGAATTAAAGCTGCTGCCATAAAAAGGGGACACGTTCTTGGTGTGATCTCCTGCCCTTCCCTGCGTCTCCACCCCCTGGGAAGGTGCAGATTTCACTCCCCAGCACTATTCCCTCTCTTCCCATTATTCCATCGTTTTATCCTCATGTACTCCGATGCACTGGGGATTTCTAAATGGTGTGTAAAATGAACATCTGCCATTGGCGGGGCTGGCACATCTGGATCCATTAATTTTTCATTATTTCCCCGTGTTGGAGGTCAGATGTTCACGATGTGGTAACGCAAGAGATTCCACTGGTGGGTTTAATGTCTCTGAAGCAGATAATTCTATTTACAGAATTATTTTAAACCCCCAAACTGTGAGAGCTAACTGCTAGAAAGGTTTCATTTTCTAATTATATATTTTTTTAAATCAAGAATCCTGCAGAACTTCTCCAAACACCGACCCATTTATGACTTATAAAAGTTTGGAAAGTGGATTATTCTTCTCTCTATTGTTTCATAGATGGCTCTGCTGGGGTTTGTTCCACCACTGTGTGCTTTTTGTCTCTTTCCTGTTTTAAGCAGGAGGAATCAACTGTTGGCATTAAGAGTTTGGAAGCAGAATAAATAGGGGTTAAATATATTAAATATACAGAGCTGATAGACGGTGAGGTGACTCTTTTTTGGCACCTGTGCTAAACCATTGTCACTTTTATTTGCTGCCACCAGGGAGGTGCCCTGATCCCAAAATCCAGGGACTCTGGAGCTCTCCGTGGTAACAAATGATCTGTAAAACTTGGAGTTGTGACCTGATGACTGCTGCGTCCTGGGCTGTGATTTCAGGAGCCTCCCCGCACCCCAGAGCCGGCTCACCCCCGTCCTTCCCTCCCTCCAGGGCCTGGGCTGGTCCCTCCTGGTGCTCCCAGCAAAGCAAATGTCACACAAAGGTCACCCAGCAGCAGAGAGCTTCCAGCTGGAGTGGATGTTGAATTTCAATGGGGGGAAAAAAGAACCTAAGGAAGAAAGGAAGAAAGTTTTAATTTTCTTGGCATTTGCTGCGTGCGGAGCAGCATCGCCTCGGGCCGGGCTCGGTGCTGCGCGGGGAACAGCAGCAGCCTCTGCAAAGCTCAGCCTCTCCAGGCTCTTCACTTGCACCTGGAAGGAGAAATTCAAGGACAGGGAAGGGACAAGGATAGAAGGGACCCAGCTGAGCCTCTGCAGGGCACCATTTTAACCTGAATTTTGGGGCAGGGGAGAAGATGCAACCCCTGAAATTCTTTTCATATTCACTCCCAGGTGCCGCCTCCTTCAGCCTTTTAGTTGGCCCAATCGACTCTGAGTTTCAGAGGCTGAAACAGAGATTTGTTCCCCCCCAGCTGCTAATCCAGCACTTGACATTTAACGCCAAGCTTGGTCCTGTGTTGGAAAAATGAATTTATTACGTCTCCTTGGCAGCTTCTCCCCCGTCTCCTCTGCATCCCCCCTGTGCCTCCCCGTCTGCCAGCTGCCAGCCTGGAGCAGCAGTGACAGCCCCCCCGGGACACCGGGAGTGATGAACGTTTCCAGGAGCACAAATGGTGTTTCCCTGTGCCTGGGCTACAGCAGCAGCGCCGTGCCCTGTTCTGGGCCCAGGCGTTTCCTGTGTTCCTGGCGTTTGGGGATTCCAGACGCCGCTGTCCCTCCCCAGCCCGGCTCCTGTCGCCAGCCCAGCCCTGGGCGCTCTCGGGGTATTTCTGGGCGGCTGCTGGGGTAGAATTTGGGCAGTGAGGGAGCCCAGGTGCAGCCGGGCAGGTTTCGGTCCCTGCAGAGGGGTGGGAGCTGCAGCCGCTCGGAAAATCGAGGCAGCAGGAGGAGGTTCGCTCATCGCAGACGCTCAGCTCACACCAGGCCCGCGTTATTTCTGCTGGGAAATGGGAGAGCTGAGCGCAGCCGGTGTTCCCACGTTGTGATCAGACCAAACAGCAGAACCCTCGCAATATTTAAAGGGGTGTCGAGGCGTGGTGCTCGGGAGAGGGAAAATCCCAGCAAACCTGGTTTGTGTTGCTTTTCCTTGAGGCTGTAATGAGCTCATCAGCGGGCACCACGCAGGAACCAGAGCAATTAATTGTCTTTTCTTTATCCCAGCCCAAGTCCGTCTCCCCCCGGAGCAGAGTTCAGCTCGTGCCCCTTCAGAGAGTCGGGATTTCCCTGCCAGTCCTGGTCCTTGGCTGTCCTTTGGGGTTCTCGCCCATGGCACCCTCTCCATGACGGGCTAAAAGTGTCACAGCTCTCACTCTCTGCCACTCGAGCTGCAGCCCCTGGACTTGAGCTGAAATCTCGTGTTTGAGTGAAGACGCTCTCCTGTCTGGCAGGAGGGGCAGTGATTTTAATAACTCCTGAATGGATCCATTAAAATCAAACATTGAAACGAGCGCTGCACGCTGGGAGTCACGGAGGATCACGGCAGACGGTGACACCGGGAAGCTGTGACATCTGCTCAGCATCTCCTCGTTGTCTTCAGAGCTGCTGCAGGGAAACCTGATGGATTTCTCCTGGCATCCAGAATAGGTTTTATAGCACCAGAGGTCTGGCGAGTTCTGACTCTGGGTGTGCCTGGATGTGCTCAGGGCTCCGGGGTTGGACAATCCCGTGCAGCCACCTCACAGCAGCCGGGGTTTGCTCCAGGCTGCTGAGGGGATGCCGTGGGCAGGGACAGAGCCATTCCCTCGGCCATTAAGGGTCCCAGTTTGGCTCTGAGTGTGAGAATTAACATGCTTAGGCTCTGCTGATTGCCTCTAATTCCTGCTGTGCTGTCTCACTCTGCCAGCCCTGGATCTCTGCTCCTCGAGGAGCCCGCGTTTCAGGAGCCTGGAATATTGACAATTACCGCTCGGATTTCTAGGATGGGTTTACTCTAATTTGAATAAAAGGCCTTGGAGGAAGGGTCAGTGAACTGTGAGGAATCAATCTTTCATAAGCAGCCTTTGGTGGTGGCTGCAGTATTTATGAGTGATGGAGCTGTCCTGACAAGGCAGAGTTCAGCGCTGGGGCCGCCTGTGACAACACAACGAGGGTTGCTGACACACAGGGTGGGTGGTTGGAGGCAGAGCGGGAGCAGAAGGAGCTGTGTCTGTCTCATTCCCGAGTTTTCCTGGAGCCCTGATCCGATGTGACTGTGCCTGGCACCAGCCTCTCCCCGAGCCCAGCCCAATGAAGGCTTCCCACAAACACAACTGCTGGGGAGGGAGTAAAAACCCTTCATTTTGACTTTCCCCTGGTGTTTCTGAGCCTGGTGGATGATGAGCAGGACAGTTCTGAAGGAATAAATGCATTTAACCCAGTCTGGGCTTGGCACAGAAGGAGGGATGGGGAGTTTGTCTCTGATACACCCACGATGTGAAGCAAAAGAACTTGAGCCTTGTTAAACCTCGGTGATGCGGGGAAATGTCCCCTCTGTTGGAAGAAAGGTGCTCAAGTCACTCCTGATTTCTGCAACTGAGCTGGGAATAGAAATAATTTATTTTGAGTCCCAGTTCATGTGAATTATCTTGATGTGGCTCCTACAGATGTGTCCAGCTGTGTAAATGTGCATAATGGGAGCGGTCAGCAGTTCCTCCCACCCCAGCTCGCAGTCACAGGCTGTGCAGCCTGACATTAAATGCATTTTGCCCAGTAAAAAGGAAAGAAAAATGTGCTTAACAGCTTTAAAATCTCCTCTCAATTCAAAAATGGTTTTTTCATCCACTGAGTTCCACAGACTGAAAACCACGTGAGGTTTTCAACTTAAACATCACAGGGCAAGTGCACTGCTCCTGATTTGTGTGCTCATCCAGCTTGGGACTGGTTCCAGTCCCTGGGCCAGGAATGCCCTTCCAGATTGTCCCTGCTCCAGGGCACCTGTCGGGGAAAACACCGACACAGATCATCCCCCAAAACAAAAAGGTCAACTGGTGTTGAATTAGTTCACGTACAGAACTCTGCGGAATTTGAAATGCACTCTGAAACTGCTTCTTGACTGAGGACTTTTGCCTCGTTAATCCTGAACCACCGCTGAGCACTGTGAAAGTCTTCCAGAGGAACGAGCGGGGCTGCTCAGAGCTGGCCCAGGAAGGAAGGTTCCTGTTCCGTGTGTTTCCTGCTCTGCCCAGGCACCTCCTCCTCCCCTTTTTTATTAATGTCAGAAGACGTTTCCAGCCCTGCAGGGCACAGGCGGCATTTCCCATCTGCGCTGACGTCCAGCTATTCATTTTCCCCCAAAATTTCAATTCCAGCTAGCCCGAGGCGAGGCTCCTGCCCTGGCAGCCCCTCCTCCCTGCAGCAGGGTCCCCAGGAACCACCTCTGCTGCCTCATTACCTCTCTGCACCTCTAACAGCACCAGGTATTGAAACAAGCACGGACAAAAACGGGCCCTGCTTGGCTGGGGTATTTCCTAATGGACTCGGCAGCTGTTTAGGAAAATGAGCCAGGATGGAACTCATTCTTCAAGGAGAATTTGGGGGGAAATGCACTTTTTAAAGAGCAGCATCCATTTTTTGGTGCACATCTGTAATCTCCGTGAACTCTGGAGCAGGGCTCTAATGAGCCTCCTGTTTGCAGAGAGCTCCGAGTGCGTTCCCTGGCAGGGAGAATTAAACAGAGAAATAATTAGTGAAGGGCAGGGTGCAGGGAAGGAAATCACAGCACCTTTCCCAAAGTCAAAATTTAATTGACTTTCTACCAAGCAAAACTGTGAAGTTCTTTCCCCATAAATGTTCAGTGCAGAGGTTTCAGCACTGTCACAGCCCCTTAAATTGGTCTGACGGTAACAAATCCTTTCAGGAACGGTTGTCACTCCTCGGGAAGTTTGTAAATCGAGTAGGAGCTTAAGGTACTTCTTCTTCCCCTGCATTTTAATGTTGTTGGTGTTTCCATAAGCCCAGGATCTCTGCTCCTTGTTTCCTGCTCAGTCCCAGCTCCCTGAATCTGACAGGAGACCGTGATAATGAGCAGTAAATAATTGCTAGCCGTGGGCAAGTGTCTGAGCAGGAAACCCGAACGATTCCAGGTAATGAGGGGGAAAATTTATCTGTACATGCATGAAATGGGGACGAGGAAATCGAGGGTCCTGCTCTCAGAGGTGTTTGTCACCCACAAACGGGGTGACATTTCTCAGAAGAGCTCAGCTGCTAATTAGCACCTTTAAAAATCAGATTTTTTACCCCAAGACGTCCCAGTCCTCACGGGAGCGACAGCAGTGGTTCGGGGATTTCTCAGTGCTGGGTCTCGTGGGGAAGCCGTGGATCTGTGCTTGGGGAAGGGCCGGGACCCCGCGGGTTTGGGCTCAGTTCGTGTCCCACGTGCGGCTTCCGAAACTGCCCCGAGCCCGAGGACGCGATGGGACCAAACAAAGGGGAGCTGTGACTGCTCTGAGGGGACAGGGTTTGTGTGGGGAAGGCAGGATCTCCATTTCTCTTTTTTGAAATTCTATTCCTTAGTTTATTTTACTTCACTAGCGCTGGTTTGGGCTCCGCGCTGGAACCCGGCAGCCGCACTGAGCTCTCTGCCACCAGCGCTTTGACGGGAATATTTGCTTTCACTCCACTCACAGCTAAATTAGCCGCAAAGCCTCTCTGCTCCCCGCTCCAGAGCGCGGTTCTGGGGCTGAACTCTGCTCGGGAGCACAGCTTGGAGGGCACAGAGGAATTTTTTTGCTGTGGGAATGGCAGAGGCGCTCCCGGCCCCGCCGCTCCCCCCGCGCTCCTGGCAAGTCTTGAATAACCAAACGGGTCATTTCTGCTCAGCTGCTGTAATTTATTGTCCCACCGAACCCGGATTTTCTGAATGTTAATGAAAAAAACAGCGATCAGCCCGGCTCCTGCCATTCTGCTTTATGACCTTATTAAATCTTACACTTTCTTATCATGTGCTGACAATTACTGGAGGACAGGCCGGGGCTCCTGCCACCAGCACTCAGCGCTGTCAGCGCCACGGGCCGCCTGATTTAGAGCCCGGGAACAGTCCTGAGAGACATTTTCACACTCCTGACAGGATTATATAACACGAGAAAAGGCCATTAACAAATACAAAGGAATAAGCAGCAGGGGGAGGGCAGGTGAAGAATGGGGCAGTAAATCTCTGGGCCTGGCAGCTGGTAATAAAATCACCTTGGCGGCAAGATTTAATGAGCTGCTCACCCCAGTGAGAGGGCAGGAAGGGTTCGGGAGCAGCCCGAGCTGAGGGTGGGGATGTCTGTGCCCCTGGGATGTCCCTGGGAAGTCCTGGGATGTCCCGGGATGTCCCCGAGTGCAGGCACAGCCAGCGCTGCCCTCCCTGCAGGGCTCAGCGCTGCCCTAAATGCCAATATCCGATTGTTTCACGCTCCCACAAAGCCGGGGGCATTTTTTTCCATCTCTCTGTGGTTTCAGTGGCTGCTCTTCAGCGCCCTTCTCCCAAATTCTGTAGGAAAATCCCCCTTGGAGCAGGTGATGGAAAGCTCCGAGCCTTCCTGCACAGCCCAGTCTGTCCCACCACGGATCCCAGACAAAACTGGGGATTTTGGAACCCAGCTCTTCGAAGGACCCGCTTTAAAGCTCGTTGTGAACTCTGAATGCATTTTTAAGAGCATTTATTTGTCATTTATTTGTGTGTTTTTCTGACAAAGCTTTCTGTCTTTGGGCACTGACCCGGAGTTAGAGTTTGAATCTGTGAGTGGCTGTTGGTATTTGTTGAATTAAAGGGAAAAAAGAGAAAAAAAAAAAAAAAA
>VXBT01010857.1:19547-35369 GCA_013400235.1 Oriolus oriolus
AAAAAAAGAAAAGAAGGGAAAATAGCCTTGAAGCTGTGGTAAATACTGGAATAAAATAAATAAAATCCAACCAATATCTCAAAAGCAGAAAAGGAAAAAAAAAAAAAAATGAAAAAAGCGCAAAGCTCCTTAACAGAGCCCAGACTGGGATTTATTCAGATTGGTTTAAATTAGTCCATGGTGTTTGTAACCAGGAGTTTTCTCTGCAGTGTTGCCTCCTGTCACAACAGAAGGGTTACAGGATTTGAGTCAGCAACCAAATGGCCTCAAAGCACAGCAAGAAATAAACACAGGCGGCGAGGGAAGCTTTTCCTCCCCTTCTCTTTTCCCCGTCCCCACCCAAAGCTCTGTGTGGGCTCCACGGTGAGGAACGGGCTGTGCCAGAGCCCCTGCGCTGCACTGCCCTGCCCTGGGGACATTTGGTGGCACTAAATGAGCCCGGGACCTCCTCAAGGTCCTGCTTGGCTGGGGAGGGGCTCAGTGCCCCATTTTCCCCGGCAGGTTCTGGGATTATTCCTTTTGCAATTACATTAAAGGTTCACAGTGCTTCATTAATCCATTTGCAGGTGAATTTTGGGGACTTTCTAGTTTGGTGCTCAAGGTCTCACTTAAGAGGTGTCAGTTCAATTTTTCCTGGTAGATTCAGGCTTGAATTAGACAAATTTTAATTGATAGTTCGTTAAATGCAATTTTTCAGAGTTGTTTGAAAATCGAGGCCTTTTTACAGAACAATTCAGAATGAACAGGTGGGGATTGGTGCCGCCTGTGTGTTGGAAATGTCACCTTGGGGTTTTTTGTGTTTTCAGAACGGCTGAAATGGCCCAAACCAGGACCCTCCCCCCCAGCAGCCCCTCCTCGCTGCAGGATTTTCCTTAGATCCCGGTGCCACGAACCCCGTATGGAAACAGCCACCCCTTCCCTGCAATCCCAGTTAATCCCGGCCGGTGTCACAGGGCCGGTCGGGGCCGGGAACGCCGCGGGTGCCGCAGGGGCCGTGACAGGAGATGGTGCTGGGTGTCGGGGCCGGTACCAGCTCCGGAGCAGGCAGCCAAGTGTTGGAAGGAGATCCCCATTTATGGCACCTGTCCCACACCTCTGCGTGCATGAATAACTCATTTATTTCAGCCCACTTAGGGCGGGGGCCGTGCCCAGGCTCCCGTTTGTCACCCACCGAGGGCTGATGGTGGGAGAGTGCTGGGGGCGGCTGAGGTTTTGTCCCCGCTCCAGTCTCTGGCATGGCCTGGGAAGGGTTTGGGGGCTGTTCTGAAAGGGAAATAGAGCGAATGATCAGAACCAGAAAACCACCCCCAAACCTCCGTGGAATCCAACACTCCCAGTGCCCTGTTTGACCCCAGCAGTGAAGGGACAGCAGGGTCAGAGGTCAGTAAAAGACTCTTTATTCATAAATAGCCGATATCCATAATTCCCATCTGTACATTTCTCTCCAAAGGCCAGGGCCGTACAGGTCTGAAACTCTACAGAAAACACCCAAACTGTCCAGTTGGACTTCTCCAGGACAATATAACACAGCTGGTTGGCATTACCAAATATATATATGTATATATATTTATATATGTACATGTGCTGAAAAAAGAAGCCAGTGCAGCCTTTTCCAAGGAGTCTTTCCCAAGTATCTTTACTGTACAACATTCAGAATTTACATTGATAGAACAAGGCACAGAAAGTGTGGTATGAAGCCAAGGCCATGCTTTTGATCCCGTGTTCTGTCTCCCTTCCCCACTCCTTCAGCTTCATCCTAAAGAAAGCGCCCGAAGCTCTGCCCTCCCTCACCCTGGGCACACCGAGCCGGGGGCAGGGAGGGAGGCTCAGGCAGAGCAGCCAAGAACCGACCTTTTCACAACCCATTCACTGCAAAAATAAAGGAGCAGAAGAGAAAAGAGGTCTCTCTAGAGGAATACTTGTGGGGAGTTTTTTCGCTTTTTAGAAATTATTTATATTTTGTGTTGGATTAGGTTGAAGTTCCTCCTCCCGTTTTCACCTAAGAGCTGGTCCAAAGTTTTGGAAGTTGAAAATGCAATGGGAATTTTGTTATCTCTTGTCTGACACTGCTCAGAGTCTCACCAGACTGACCAGCATCCCATTTTACCTCAGCCAAATCAACAGGAAGTGCACATTTAACGTTTTTGTACCCATTTATCAGCCGGGATCAGAGTCACAGTGGGAGGAATTTGAGAGGTGGGAGGAGGCAGCTCCACTCGCTCCCGCGTCCCAGGTTAGGTGATGTCAGTTTGCTGTTCCCAGATCTGTACCAGGAGCGTGGATTTGTGAGCCCAGGGTTTGTGCGTGCCCCGTGCAGCTCCGTGAGGCACCCGGGGAGCGCTGGGGCTCAGCACTGGGGGCTGCGGTTTGGAAGGGGAAAGGATGCAAAAATCTACAGCTTCACCTAAAAATATTCCTCCCTCCCCCTCCAACGGGGAAACCTGCGGGGATTGCTTGAGGAGACACCCTGACCACAGGTCAGCACTCCCGGTCCCAGGGAGGGGAAGGGCAGGTGCCGGGTGTGTCCCGCTGCCAGGCCCAGGGGTCCTCAGTCCTGGCAGGGTTTGGGAGGGACCAGCCCCGTTCCCGGGGCGGCTCCGTGCCCTCCCCTCCTGCCGTGCCAGGCTTGGTGCAGGACAGCCTGAACTTCATGAAGTGCTACACATTTCCTGGGGCTGGGACAGTGAGGTCTATGTACAGTGACAGGGTGACGGGGGTGACACGGGCTCTGCTCTGCACCGAGGGCTCGCGGGGCTGCTGGCACAGCCACGGCTCTGTGGGCACCACCACGGCCCTGTGGCACGGCCACGGCTCTGTGGGCACCACCAAAGCTCTGCAGCACAACCATGGCACACACCAACCCAAAAGCAGCTCAGCCCTGGCCCTGGCTGCAGGGCACAGTGACTCCAGCCCTGGGCACCCCGTGGCACGAGGAGGGGACGCTGCCCACGAGTCCCGGCCCTCCCTTGTAAAGCACAAACCAAGACAACTCCACAGCTCAGTTAAAGCAGCTTTTGCAACAGCTTGAGAACTACAGCCCCCCCTACCCCCCAGCCCCAGACGAGAAACACCAGTAGAATCTGCACTAGTCACCTCTAATACAAAAAATATAGTGGCAAATTCCTAGACATTTACTGGATTTTTGGACAGAACAGCGAACACGGATACGGACAGGTTCTCCTTCGCCCTGCGGACACCGCCACCACCCATCAGTGCTCCGAGCGAGCCTTTAATCCTGGAGTGATTGATTTCTGTCTGTCTGTGTTGGAGCGAGGAGAGGCCGGGCTGGGCGCTCCTGGGATGGGTCACCATCGCCAGCACCGGCAGCGGGGGCTGCGGGAGCTGTGGGGGCTGAGTCACGGGCTTTGCTCAGGAATCCTTTCAGTGATTTTAACCAGACCATCATGGTTCGTCCAAGGAAGGACAGATTTGCGTTCCCTGTGCTGCCACAGACACCCTCAGCGTCCAGGGAGGAGTTTCACCGAAGCTCATCGAGGAATGAACGAGCCCTGGGGAACACTCCCCGGCAGGGGCAACGTGGAGCAGGCTCGGGCTGAGGGATGCTCACCCGCTCCTGCTGTGTCACAGGGGAGAACTCCCTGGGGGAATCGGTCAAGGAAAGGCCAGAGAGGCAACCCTGGAGCTCATCCATGGCTGCCAAGGACTCATCATCTCCTTTCCTGTTTTCCACGCAGTTAATTACCAGCCGAGAACTAACGCAGCTCTTCTGCAATCTGTGTTTTACAGGCAGGGACAGCCTGGAAAAAAGAAGATTCTGATGGTGACCAGGAGCCCAGGCCAGTCCCTCCCTTGTTTCACTCACTGGGGACCTGGGCTGTGTGGAAAATCTTCTCTGGAACTGATCAGTTATTGAATGTGATAAAACTCCCACAGCACTGCCTCGCGAGTGGGAAGGAGGAATGGACGTGCAGTGTGATGTGAATGCCCTGGAGCAAGGTCCCTTTTTGGTGGTTTACGCTGAATAAGTCTCTCTGAAAGCCATCAGTGCCCAGGCCCAGCTGTAGCCAGAGATAAAACCAACAACAAAAGCAGTTCTCTGGATTTTGAGAGAATTGTGTTGGTATCTTTTCATCCATTACAAAAATCCCAATAAAATTTCCGTGGGAGTGCGGGGCGGTACGAAATGGAAATGAGCTTTATGGTGCTGGCGGAGCTGGAAGTCATTTTTAAAATGCAACCATTAGTCTGCAATGACTCACGGCACAGAAATACCTGGGCAAAGTGCTCAGGAAGATGAAAATCTATTAAAGCAGATTCTTTGGTGATGTAAAATCAGAATGGCTCTTTCCCCTGAGCAGAGCCAGGGCAGCCACATGGAATCTACAGGGGGGAAAATCACATTTCTCTTTCTTTTACTTTCTAGTCTGGGAAAATTGTCTTTCAAATATCATAATTTATACAACAGAAGAAAGGAATGAATTTTTAATTTCTGGCCTCTAATCCTTTTCCAGGTGCTCCTGTACATCTGTGTTTTGGGTCAAATCATATAAATACGTGCACAGGTTTCCAAAAGGTCTTTTTAAGAGAAAGGGAAAAAAGAAATAAATATTTGGGGCATTTCTGGTTAATTTGAAGAATACAAGAGCATCAAAACAGTCAGGAGTAGGACGAAAAACTCGAGAGTTGTTGATTCAGGTTCTCACAGAGAGAGATCAGCAACAAAGAACTGCTTTAGCCAAAGAGAAGAAAAACCAGGGAGCAAAACCTGAAGGGCAGAATCCAACTGAGCCCTGCCCCAGGCCATGGGGGAACAGTTTCCTGCTGGCACTGTCCCGTTTGGACATTTATTCCCTCTCAGGACACGAACTCCGTGGGATTGTGGGTGCACCTGGGGTTGCGGTGCAGGGCTGGGGTCCCTCCGAGCTGAGCTTTGGGAGACCAGCCCAGGCTGGGCTCTGCTCCCACCAGGGCCGGGTGTCCTGCACTGGGAGGGTCTCCAGAGCTCCCAAGGCTTGACAGAACCCCCCGGGTGTTCCCTGAGGAGGAGCTGGGAGGGCTGAGCTCCCACGGAGCTCCCTGGGCCCTGGGATGTCGGGGGAGCTCCCACGGGGTTGGAAAGCGGAGCAGGAGGGTGCAGCTCTCGGGAACGGCCCTGCAGCACCCACAGGCCTGGCTGGGGCTGTGCTGGGGCACCCAAACCCAGCCTGCTGAGAACCAGAGCTGATCTGAGGCGCTGAGAACAAATTCCCTGCTGGAGACAGACTGGGGCTGGTTTCCCCGACAACGGCAGCTCACAGACGCTGCTGCTTTTCTCTGGATGCCATTCCTTATTTTGTTTTTTCTAATGCCTGACATTTTGTCCAACGAAGAACAGGTTTCTGAGGAGGAGGACTGGCAGTCACTGGAAATATAATTCCAGCCCAGCGAGGAGCGTGTGCTGCTAAAAGCAGTGACAGCTTGCTGCCAGCGCTGCCGGTATTTCTGTCTGCCCCTCAATCTGCCGGGAGCCGCGGCGCTGCCCCTGCACGCAGGAGCTCCTGCCAGGCTGCAGGAGACACCGAGCTGCAGGAAATGTCTGCACGGGTCTCAGCATTCCCAAGTCTCAGCATTCCCAAGTCTCAGGCTATTCCTGAGCTGGGGGAGCAGCGACATTTGCGAGTTCAGAGCAGCAGGAGCAAGGAGAGGGTTGCTGTGGGTGTTGTTGTGGTTGTTGTGGTTGTTGTGGTTGTTGTTGTGGTTGTTGCTCAGGTTTTCACACTGCAATCCTGGGTGAAGGAACAGTTCCAGGCTGGACCTGCCCTGTTGTGCTGCTCTCGGCCAAACACGAGGCTAAAAAAGCCCCCAAATCCTTGTTTTCAGTTTCCTGCATTTCCACAAAGCTCCCGAAGCCTCATTTCTGTTCCTGCTTTCCCCTGGCTGCGCCCCTGGCAGCCGCACGGGCTGAGGAGCACCTCGGCTGATTGCGAAGGATGTGGGTGAAAAGAAAGGTCAAAATAATGGTGAGATTTGGCTCAGTACCAGCTCCACCAGGCCCTCGCTCACAGTGACAGCTCTTTTTGGTTTGGGTGAGGTCATAAATCGTATTTGTATGGAAGGGATAAAAAACGAGGCAAATTCTCCAGTTAGATTCTGATTTTGGTGGCAAATTTGTAACTAAACCAAGCGTAGCACAGCCAGCTCTGGATCCTGTGAAATTCCCAAACTGTGCAACGCAACCAAGGCCAGTGTTGGCAGCGCCACGTGGGGTTTGTGGATTCAATCTGAAACCAAACCAAAACGAAGCTGTGCTGATTGCCTTCACCTTTACTTAGCTCAGCCCCAGAGCATGAAGTAATAAAAATAAATGTCTCAACTCGCTTAAAGAGGGCTGGAAATTTCCTGTGTGTTATTTGGTTATTTAAATCCACCCCCAAAGACAGTTTTTGACTAAGAAAGTTTGCAGACGTAGAAAATTAGAAAATTCCTCTTGCGTGTGCACACCCCCCAGTCTCAGGGAGAAGGGGTTTGTTCTGTCATTTTGGTAACAGGGCAGGCAGCAAAGCTCTGCAGCAAATGTACATTCATTAAGGGACTGAATTTTTAAAACAAATTATTTGGAATACACATGATATGAAATAATTATGAGTTCTTCTAATTCCTCAAACATCTGAACAGGATAAGGCCAAATTTTCAGTTTTCCTGTAGCAGACATAAAGTGACAACGTGATGGGATTTTCAACCACTCTCGAAGTGAGAAACCTTTTAACCAGGATTAACCTCCAGTGGCTCTAAATATCCACCATTATTTGTTGATTTTCACTAGGCATTACATTGACATGACTGGTTCCTAAATACACGATAACATTTACCTCTTATGGCTCTGTGTCCCCTCCTTCCTGCCCCGGGGCTGGCAGAAGCGCAGCTTTGTTCGGGGCACCAAAAGACAGATTTTAGGTGGAGGAGGACAGGGAGAAGCTCGTTTTCCTGATCGCCAGAGGATTTTTAGCAGGGCTGCTTCTGCTCCTCCCACTGCCACTGCCGAGTGGGGCGAGTCCCATCCCCACGGGGCACAAACCCTCCTGTCCCCTGGCCCGGTGTGGGAGCCGGGCTGGCCGCGCGTCCTGGCGGGACACAGGGACTAGAGCCCGTTCCTGCTGGGGGGGAACTCGGGCTCCTCGAGCTCGGGCTCTGCCACGTCCGAGAGTTTGGAGTGTGTCCTTCCTATCTCCTCCAGGGCACAGGCCAGCGAGTCCAGGTCCCCGTCGTGCTGGTGCCGCGCCTCCCACAGGTCCAGGATGACGGCGGAGGGGCTGCTCTGGGTGGCGAAGAAGGAGAGATTCCTGCGGGGAAGGAGGGAAAAAAGGATGAGGAGCAGCCCTGGCTGCAGCTGCGCCCGGTGCCCAGCACGAACCACGTGTTTGGAAAATAAAGATCCCCCAGCAGAGGTGGGGGATGAGCTGAGGAGCCCTGGGGTGTGCTGGTTCCTCCCGTGGCACCTGCCCAGCCCAGCACAAGGACAGTGACCACGAGCCCGGGGTGTCCCCAGGCCCAGCCCCTGGGATGGGCAAACAAATCCCTTCGGGGAAGCATCTCTGGGAAATGCAGCAGGGATTGGACAGGGAGAGGGATTCCACAGCAGCAGCTGATGCCTGTGGTTATGCATTCCACACCACCTTTTATCTGGGATTTTCTATTTGGTTAATGAGCAGTTTTCAGGACCCTGCAGGGGTGATCTGCACAGGATTTGGTAAAACAAAATGTTTATCCAAAACTCTTCTTCCTTTGGCTTGGATGAGGTTTACTGAGGTTCCCATGCAAAGCAAGAAGCCAATAGAAAGTTACTTTTCTTGATTTAAGTATTCCTCTGCTCCCCTGGGAGCACCTTCATAGAGTTTGTGACAATCAGGAAATATTTTGTGGGGGAGCTGCCTCCGCCGATTTAATTTAGCCAAGCGGAGAAAGCAAAGTAAGAAGTAAATTGGTTTTTACAGCATCTTTCAGTTTTAATAATCATAATATTATTACCCCTAACAGTAGAGCATGACTGTCTCTTTTAAAGATGTCTTTCCCCTAAAAAAAAAATCTGCAGGATTCATTTTGGAATAGGAACTGCACACATGAGAGCCAAGGGGATTTGTTTGGGGGAATGTGCAGCTTCCTAAGTGCTTTGACCAACTGTTTCCACGATGGACAAAGTCCTTCCGCAGCCTTGGACTCCTGAGGGTGGACAGAAAAATGTCCAGCCCAGGACGAGGAGCCGACAGCTCCCTGCAGCTGCTCAGGAAGGAAATGAGGAGTGACCCCCACTCAGCCCTGGCAGCAGCACTCAAACAAACCAACCACCCTGAGCAGCAAACAGTTCCCGTTGCAGACACAAAGTCCCCCTGCCGGGGCCCTGCCATCACCTGCTGATGCTGTTTTTCTGTGCCAGCATCTGCCAGTCCTTGCCCTTGGCGCTGGGGGCGTCGAAGGTGGCGCAGATCCGCTGCCGGATCGAGTGCGGGATCTTGAAGGCCTTGGGGCCCAGCTGGGCGGGGAAGTTGCTGTCCTCGTGTGCAAAGAAGGTGATGTTTTCCCTCTCGGTCTGCAGGGAACGGGGAAGCAAAGCAGGGAAAGGGAGAATCAAACCCGGGCCTCAGATTCCTCCTGTCGCTTGAACTGACAACAGAAAATTACAGAGCCTTACAGGAGGTGCTTTTCTTGGTTTGGGAAGGAACACCTAGAACATCACAAGGACTTGTGCATAAAAACCTTTAAAATTGTGTTGTTTTCCTTCTACGAGTTTTCTTTCTTGGTTATTTTAGTGTTGCAGAGCAGTGCTGGGTTTCTAAATCTTTAAGCGCTTAAGCCCCAAACGTGGACAGACAAATTTCTGTTTGTTTCTTTGTTTGTCTGGGTTTTTTTAAACACCTGAATTCCGCCAGCACCTCACCTCTCCCGCCCTCCCTGGAATCCAGGTCCTTTGCAGATCTTTTCCTGTGGAATCACACCAGTCTTGCATAAGAGAGTCAAATTTCAGTGCATTACTCATCCGAGAGCGGCACAGCATCAATATTAACCCCCAGCGACGGCGCAGCCTCTTCATCTCATCCAACATTTCTGACACATCCCCGGGGCCAGCCAGGCACAGCAACGGAGCTGCAGCTCCAGGCCGGGCCCGGCTGCTCCTGCTCAGCATTCAGAGCAGGAGCTGCTCCTGCCCTGCACGTGTGAGATAAGCACAGCGACCGGGCCACGCCGGGGACTGGCACCGAGGGGGGAGGCGTCACTTATGTTTTTATTTTGCGGTCAAATTATCCTCCCTCTTCAATCGCTGCTGCGGACAGGCGTGAGAAAAGCTTCCACACCAGCAACTCTGTGTGCAGGCAGAGCTGGAACACGCTCTGGGCACTTGTGTGCAGACAGGGCCCTTAAAAACACAGCAGAGAGGGGAAACACGGCAGCAGCAACCCGGTCTGGAGACACAGAGAGGGCGACAGAGGGGTTTTAGGAAATGACAGTAAAGGAGCACAAAAACACTCGGCCAGTTCTTAGGGGTTTTATAGAGGATGATGTTTGTGCTGCTCTTGCCCAGCTGCTGCACTCCCTGCTCAGAGCATTTATGGGTGCAGAGCTCTAATCCAGCATTATTAATCTGGATTAATCAACAAAGATGCTCAATAATCTAAAAAAATGAAGCTGCTGAAGCTCTCGTTGCTGTGGGACAGGCCAGCAGCTTGCTCAGCTGGGGGTTTGAGCTCTTGTAGCTGTGAGCAGGGCCCAGGCCCCACAAGACACAGCTGGTACCGAACCCTCAGCACTCTGCAAGAGCTTCTTGCTAGAAATCTGCAACCACCAACCCAAACAATAAATTATTAAATTACTGATAAATTATCTTTAGTGCTGTAGAGTCTCTGTGCCTTCATTCCTGCTGGAAATGGGATCTGCGAGGCTTTAAAGACTGGTTACAGCTTTGAGCAAAAACTACACAGGGAAAGGACAAAAATGGGGAGGGAGCTGGGCCCAGAGGGGCTGTGCCCCATCTCTGGAAGGGTCCAAGGGGCTTGGAGTAACGTGGGATGGCAGGAGGGGCTTGGAGTAACCTGGGATGGCAGGAGGGGCTTGGAGTAACCTGGGATGGCAGGAGGNCAGCCCATTCCAGGAGCCTGTTCCACGCCTGTCTCGCCCCACAGGACAGGGGGTGCCAAGGCTTTACCTCGAGGACGGAGGTCTGGATGTGCAGCAGCTGCTCGTGGCCCTGCAGCTGCCGGACGCACACCTTGCAGCACAGCTGGGTGGTGGCGGGGCTGAAGCGCTCCAGGGAGAAGGCGCCGAGCAGGGGCCGGGGGCTGCCGCGCCACACTCGGGAGAACGGCACCTCCTGGGGAACGGGGACAGCGTCAGGGATGGGGGACACGAGGGGGAAACCCCCACCCACAGCCTGCTCTGCTGGGGCGAGCTCAGCATCGTCCCCTGCAGCTCCGAGCAGCACAAAGCCTATAAATGACAATTCCGTTCATAAACACCAAGGTTTTGCAGTGACCGAGAGCTCAGGGTTCATCCAGTGATGGGAAACTCTTAAAAAAGATGCTTAAAAAACTCTTTAAAAGGATGCACTTCACTTCCTCCCCCTTGCCAGGATCAGGAGTCCTCTCTGTGTCTCCTTGGAATCACCTTGAACACAGAATCCAAGGAAAGGAGCTTCCCACCACGAGCTGCCCTGGCCCTGCCACCCTTCCCTTCTGCCGCCCAGCTCCCTGCCTGGCCCCAGCCCCGGGCTGCATCCCGAGCTGGGAGCAGCAGCAGCAGGGAGATACTCACAGCATTAAAGGAAACATTAGCAAAATGTTAGAACTGGAGCAACTGTAATTAGATTTTTTTCAGGGTAATCATCTCTGCTTTCACTCCGAGTGCAAGAATCACTCAGCTGAAAGGAGCTGTGTGAAACAATCGCGTGTGGTGAACAATGAGCGGTTGGAGTATTCCAGAAACGCTCTCAGCTCCATCCTGCCTTTATAATTAAGGGCAGCTCCTTGCAGACAGAGGGGCTGTAAATCATCTCGTGGCCCCAGGCAGACCTGGATGCTCCAGGAGACGCGGGGTGGGAGGCAAACAGCTGCTCTGAACGCCCAGGGGTGCCTGCCCAGCTCCGCGCCCGTCCCTGCCGCTGCTGCTGCACCACCCACGGCTTCCGAGGGATCCCCGGCGGGAACGCAGCCAAGCCTGGGGCAGCTGCTCCTGCCAGGCCAGGACAAACACAGGCTCTGAGCAGAGTCTGGAGGAATCCTGGTGCCACCTGCCACCAGCTGCCTTCCAGCCAGCTCCTCAGCGTGATTTATTCATCCG
Source organism: Oriolus oriolus (assembly GCA_013400235.1). NCBI lineage: Eukaryota > Metazoa > Chordata > Aves > Passeriformes > Corvidae > Oriolus > Oriolus oriolus. Next base: position 30,813 of record VXBT01010857.1, read on the forward strand.
CTCCGGCCTTTGAGCGGCATCGCCGCTTGTCTGAGACGTCGTTTCCATAAATCCTCCCTCCCCACACTGCCCGTGGTGGTTTTGTTGGTGGACCAGAGACATTCCTGGAACAGGCTGCGTTCAGTTGTTCCTGCCAGGCAGCACAAGCAGCTGCTCTCACAGGGTGAGACGTAGGAGAGGAACCCAGGGAACACTGGAAGAAACTCCACGTGCAAAAATAGATCCTTTCCTCTATAAAGAGGCTGGAACCAAACCAGAGCTGTCACCAGACTTTTCGCTGCGAGGGAAGCACAGAGCCAGGGGAGGTTCTGCAGCTCCTCTTAGGAACAATGATTGTGTTTCTGAGCTGCCCAAGCCATCCCAATTACACTCAGTTATAAAATGTAAATATTCCTTTGGGTCGGGGGCAGCCCTGGGTCAGCCCATTCTGGCAGCAGAGGTTTTGCACGGGCTTTTTTCCAGCCCTGAGTCCCTGCTCTGATCAGGCTCTAAATGGCACTTGGAGGTTGAATTCCAGACATTTATTCCTCATGTTTGGACAAGGGATTAGGAGACAATAAATTAATCAAAGTATGGAGCTCTGTAATGTGCCGAGAGCAGAGCTGAATTTGTCGCATTACGAGGAAACCCCTCTGGTTTGATTTATTTTGGAGCACACACTGGCAGGGCCTTGCTGTAGGACTGGGGCATCCTAACCCGGCTCGGTTTGGCTTTTAAAATGCAGGTGAGTGAGGAGAACAAACAAAACACTTAAAAGCTCTTCTCCCCAAGAAGCTGAAATGATTCATTTCTTCCATTTCTGAAGCTGCAGCCCAAATTCTCCCCACGCTGTTTAACGAGGAGAGGCTTCCTCTGGCTGTGGGTCTGTGTTTGTAACTTCCCGAGCCCATTACCCTCATGTTTTGGAGAACGTGGCAACACATTTAAAACAGCGTTTTTGCCAAAATCCTGGAGGACGGATAATTGTCTCCCTGCTTCTGGGAGAAGGGAGACTGTGCATTCTAATTGAGTGCTGTATGTTGAAACCAGCCCACTCCATGTGCCAGCACATTCCTTAGGATTTCCAGTCACCAAAATCCTTGGAAATTCTTCTTTTGTTTTGATTTTTTTCCTTTCCAGTTTTCAACAGCTTCTTTAATTAACGGAGAAGAGAAAAAACCAATTTGCTGCTCTTCAGTTCTAATTCTTGGTCTCTGTGGGCTGTGATTTGAACTCATGGTTACATTTAAATGTCACTTTTAGCCATATTTCCATAGTTATATCAAAACTGGAGTGACAGATATTAGAAACATCTTGAGGAGTGGTTAAGTCTGAACAGGAATATTTGCCTTCTGTTGGAGGCAATTGAAATGAGGGAAAAGCACAAGCATTTCTGTAAAATGACAAATTTACAGCGCTCTGTTGTAAACGAAATCTGTGTTTGTCAAAACCAAGAGGCGACATGTTTTTGTTAAACGCTCGGGAGATTTAAAGCTGTTTAAATAAAAGGAGCCTTGGTCTCATTTGGGTTCTGCCCACCCCGGTGCAGAGGGAAGCGGGAGAAACGCCAGGTACCTGACACGCAGTGAAGGGTTTGATTCTCCACAGGAAGGGAGGGACGTCCAGCACTGAGATCTGGAGGCTGCAGGTGTTGCCTTTAAAATGCAAAAGTTTGGGTTCCTCCAGCAATTGCCCTCCTTGGAGTCTTTCATCCGAAACCACTTCCTGCAAGGGAGGAGGAGAGAATGTTTTCAATATAGGAACAACCCCCAAATCCAATGAAAATCCCTCTCTGTGGAGGTTCCTGGTTCCCCGCAGTGCTGGATGCAGCAGAGGAGTTTCTCTCGTGGGCAGCTGATGGGTTTGATCTTTGTATTTCCTGGGTTTGGGCACTGCCAGCCCCATTTCTGGACAGTTGATGGTGGTTGGGGCACTGAATTTTTGGCTGCCTCCCCTCTCCAGCTCCCCCAGTGCAGCCCAACCCAGCTGGACCCAAAGCAGCTTTGCTGAGAAGCTTCTCTCAGGGCTTTTCAGAGCCCTCAAACACTTCAGGCGAAATTGTTCAGTTCCATTTCCCACCTCTGGGGCACTTTCAGCATCTCTGGACAAGACCCTGAGCAGTCTGAAGGGCAGACTCCGGGCAGGGCTGTGCACTACAGCCCTCCAGAGCTCTGTTCCAAGCGACATTTTTATGTAATTCTGTGAATTTAAAACATAATGGCAAAAAAAAAAAAGTCACCCCTGCCTGTACTTAAGCAGTGTTTATTCCTGGGCTGTTGCAGTAAAAACACCGGTGAGGAAGGAGAGGTTGCAGAAGTCTTTAAAAATCAGCAGGCAAGCAGCCCTCCCAAATTACCTCTCTTAATCCACACAAATGATATAAAATCGGTGTTCACCGAAGGGGTTTAGTGCTTGTCAGGACCAGAGCCATCGTCAGAGGAGCTCCTGCAATCGTTGTGACCTTCTGAAAATTCAATGCTCGAGCTCTCTGAAACTGTACTAATGGATTTCTATTAGAAACCAATTTCCACAGGCATTTGGTCTGCTTTAACTCCTGCTGGTCGGGTTCATATGAAGGAAGGAATTGGGAGACTTCAGGTTTTGGTTTCCAGCCGCAAAGGGAGCGGATTATTTAACTATTCTCAAAATTCCTTGGGCATGCTGGATGTTTTTGCATGTTCTGTAAGGGCTGCTCTGCCTTCAGTGACGCTCGTGGGCTGGGGCTCCTCCCACAGCAGCAGAATTGGGCAAAAGGCAAAACACAAAGCACTTGGGTCTCCTAAATGTTGAGAGCCAGGAGTTTCCCAGCACACTCAGAACTTCATGAAGGGCCAAGGCAGCTGCTGGAGGAGCAAGGAGAATTTTCACACAGGGAAAAAGTCAAAAACAAGGGACTCCTGTCTCCTCTATAAACCCGCACTGCGCGGGATTAACCCTCAAACACAACTTGGCAACCCCAACTCTGGTATTTTATCCAAAAAACTCTGTAACTCTCCACGTTCCCCACTAATACTGACTTGCTTCTGAGGGCTGCATCATTCCATGAACGCACGGTTGTCTCAGTATCTACAAACACCCCGCTCTCACTCCCGGGAACGCAGAGAACTGGTAATTATTCTTCTGATCATTTCCTCCAGACTCATCAGGAAGACACCGGTACCCACTAATTGTCTAAGTGTTATAAAGAGGATAATTACAAAGCCATTGTGAGCCTCTAACAATCCTTTTGGTGGCTTGGCTTTTATTAGAAGCACAGAGGCAGCAGCGTGCGCTTCAGTCACAGCCGTGTTTCCACTCCTGTGCGACGGCAAAAGGAAGGAAAAACTCATCCCACAACGGTTTGCATTTCAGTTCCCCAAGGAAAAGCATTTTGTTAAAGCTTCTGGGTTTACCAAAAGCCAGAGAATGTCGTTGTTTTGTCCTGGAACACGGTGCAGGAAAATCATTCTCATCTCAATTGCCACGTGGGGGTTGGGTTGGTTTTTTTTCTTAGAGGAAATGCAGGATAATTGAATTTTTGTGAACCAGGGCTGGGGGAGTTTGGGTAGTTGAGAAAGCGGCAAAAAAATGACAAAAGAGTTTGGCTGCCCTAAAGCTCTCAGTGTGAATCCAGAACTGCAGGGAAATTAAGGGAATTATTCTGATGGTGCAGCAGTGGTTTAAAAAATGCAATATTCCCACTGGGTCAAGTTTGGGGTTGCCCACGGAGTAAAAGGATGTCAGTATTTTATGGGAAAAGAAACAAAGCCCAGAGGAGCAAAGTGAAGCCATTTACCTGGAACGCACAAGGGGTGTTATCCATACAATAAACCCTCAGATTGTAATCCAGAGAATTGCAAGACAGGCAGCCAAAAACGGCGACTTTCAGCTGTCGAACGGCGCAGTCAGAGATGGGTTCCCCAATTAGGGCATAAGTTCCAAAGCTGTTTAAGAGAATGTGACAGGCATAAGGATCCAACAGGCAGTAGCAAGAAGTAGTTTCCTCTTCCACAGACATCACTTCCTGCAAAATGAAATTCAGGTTTAAAAAGAATAAAGCAAAGTCCAATCAACAGGCCTCGACAATAGGAGTCATGGCATTAATTCTTTATTTTATTCAGCTGGAGGGCAGAGCGTTGCTGAGAGCCAGGCTGCACTCGGGCAAGGGGAGAAGGGGGACTGCTTCCCTGGGTAAACACTCCCAGTGCAGCCCTGAGTCAGCAGGAGGATTTACGGCCGTGCCCTGTGCCGAGCTCGGTGCGTACATACGATAACGATGATGATGCGTAAGCAATTTCAGCAGCTTTTTTCAAGTGCTCTTGACTTTCTGGCTAATTTTTTCCCCCGATGCCAAGTTAAAAAATTACCTTGAAGGTTCAAGTCAATAAGCAAACCTTGAACAATGGCTGGGGTTTGACTTCCTTCCAGAACTCCCACTACAGCCATGTTTACCTCCAGCAAAAACTCCCTCTGCTCTGCCTTTGCTGCTCAGCCCTGCCCTGCAGCCCTGCCAGGAGGGAGCTGCACCCTGTGTCCTTGTGTCCCTGTGTCCTTGTGTCCCTGTGTCCCTGTCCCTGTGTCCCTGTGTCCCTGTGTCCT
>VXBT01010859.1:0-20722 GCA_013400235.1 Oriolus oriolus
CCCAATTGTGTCTATTACATTAACAAGCAGTTGAAAGAAGGAAAATATATCTGTAACATCGGAAATCTCTTGTATAACTAGTGGTTACATTGTTCCTTTCCCACAGAGGACTGAACGCCTTGTGCAAAGAAAATGCCTTCCGGGGAAAAAAGCTTAAGTCATCATGAATGTACACTGTCACAATGTATGTGAAAGATATTTACCAAGAAATGAGATCAGTAAAGGTATAACTATGTTAGCTGCAGAAGCGTTTAATTCTCATTAGATTTTATGTTTCCTCATCTGAGGCTACTTTAACTTTTCATATAACCAGTTATGCTAGTGAGAGTATGTACTTCAAAGGCCAAGAAACGGCCTTTAAACAACCTGGTGTAGGGGGTGGCATCCCTGCCCATGGTGTGGGGCTGGGAGCTGGATGGTCCTGTCCAATCCAAGCCACTCTGTGAATCCATGAAACACAATCCATAGGCAGGGTGGTGGGTTTCGGTTCCACCTTCTTTTTTGGATGGATGACTGAGTGTGCTGGTGCTCTGAAACATTTTGTGATGCTGCATCTGGGTTAACTGCTTCTGTGTGAATTTAACCACAATCTGCAAACTCGGGGGCTTTGTGCTTCTCCTTGCAGTAGCTAATGTGCTTACGCATTTTGGGAAATAAGGGCTGGGAGTGGGTCCCCTTCAGACTTTAGATCAGTGGTGGCACAATTGTCTTTAGTTGCTGGCAGTTGATAAAGATTTGTGCAGCTCAGTAGCATGTCTGATTTTGGGAGGACTCACCCAGTGCAGATTAATTCTAAGCCGTGGAGAGAAGTTCATTTGTTGTGTGAGATTGTAGCCATCACAGATTGGTGGCAGTTCTGTCAGGAGCAGATTAAGGAGGGAGCACACAACCTGCTGTGCTGGCAGAGCCCTTGTGTTGGCTCTCACCTGCTTCAACTGCAGTTTCTTGTGGCTGCCTGAAGTGGAGGAGGCAGCTGAAATGCAGAGCGGAGAACTCTGCTCAGGGATGGCGAGATTGTCAACCAGCATAGCTGGACTTGGAAGATGAGGTTCAGATATGACCTGAGGGGTGGAAAGACACCTCTAGCATGTATTGCTCTGTGATGGTTTTGTTGATGACTTCACATTAAATTATTTAAGAATTGAGATTTGTGAGCTTTCTAAATATATGTGTGTACCAGATCAGAGTATTTAATTGCTGAATGTGGTGGTTACAGACCTAGTATAAGCAGCACTTAAGTGGGATTGAAAGTGACTAAAGTAGATTTTTCTCTTGCATCTCCACCCATGTGAAAGTGAGTGGGCAGATAGGTCAGGACTCAACTCTACTTTTTAACACTTCATTAATTATCTATAACATTAGTAACTTTGCCTTACTACCACTCACATTAACCACCTTTTATTATTTAAGACAGTCTCTATTTCTCAGGAGGAAACATATATAGACCTATGAAGGTCAGTCAGTGTTAAGATATAGGAAAACTTAACCGTAAAACTTTGATGCTGTTAATCCACCGTGGAGTTTCATGTATGTTTTCTGTTGACAGGGTCTGGATATGTTTTTCGGGTGACTTCGTAGTTTTCCTGACACATTTGGAACACAGATTGCTTAGACTGTTGTCTGACCCACCAAAATACTAGAAACGGGCAGTTCACAAGTTTTTCTTGACATGCCTGAATGAGGGAAATGAGAGTTTTATTCCTGGCTTGTTTTCAATATTTCTGTGTTGGCGGAAGAGGTGCAGTTCCTTTGAAAATTGACAGGACTGTTACAGAAAGGGTGCTTTTGACACCTCATCAGTAGAAATTTCCTCTCCATTTTAGCTATGATGGCAGCAGATTTGATAAGTACAAAAGCAAAAGTAGCTCTTGCATAGGACTTAAAGCATGAGAAGTCTAATTATAATTTTGTTGGTACCTCACACATCATGGCAGATTTTACTTTTTGTGAAATGTGCAGTCATTCAAGTTTTTAGTTATGCTTATGAAATGAAGCCTGATAAATAAAATTATTCTTGTGTTACCTTGAGCAGAGATCTTTTACCAGTTAAGGTGTGCTGCTGGAAAAATAAATACATTGTCATACTTTTTAAATTTCAGTGCATCTGGTTCTACCTAAATATTTTATTTTGGTACATAGTTTGCAGGAACAAGAAGCTCATCTATTTAATTTCTTCTGAATCAGAATGAATGCTTTAACCCATGGATGTTTCAGGGGACTTTCTGGCTTTCTATGATTTGACTATGAGAAACAAAACTGAAAAACAATCTTAGGCATCTTTTAGTTTTAATTTGAGATAGCCTTACCATCAAGTTTTAATTTGACGTAGCCTTACCGTCAAGTTTTTCAAGTTTTATTTCACAGTCTTGGCTGTGAGCCATTCATCTTTCTTGAAAAGATACTTTTTGGTGAAATTAGCACGGAAGTGTTATGTCAGAAACATCCCTAAAATATTAACTTGTGTGTCTATTCTGTTTTTTACATCATCAGAATGATGACACAGTACTTCTAAATTGTAAAAAAATTGATGTATGTATTCTCTACTTTAAAATGAGGCATTTTTTTAAATTGCTGAATCTACAAAGGAGCTAATGCCAAGTTATTTTAGCGTGTAATCATACTGACTAAAATGTAAATTAAAACTTAGCTTTTGGATTTATTCCTAGTATTTGCGTTATTGTCACTGTTGTGTGCCTGTGTATGATCAATTAAACACACGTGCACTGTGCTTCAGTTCTGTAAAGCTCTTTTAGAGGTAAGAAGCTGTGGCTACGTGTCCTTTTTTTTTTTTTTGGTTTTATGAAAACCTTTTACTGTTGCATTATGTGGAGCTTGGATGTAATTACGAACAAGGACATCCTCTCAGTTTATGGTACTTTTTTACTTCCTTAGCCAGCAAAACAGTCACTTAACTGTGTCTTCTTATAGGAACTAGCTAGTTGAGAATCAAGCATAAATGTAAAAAAAAAAGGAATTTAGAAATTACCAATAATTTTTACTAACTTGGGTGTACATTTTAAAGATCCAAGAACTGAAGTGCTACTAATATATTTGTGAAGAGAATGCTGTTATTTTCTGGAAAGCTGTATACTGCTAGCTGAAATTTAATGGTTTTATTTAATACTGCCATAAAATTAATAAATTACTCAAGTTTCTTGTGTTGCAAGAAGCATCACTGATGTGTGAATTTTAGACTCAGTGAAATTAATTATGATCTCCTGAAAAGTAAATCAGAGATGCATACTTCTATCAAAAATGCATTAATCTAGTATATGCTGGCGTAGTATTTCAGACATTCATGAGATCTGCCTCTTCATTAAAACAGACTTCATCAGAAACAAGACTTTTTTTTAAAGGCACATTTCCTCTTCAACATTAGAGGGTGACTTGAGGAAATAAGCAGTTGAAAAGCCTATTCTGTTTTATTTCAACAGTTAATTTTCAACAAAAAGACAAAAGAAATGCAAATGTAAGAAACCACCCCAGCAGTCTTGTAGGTATATGTACGCAGTGCCAAAACACTTTTGCCAGGAATGGATTTGTGATTCTTGTCGTGATCAAATTGATAAGTGCTTTTGCTTAATAAAGTTACTTTTTGAATGATGCTAATTTGTCAACTTCTGATTTTGTCCTGAAACTTTCCCTTTATCTCTGCATCTGTGTCAACCATGCTAAGACACAAGACTGCCTTTTTCTCGTGCAAGGAGCTGATAGAGCTTCAAGAAAGAATTCGAACTTGAAAGTGCGGACAGGAATAGTGGCAAATCAGTTAATTAAATGTTTCGGGATTTTTTTGCAGAGCAATGAGTTGCCTTGATATTCAGACATGATTCTTGGAGCCTGCTGTCAAGCCAAGTAAATTTACATTACAGTGGGGGAAAAAATCAATAAAACAAACAGCTGCATAATGATGATAAATCTCATGGAGGCGGGGGGAGATAGCAAGTTTCCACACTTCTGAGGACAAGCATGAGAGAGGGAATGAAAAGGCAAGCAACTCAGCAGTGTGTACCCTCTGTTATCACACAGGCTGGCAGAAAATGAAAACATCCAGCAAAGTCCTCGATATGTATTGAGTCAAGCCTAGCATAATGATGTGACAGACAGTATTATTTTTTCTCTTGTTTACAGGGTTGTTTAACATTGGAATGGTGTAGTCACCATCCCTGGAGGTGTTGAAGGAAAAACTGTACATGGCACTCAGTGTCATGGTCTGATTTATAAGGTGGGGGTTAGCCAGAGGTTGGACTCGATAATCTCAGAGGTCTTTTACAACCTCAGTGATTCTGTTGTCCTGTGATTTTTATGCTGACAAAGGGCTTTATGTGCATTTAAACCAACAAGTGTTATTTTGCTGTTAATATCATATTTATTTTTGGTAATTGCAGCTTTAAACTATTTCAATTTTCGTGTAAACTGTCTTTGTATTGAAAATTTCGTGTTGGAAATGAACTGGTAAACCTTTTCTTTCAGCCTGGGAACAAATTCTTGGTTTGTGGATAAGCACAAGTTGTAGATTCTTATGTTGTATTAGGGACTGAGGTGTGAAATAATACTCTAGCTAGCAGTTGTAAATTGATTTATCCATTATTTTGTTTAGCATTTGATTTTTTTTAAATTAAAAAAAAAAAAATTTAATTGTATGACTCCAAGCAAAATTGAAGAGCCTCTGTAAGTCACTGGGTTTAGAGCACCACAACTTAGGAAGGATGTGAAGGCACTGGGATGCACCCAGAGGAGGGCAGAGGAGCTGGTGGCAGGGCTGGAAGGGCTGCCCTGTGAGGAGCTGCTGAGGAGTCTGGGTTTGTCCAGTTTGGAGGAAAGGAGGCTGAGGGGTGACCTCACTGCTCTCTGCAGCTTCCTGGGGAGGGTGTTTCAGAGGCAGTTGGATAATGCTCGTAACAACATTTTTTTTGGTCAGCCCACGAGTGGTCAGGCAGTTGGACGAGGTGATCATTATAGGCCCTTTCCAGTGCAGAATATTCTGTTCTATTCATAAATAAATAGATGTATCGTAATTGCATTTCAGAGGGCTTTCTGTTGGCTTGCAGCTAAATCTGTGAATACCTGTCCTTGGGCTCTCTGAAGTGTGTTCAGTTCAGTGTGTTAACCATGTTACACTCTTCCTCAGCTTAATAAACTGAGTATGTTAAAACAAAACAATCTTTCATTATAACACTCTTCTTCCTACATCATACTGTATTCTTTCGTCAGCTGCTTTGACATTTAGCTCAGTGTTTTAGTTAGGCTGATTTATTAACATTTTAAAGAATGTTTCAGAAGACTAATTTAGTGTAAATTTTCTTTTATTGCTGCAGTATAAAATATTTTAAAAGAGTTTTTTATGATTATGTATTTCTGTACAGGAAAATCATAGGATGGTTTTAATTTATCCTCCTTTAGTTGTGTGCTAGGATGATACTGTCTCTTGCAGAAGAAATTTCTGATATAAAGCTATAAACTGGTAGTCTAATACATGTGGATATTTTTAATGTAATTATCAGTAAAATGTTCCTTTGATTTGTTGAAAAATAAATGAGAATTGAGAAAGAATAATTGGCTATGTGATCTCAATTCTGTGAGTGGAAGCTTCTGTTAAAAAAAACCAACCCAGACTGGAATGGAAAGAGGTCAGAAAAAAATTTGATTATAAATTCATATTATTCATCATGTTTGTTTTCAGTCTTTATGAAACTATTGCATAATAGTAATTTACTGTCAACTTTTTTTTTTGTATTAAGCTATTTCCATTCCTCTAAAGAAAGTACATTTTAATTTTACGCTTTAAGCCTTCATATTAACTACCTTGACAAAATGCGTTTTCCCCCTTTAAGATAGAGTAGACCCCACTTGTCTGTCTGTACAGAAACTTGTATCAAAGGTGATGAGTCTTCTAGGTGCTATACATTTGTAAAAGAAAAAAAGAATGACCTAGAACTTTTCCTCTGGAAAGTATTCCTTCTTTTGCAAATTAAAAACAGTGACTCTGCATCTGCCTAAGATGAATGTTTTGGTTTCTCTATCCCTAAAATAAATATAATATATCCTTTCTGAGTCAATAGTCAGACTTCATATAATTATAAAGTTTTTTTTCAATTAAACTTGAAAATTATTTTTTAGTGGTAAAAGTTTCTGCATTTGTATGACTTCCTTGAAACAATATAGTTTCATTCCATGACAGCCTAATCCTGCATCCTGTAAGCACACTGGCACTATTAGAGTGGCAGTGGCTCTGCAGAATTTAACTGCTAAATCAGAGTGGAATTACTAGTATAATATTTGTCTGGAGTGCAGTCTCCACATAGTGTGGAAGTTTTCACAAAATGTTTAGATGTGCATACATGGCGAAAGCTGGTATGAGGAGGAATATAACACTTCACAGTAAGTAGTAAGGAGATAGACTTAATTTTTCAGTTATAGTTACAGGTTCTGGGAAGAAAGATGCATGTTTTCCCTCATGCAAGGTATTATGAAGAGGTTAAAGAATTTTATGTAAGACTGTAAAGTCTGAAAATGTGGTTAAAATTTCTTTTTCCTTTGCATCTCACTGATGAACAGTTTTTGCATACGTGTGTTCTGTTGATCAAACTTTCTAGTGTGCAAAGCATGGAAAAACTGGAAAGTGAAAAGCCTAATAATTTCTGTATATTTATACATTTAGGAAATAAGACGTGAATTTTGTAAAAAGAAACTCCTTGGAAGTTCAGCACTTCAAGCTGTCCATGGCACGTAAAGTTCAGCTTTTTAAGAACAGTCAGTCTTTACTTAGCTTTTTCTGGCAGATGAGAAGGAGCCAGTTCTCTCAGAGACTGTTCTCTGAAGAGACTAAGAAGCCAGTTCTCTATAGAGATGTCATTTCATATTTTCTTTTTCCTAGGTTGGCTGAAGACTTTTGATGATTACTTCAGAGATCAGACACAGCATATTTTAAATAACATGGTTATAAAACTGCAAGAAGACAACCGAAGGAAATTTATATGGTCTGAGATTTCTTACTTTTCAAAATGGTGGGATGGAATAGATAGCCAAAAAAGAGATGCTGTTAAAAGGTTTGAATACTGAACTTTTCTTCCATGTATCTTGTTTTGAGACTTTGTGTATTTGACTACGCTGTAAACTTGAGATTTCACGTGTGATGCAGAATTGCTAGAATAATCGACTGCTTGAGTTCTGACTTTTTGGGCTTGGTTTGGTTTTCTCCTGGTTGCAAAATAGAAATCTGCTGAGAGGAGTGGAGACAAATTACTGAGTTGCCTAAAAAATTGACTAAAAGTTTCCATGTACAACCATGAGGATGTCATTCAAATTGTAATGGACTAGTGATTATAATCTTTATTTGAAGTGACGCTAAGGTATTTGCAACAAAATAAATATAATCTTTCCTACTAGCTATATATATATATATGGTATTTTTTTCCTTGTTATAACACATATGAAGATTTTGTGAGATTTTTATTTGAATAAAAATTTGTAAGGATTTTTTGTGTTTAAATACAAAAGGTTTTTATAAAAATGCAGCTGCTTTAATGGTAAAGTAGTCTGTACTCTACACCCTTGCTCTTCTCAGTAATTTTTAAAAACACAAGTCAAAATGGAATATAGAAGTAAGGGGTTTGCCTAGACGTTGAGACAAGGAAGCAGGCTGCTTGGATAAACTTGAAGTAAGGGTCTTGTTTGGAGTTTTCAAAAAGTGGGGATTTTTTTTCTTGTTTTTACTTGGCTTTTAGACAGGATCTGACAGTTCTTAGCTCATCCTTGTGATGGCCGCCTTCTCATGCTCCTCTTCAAGATGCAAGTGTTGCAGTATGCGTTAAGTCTGTGAGATCCTCACAGATGCAAAGATTAGGTAAAGGTGGAAATCTTGAGATCTAGGTAAAAACCAACTTATTTAAAAATTTATGGGCAGTGGGTGATTATTATAGCACAGCTGTGCGTTTTTTGGACATTAAAAATATCCCTTGGAACACAGTTAACAGTGAAATGATAGTCACTAGGGAACTGTGTCCTCTCTTCAGAGGTGTCAGGTGTTGGTTAAGCTGCTGCAAAATTTGGAGAAGCTGCACTTGAGATTATTTTTGTTGCATGCTTTTCATTACTCTTATGGGTATCATCTGTGATGGGACTGTGTTTTTTCCTTGAATTCATTAAACACTTCTATGCTGGTGTACAACGTAAGTGCTGAAACTGTAGGGACAACCTGATGCTGGGAGTGTGATCTTTATGTTCACTGACAATAGAGAGACTGGGCCATCCTGTGACCTGTTTCAAGAAGGCATTTTAATGACTGCGATGTTCTGAAGCCTTTATAGATACAATAAACTTTGAAGATCTGTCAGCTCTCTAAAACTCTTAAAAGAATATTAGATCAAAGATGGGGAGATATTAGTAGTGCTTGAAATGTGCAGTGTCTAGGCATCTTGCTCAGTTGGCCTTCAGTGCTGTGGCACATACATATTTATTTTTGTAATCTATGCAGGAAACAGCCTTCTTCCTAATTTAAAAAAAAAATCTAATATGGCACATGCAGTAGAGCTAGTTTTCATTGCACAAGGGCATTAAAAACTTCACTGTTCAACACTGCATTTTTTCCCTGTTTGATTAAAGAAATACAGTCCAGTGATGGAAGTAGCACAATTTAGATTTTGGCATCAAATTGCTGGAAAATGCCTGTTGAGTATACAGAAATTGATTTTAAGAGTGTGTTTTCATATGGAAGATTCTGAATATGATTTATGTATTTTTCAGGTTAATAAAAGATGGGCAATTTGAAATAGTAACAGGAGGCTGGGTCATGCCTGATGAAGCTTCTGCTCATTATTTTTCTTTAATTGACCAACTCATAGAAGGACACCAGTGGCTGGAAAAGAACCTTGGTATGTACATTGATCTAAGATTTAACTATGTTAATACAAGAAGTCAATAGGAAAATACTTTTTTTTAAAATTTCTGGGATGCTTAGAAGGCTCTCATTACTCTGCTTTCCTGAAACTTTAAATCAGACCAATTAAAGGAAGCTATAGGATCGAGTCTAGTATTTGCCATTCTTCTTTGGAGATAGAAGTTCCTGGACAAAGTGTATTTGAACTATTTTATGTCATCACATTTTGTCTTGATCAGTGTAAGACATGCATATTATATTGGCATAACCAAATATTAACACTAGATCATGCTGAATTTTAGATCCCATGTCTGGAATCACAAGTAGTCTTCAATCGCCTTTTCTGTCTTTTGAAAATCATGGCAAAATTCTTAAAATTACTTAAAAGTTGATACTTCTTTCATGTGTTTGGATCTATTCTGTGGGCTCTAATTCATTAGCTTCTCTTTTGTAAGGCTTTAAAAAAATATGAAATTTAGAGGTAGTTGTAGTTGTTATAAAGCCAATGTAACATTAGAATTGGGAATTACTGAGTGCAGTTACATTGGCTGAACTGTTTTGCTGGCTTTGGGATGTTCTTTTGTTTAGTTCCATAAGAAGGGAGGAACCTTTTTATATAGAAAATATTTGTACCATGATTTTAATAATAAATTGAGATTATTTCATCCAATTAACTGAAATTATTTTGGAAAGCTGTTTCACTGTTTTTCTTAGATTGCAATTTCCATAAACACAGCTTGACATAATTGGAGGGGGAAGGGAAGGCCTAATAAAAGGGTAATGCATTCCTTACTGCGGATTTTTTTGGAAAGACAGTAAAATGTGCCAAAGGAACCATTTGATGAATTAAACAAGAGTTAGATGTATCTTCGTTATTTACTAGCATGAAGTTCAGTGAAAAGAGAGTATTAATCAACATGATTCTATTGATCAACAAACTAATAAATCAAAAGAAAATTTAGTTCTGAAGCCAAAAAAGATTAACATTATTGAAATAACAGTGAAGTATCAACAAGCTGCCACATTAATTTGTCCACATCCATTCATTTTCTTTCAACTTCCTTTTCCAATTTTAACATCTGTAAACTACTTCAAGTGAAAAAAGATGTGTATTTAATTAATTATTCCAAATACAGGTGTTTGATATAAAACTGCAAAAGTGTAGCAACAAGGAGTACTGTTTTGAAGTTTTTTATTTTGTTAGGATGCCTTACTTGTAAGATATTTGGGGGTTTTGTGTGTTTGTTTAATGGTTCAATTCTAGTTTGTTAATTCCAAGATTCTGCAGGAGGTTTAATACTTAACTGGGTATATAATCTTGGAAATGTTATCTTTAGTGTGCTGATTTGAATTATTGGAATAACTTTCTTTGAGTGAAAAGTAAAACTTTCTTCCCTTTTTACTTTTTTCTTTTGTCAACAGGAGTAAAACCAAAGTCTGCATGGGCAGTTGATCCATTTGGGCATTCACCAACAATGGCCTACCTTCTGAAGCGCACAGGGTTTTCTGATATGCTTATACAGAGGATTCATTATTCAGTTAAAAAACATTTTTCAACACAAAAGACATTAGAATTTTTTTGGAGACAGAACTGGGGTATGTGTTCTTCCTCTATGTCAATTTATTTTGTTAATTTACACAGGTAAAATATGAACAGAGCTCGAATAAGTACTATGGAAATATTTGCAGAGGAGATTTGGCAGAGTTAGTCTAGACATGGAAACTTTAAATTGCAACTGTGTTAAAAAAAAGCCTTTCATCTAGCTTAAATTTAGGAGGTTGTTTTTCTTTTTTTTTCCTCTTTAAATAACAGAAGGGGAAATGAGAATATCTATGCGTTAGGAAAGGCACTACTTGTAAAAACAATGTTATTGCCATGTTCTTCTGATCTTCCTTTCTTTTCACTTTTATTTTTGCTTTTGCCTTCTCTTGTTTTTTCCATTCTCTCATATTCCTTGCAAGTATATGTAAGAAAAGTAAAAGGGGTGAAAAATTCTTTTATTGATTTTTACTTTTTTTCTTCCTTCCTCCTACTCCTTTATTTCCTTCAATGTGGAAATAAAGTGTAGGAGAAGGAACATTTCAACCTATTCAAATATTGTGTTAATGAGGCAGTGACAGCAGGGTTACTGGCTTTTGGTTTGGTTTTTTCTTTGTTTTGTTTTGATGTTTGGGTTTTTTTCCATTGTAGTTTAAGTCCACTCAAAGTATAAAAGATGTGTTTTATTACCTCAAAAATTCTGAAAATCACGAGTTTGATCTGGGTAAAACACAACTAACATTTGTCCCTGTCTATCTCAATCAGCTGCTGCTTGACTAGAACATTCCAATTGTGACTGTATCTCTTTTTTTACCCTCTTTATACGTTCAAGGTACATACAAAGGTAGATTCAAGCTATGGATATTCAAAATGAGAAGTTGTCTTGATGTGGTATTTTTCCAGTGCAATTCTTGGGCTGAGAACATGGAAGTGATTTACTTGTGGCAAATCTGAGAGAGCTTATTTTAAAGTTTTGCTCTATTTAATTCCAGATTTGGGATCCAGTACAGATATTCTTTGTCATATGATGCCCTTCTATAGCTATGATATTCCTCATACTTGTGGCCCGGATCCGAAAATTTGCTGCCAGTTTGATTTCAAACGGCTTCCTGGAGGAAGAATAAGTTGTCCTTGGAGAGTTCCACCAGAAGCCATTCATGCTGGAAATGTTCAGCACAGGTACAGGTTTTACATACTCCTCAAGGGAATAACTTTAGAAAAATGTAATTATACTGGTCAAAGATGACATCTGGCATAGCTTGGTGAATTTTGTTCTGTTGTGGTTCAACTCCAGTGAGCAGCTCAGCTCCACTCAGCTCCCATGCCCCCATGGTGGGGTGGGGAAAAGAATCAGAAGATTGGACAGGCCTTGGCTCTTTGCAAGCCCTGCTCAGAAATTACAAAATCATCTCTCTGTTGTCAACTTGTTATCAGAGCAAATCCAGATCACAGCTCCGTGCTGGCCACTGTGACTCTACCCCGGCCAAAACCAGTAAAAGATTTTAAGATAAGCTTGTCATGGCTAAACATAACTTGGTGTTTGCTCCTTAGTTGGGAACATAACTGTCAGTGAAATTACAGGAAAAGTTATAGTTAAGGAAGGAGCATTTTAAAAATATTTTTATTCGTGATACATGGGTCAATCTCTGAATGACAGTCAGAACACAGTCATCTAGTTGTAGTCATGTTAGCGGTTTACTGTGGTTTTCGTGAATTTTTTGAGCAGTGATCTGTCCCCTGCAAGCGGAGCACTTCAGGGGCAGCATGATGTAGTGTGCTGTAACTAGAAACAGTGGGATATTTCCCGTGGTATATCCTTGAAAAGCTTGGCAATCTGTGGCGTAAGTTTCCTGAAGTGCAAACCCTAAGTTAATCTGATTCCTGTTTCTTTGTCTCCAGGGAGGAAGTTCCTGTTCCTTTGTGCCCAGGGTGGAAATTCATATTAACCTCAGTTTTAGTTTTCAAATAGAAGCACTGAGTTGTTTTGCCACAGTTAAGAATCAAATTTACACTTCTGCAAAATTGCTTCTCAGTTTTGGGTGACAGGAGTGGGGGGTGGAGGTGGGGAGTTGAGCAGGAAGAGTAAAGGAAGGAAAAAAGGGGAAAAAGGAAAAGAAAGGGAAGTAAGACTGCCAAAGATTTTTCCAGAAAATGGTTGAGTTCTATGGTCCTGTTGCTATCTTCAGGCTTCAAACTATACCAGGTTTCCAGAGTTAAAAGTTGAGGCAGCTATTTACAATTTGTGCAAATTGCTGAGCATAACAAATGTATTAAGGAGAGGAGGGTGACTTTTTGGTCCTTGGTGCTGAAGTTTTAAGGGGATGATGTGATGGTGATGCACTGGTTCTCTACATGTCAAGTATGCATTGCTTTTTTCTGAGTATAAATTTTGACAAGCACCATGAAAACTTCATTTAAACAAAATTCAATTATAAAATATAACTGAAGATAAAACCAAAATTAAACAGAATATGTTACAATTGCTGTATTTAAAGGCTGATGATAGGAAAAAGTGGGTTTTTTTGAAGTAGAGAAATGAAAGATGATGGTGACAGGAGAAAAGTAGAAAAACTTGTGACACACCCAGTGCCTATTGAATGTGAAAGAAAGCTCATATGTCATTAAATCAACGCTGTAAAAAAGAAAAATCTTGACAATATATCTCAATTAGCTGAGACAGATATTTGCAGAAGAGCAACAGCTTGTTTAATAAACACCTGAAACATAGAGGCTATAAATAAAATGTAGAGTGTCTGCTTGGAATAGTCTTTTTAAGGGTCTTGGTTTTTAATTATCCTTAATCCTTGTACTTCCTTGATGCAACCTTTGCATAACAGTCTAAATTAGATCTTGTAAAAGAAATGGGTTTTCACATGTCAAAGCATATTAAAAAATAAGATAAATGGGGCAGGTATGTAGTGAACATATGATCAAGTTGAAGTGATTATCATCTCAGTATGGTCTCTGAAACTTAATATTTTACATCAGCTTTTTTTAGATTAGAGCTACCCCTAACAGTAAAGGTTTTAACAGAGTGTCTAACAGGGAGTTGAAACAGCAGTATGCTTGTGATACCTATGGGAAAAGTAAAACTAATACATGATCTTTGAGTTGGAAGCCTGGATTATTTAAATTTGGAACACTGGAACCACACTTTTAGTGTCTAGTTTCAAATAAATCCACTAAAACACAGGAAGTAATGTTTTGATGGAGAATGCTAAAACACGACGTGTATTTTATGAAAAAGCTGGAATATTGTAGACAACCAAAAACTTTATTGATCTGACCTCTGTAATAATGTGTTTTACAGTTGTTATGATGAGATGTATGAGTTCCAGAAATGAAAAATCTATCTTTACATCATAGGTTTTCCAAGATTATGGGTTTGCAGCACACTAATTAATCTGCCTCTTATCTCTGATTGCTTTAAGACTAGAAAGATACAGGAGATTCACGAATTTGAAAAAAGTTGATTAATTTAGAGACCAGGTTTAGATCACTGACCTTTCTCCAATGCCAAAGCTACAACAAAATTAATAAAACCGAGATCTTAAATACTCAGCTGGGACTGTTGCTTTTGATTTCAATACTATTATGGCCTTGCATATGCATTAAAGAGATGCTGAGTTGAAAACTTCAGGCTAGTAGTTGTTGGATTTTTCATTGCCTTGCCACTTAAGTTGTGACTTGGTAAGAAGGAATGAAGCAGCAACCTAATTGAAAACCTGTACTTGCTTAAATAGACTTCATAACACCTTAGGTTATAAAGCCTACTATTGCACTTGAGCAGATTTGCAGCTGCATCCTTATCCATGTGTTTGAATGCTGAAGCTTTTCACACTAGGAAAAAAAAACAGGTGGGTGGTGTTTTTTTTTTTCTGAATTTTAGGGTGGTTTTTTTGCCTTGAATGGAAATTAATTGTTAGCAGAAGCACGGTTTGTTTCGGTGTGTCTCTCTCTCCCAACCATGGAAATAGGAGAGAATCTGTACTGCAAGTTATGTGCTTCAGAGAAGCAGTAGAGAATGGGCTTTCCTCTTCAGCAGCTGCTGTTCAAGAGCCCAGTTTTGCCTTTCAGCTTTTCTCTATTGTCACATTGTACAACATGCAATTTGTATTCAGAATTACACTGGCACGTGACATTGGTGGTTAATGTTTGTGATTGCCTTCTTCAGGTGGTTATTGTTCCTCTTCCTTTAACAAAGGAAGGGACAAAGCCAGCCATGTTTATTGTTTTGATATGTATTTACTCAAAGACTTGGTTTTTTTCATTAAAAGAAGTCAGTTGTTGTACAAAAAGGGTTTCTTTATTTGTGAAAGGTCTCAAGCATTCAGTGGTAATCTGAAAACTTGAAAACAAAAGATTTGTCATGGCTGATCTCCTGCTTGGTTTTCAGATTTTCATTGAGATAGGCAGGATTAACATATCAAAATGTATCTGATTCTGTTTCACTGGGGAACAATAAAAGGGAAAAATTGAGGAGACTCAGTGGAATCTTCTTTTTTCTCCAGAGGTATTTTTTTGTCTTCACCGTGCTCTGTCTGGGGCTTTCTGCTGGCACTTTCACACTCCTGTATGAATTAATGATTTAGGAAGTTATTTGAGAGAAACTTAGAAGGATATACCTGAACTGATGTTCTTCGGTGTTTTTGCAATTGAAAGTGGTTTGCAATGGAGGAAGATCTTGCCATCCCCTTAAAAACATGGAATGATCCCATGGTTATCAGTGCTTTAAGAAAGGGAGAGCAGCAATACTGATGAATTTCACAGGATATTTTGAAAGAAACCAGAGGAGGACTTTGAAGAGAGATGTCGAAGTCAAATATCCTGTTAACTGTAACCTGTAGTTTTCAGGAGACTCAACACTAAAGGATGTTTTCAAGCATAGCCTATAGGTGGAAAATTTGGCTTAGACTGGCTCCTTAGAAGGAAGCATTGCCAAGTCTTGTGTTGTGCCAGTTGTTCTGGTAGCTGTGTGATGAGGAAGCTTTTGTATTTAAATCTTACAACTTGTTGAAAGTCATGAAAGGTATTGATTGGTAATCTGAACTACAAATCCCTTAATAGACAGGGATAGTGGGGAGGCCACTAGTTGGATAAATCCTAGTCTCATTAGAACTTTGTAGATCCTTAACTAAAGTTAATGTTGTGGCCCCCTTCTCCTTCCAGAATACAGTCAGACCTTGTGTTTACACAGTACTTCTGCAGTCTGATGAATAAGTAAGCCCTGACATGCTATTCAAAGAAATAGGGGGTTCCAATATATTGGACTAGAATTTCTGCAGAAATGTTTATATAGCAATTCTTCAAGAGTGTGAGCTGAAAGGTGATTTTGCTAGATCATCTATTAAAAAGACGTGAAGAAACAAAAAAAGCTCATTAGAATCTGAATTTTCTGCTATTTTGTCTTTAAAGCCTTGAAATTTGTATTTCTGTTTTCTTAAATATGTTACTATGGTTTATATTTCCTATGAGAATGATTTTCATAATTTTAATTAGAGGGTACCAGCATCTGAAGATGCTGCTAATAATTATGACTTGAAGGGGGAGGGTTGAAAATGGACTTTTTCAGTAACCTAGAGATCAGACTTGTGATTCTTAATATATTGCTGCTGTGGAACTGATAGTTTACCCATCCTAGAACTAGTAGGTGCCAAAGGATAATTCTGCAGTTTTTTTCTGTGTGTGCATGTGTGAGTATTTTGTTTCTGAGTTATTTGGGGTTTTTTTAAGGCCAAGAGCATAAAAGCAGTGGGTTTAATTTCTCAAGACTCAGAGATTCAAGAGGGATGGCTCTAAGACACGTAAGAAGCTGGCTGAAGGGAGAACAGTGATTTTTAGCAGCAAACTTCCTCCTGAATTATTTGTTTTATTTGCAAGGATGGAGTTCCTCAGAGATTAATTTATGGGCAGTTTTTCTGTCAAGGACATGAAGATATGAAGTAAAGTATCAAAGGAAGGTACCAGAGGGGATGAGAAGAGCTTGCTTATTATTGTAAATAGGAGCTGGAGAGGATTAGGATTGTTATCTAAATATAAAGCAGGTAAACATAATTTGAACTGTAGGTTAGTTTTGGCACAGGCACAAATTGATCCAGACTGCCCTACTGCTTGAGATGAAGCTTGATAAGCTTGTTGAAGGATTTAATTAGCATGGTGTTTGCAACAATAGTAGGTTGAATATGGTGTTCCAGTGGGGGGAATTGCATCCAGCTTTTTGTTACAAAGTGAGATAACAGAGTTTTGTATGTCTTGTTTAGGGTCATCCTAATGCACAACTTGGTGTCTAAGGATTGTCTTGCCAAATGCTGACTTTTTTCCCTGTGTCTTCTGAATTGCTTTTCTCTTTTTCTCTCCTCAAGGGCTTGGCTTATATTAGATCAGTACAGGAAGAAGTCAAAGCTTTTCCGTACTAAAGTCCTGTTGGCTCCACTTGGGGATGATTTCCGCTATGCTGAGAGCTCAGAATGGGATCAGCAGTACCAGAATTATCAGAAACTGTTTGATTATATGAATTCTCATCCTGAGTGGCATGTTAAGGTAACTACAACACATTTTCTGGTTTGTGGAGAAAACAGTGTTTCCCAGTATTCTGAGATTCTTCATGGAAAAAAAATTGTGGTTAGGTTTGGGTTTTTCTCAACTGTGAAATTCTGTATATGTATATTATTTAACAGCAAATTGATGTGTCTTGATAGCTTACTTTTTTTTCCTTTACTACCTTCTCTCCCTCCAAAACAAAAACTTTGCTGTTCATAATATTGGCTTGAAAACTGTAGATAGTTTCCAAACTACATTAATTTGGAGAACAGCTATTAATTGTTTTCTTAGTGCTCCTGTTTTCACAGGCTTCAGGTGTTGTTACTTAAGATTCACAGGCTTTGTTACTTAAAACTATTGTATTTTCTTATTAGAAGTTCAAGAAGATATTGCTGCTTTATTTGGGTCCTCTTGGTTTTACATCCCAAAACAAACCAAAAAGTCTTAAGAGGTGCCATTGCTGACACATGTTGTTGTATACAATAAAATCTGAGACTGACCTGGCTACAAAAGGATTGACTATACTAACACAATTATCAGATGAGGTACCACTTCAAACCAGCAATTGTGTGTGAGAGTTAAAACACACATTCATACTCTCTAAAGTGTAAGCTGATGGCCCTACAGACTTGTACTGTAGTTCTCTGTATTCAGACAACTTTTCATCATCTTTCAGCATGACAATAACAAATGGGGGACCACAACCTTGGGTTTTTGAATGTCACCTCAGAGTGCACTATTGCTGCTGTCTCATTTGGGCTTTTTTAAAACCTGGTCTAGTATCTTTCATGCGGTTTGTGCATGCATCTGTTTTTCCTTATCTTTTCCGAGACCTCCCCTGAGTCTTCCAACTGCGCATTTGAGTAGTGCCTATAGTATGTTACTACTTTCTGCTGACTTCTGGGCTCATGTTCTGCACAAGAAAGATGATTTCTTGGGATTATATCTTATCTGAAAACTGGATTTTATGTGTTTCCTATGCGATGTGGGTGGCATGATGTATGGTGAAGGACCACTATGTCTTAGTGGAGGGTATAGACCTGGAGAGTACTCTTCAAATTTTTTAAATCTAAAGCCCATCCTTTAAAACTTAAGCTTACTGCCCTCACTTGCTTTATTCCTGTCAAAAATTTATATGCTGTACAGGTAGTTACTCTTTAGATACTAACAGCAACATATTTTCTGTAGTTCTTACTAACCTAGGCTGAATATTTTTGTCTCTGGGGTAAAAACTGAAGGCTCTAGCTCTGAAATCGTTCTTCAAGGACCAGTGCTGTCCTGAGACATCTGAAAGATCCTTTTTGGGAAAAGTTCTGTTCAGTCCATTGTCAAGGATTCTAGCAGTCTACTTCATTAGGCTAGGTGTGCCCATCTGGAATCACATTAACCCTTGGTTCCCTCATGGAAATATCCAACCCTTTTTCTGGGTTTTAATACCCAGACAAAAAGATAGTAAATCCTCTGGGTCTGCCACTTCAAACCTAGGGTATTTTGATCAGCTGGAGCACTGTTGGCATCAGAGCATTTCTCCTTTTCATTTTATTCAGATACTTAAGTTTTTCTCTCTCTGTTTTTGTTGTTCTTTATTTCTTTCTTAGTTGTTCATTGCCTGTCTGTTGGAGTATTTTCTAGTTTGTTTGTTTTTGTGATTTGGTTTGATTATTTGTTTTGTTTGAAACTGATGTCATTTATTCTTTAAAATATGAGCTTAAATGGAGAACTTCCTCACTCTTCTGCACTTTCCCTAGTGTAATGTAACTCCACAGGCAAGTAACAGGTCATGCTCAGCTATGGAACAACTTAGATTATATAAAGGAAGAGTTCACATTTCTCCCTGAAGTACTGAGATGTCTGGGATATTACTGCTGACACAAGGGAGTGCCTGCTCTGCCTTTCTGATCTGAAGAGAGATTTACTCTTTCAGACAGCCCTTTGTGATGTTTATCTAGCGGATATGTCTGTTAGCACTGAGATTCTCCTGCCAGCCACTATGCTGTTCTAAAGTATGTGGTACAGCACAGTGAAACATACCTATTTTGCTCTTGAGGAATTCCATCTCCCATTCAGAGACCTCCTTTGCATCTATTATGTGTAAATTAAGCTGAGTCTTTTTGTATGCCAATAGAGGAGTCTGCCAGGTGATTTCACTGTTTCCATTCACCTGATTTTGATGCTTCCTCTGGTGAGGTTTTACTCCTCTGATTCAATGCAGAAGTGAGATCATCCCTGTGTCTTCTCTTGGTGCATTGGTTTTGGTTTTTGTTTTCTACTTGTAGATACCTGTGATAGTGAGGGAAAAGGCCAAGTATCCTACAAGTGTCTGATAAGGCCAGGTTTACTAATGGTGGGATTTCAGGGGCAGTATTTATCTTTCTCTGCTTTACTGCCATTTAAAGTGGCAAGTTACCATATTGTATCCACCTAACAAATGCTTGGATGATCTGAATGACTTTGAAGTGAAAGTGTTTGGGGTTTTTAAAAATAATTAAAAAGTGTGGTTTTGTTGTCACAGTGATAGTCTTATAGTCCTTATATTCCAAGTCACTTTCAGAAGATTTTTACTAAAACTTGGTTTTGGTGCTGTAAATTGTAGCATGCTACATTGTATGCTTGTTGTTAAAAATAATAATAGTAGTAGGGAACAAATATCTACTGGATATTATCATTATAGTTTACAGTGAGGATACTCCTGGTAGCATAATGTGATCTTCCATGCTGTTCCAGCTTCCTTTTTTTTTTTTTGCACTTTCATTCAAAATCTAGTTTGCCATTTATGCCTTCTTTAACAACATTTCTCAGTACTAACAGCATTGACATAATTTATTTCTGTTTTTTTTTGTTATGGTCCTGAAGCTTGAGTATACCATTTTATGACCTACCCTGTAAAGATCTGCTATTATCATGTCTGAGCATTTTTAAAAAGGACCAGAAGATAATGATTTTTTTTTTACTCTGACATGTTATGTCTCTAACTGAAATTTCTTTGTACAGAGTTAAAAGGAACCAGCTTCTGAAAGGAAATGCTAATTTTTTTTTGATCAATAGTCATCTTGGTTGAGCAAGATCTGGAGCACAAGAGAGTTAAATTTGAAAGCACAGGATTAGGAGAACTATGCTTTTGTTGCATTACATTAAATTTCATACGTAGTCCAGAGAGCTACTTGAGTAATATTGGGGTGTTATTTAGCTTGTGTATTGGGGACTTACATGTAAGACATGAAATGATGCTTCACTTATATTTTGACATTTAGATATTATTTTATATATCTATTTATATTTTGTTTAAAAAATCGTATTTCATGATTTGTAGAATGGTTTTGGTTGGAGGGGACCTTTAAAGCTGCCCTGCAATGAGCAGAGACATCTTCAATTAGACCAGATTGTCCAGAGTCCCATCCAATCCAGCCTTGAATGTTTCCAGAGATGGGCCATCCACAACCTCTGTGGGCACCTTGAATATATCACCGCCCTCATATTAAAAGCTGTCTTTACACTTAGTCTGAATCTACCCTGGTTTAGTTTAAAACTGTTACCTCTTGTTTCAGCACAAGAGGTCTGACAAAAATGCCTGTCCCCATCTTCCTTGTAAGGCCTCTTTCTATACTGAAAGGCTGCAGTAAGGTCTCCCCAGAGCCTTCACCTCTCCAGGCTGAACAACCACACCTCTCTCAGGTTTTCCTCATAGGGAAGGAAACATACATTGTTTCTCTGATCATTTTTGTGGCTCTTCTCTGGACATGCTCCAACAGATCCATCTCTTTCTT
>VXBT01010859.1:20751-46055 GCA_013400235.1 Oriolus oriolus
TGCCTATGTGAAAGTACTTCTCGTATTGAGTTTTGAAATGCTATCCAGCTTGTCTGAAAAGTGTGCAGGGGAACTTTAAAGATTTTTAGGATAGGATTTCTGCTATAAATCTGCTGGAAGAGTGGCATGTTTCTGAAATGTATATGGAACCAAAAGCATATTCATTCTCTTTATATTTCTGCATAATGAAAATAGAACTTAGTTACAGTAATTTTAATTTTCATTCAGGCCCAGTTTGGAACTTTATCTGATTACTTTGAAGCTCTGCGCAAAGAAACTAATTTGGGTGAAAAGGGCAGCAATCCATTTTTTCCTGTTTTAAGTGGAGACTTCTTCACCTACGCAGACAGAGATCATCATTACTGGAGTGGGTACTTTACATCACGACCCTTCTATAAACGCCTGGACAGAGTCTTGGAATCCTACATACGGTAAATACTGCCATCCAGTACATACATAACGTGTTTCTTGGCACACAGCAGAGATGAATGTGTAAGCATTTGTTGTGATTTAGCCCCAGGCAGCCCCTTGCTCACTCCCCCACCAACAGGATCTTGGACAGAATTGGAAGGGTCAAAGCTACAAAGCTCGTGAATTGAGACAAAGGCAGTTTAATAGCAAAAGCAAAAGGCACACACGCAATCAAAACAAAGTGAGGGGTGAGGGCTATACTGTGAACTTTTTTGGAGAGAAGTACAGAGGTGTGAATTTTACAAAGGTTCTTAGAGGAAGCTGAGAAATAGTGAGGAATGTTGTGTAACAGGTGATCTCAGACTAGTGTTCTTCTGAAAACTGTCTGCATCTTTAAAGAAAAAAATTGTTGCTGAATTTTGGTAATGGAGTATTTAAGTGGTTCTCCCTTGTAGCAGACATAAGATAAGATGATTTAGCTGTGTTTTAAAGCTCCAGAAAGAAATCTAGGGCAGATGGATTTAAAACCTGAGCATTTCATGTATTGCCTTCCTTAAGGATTACAATTTTTTGCTGGAATGGATGCTGCAGTAGTGGAACGAGCAAGAGAGGTGTGGAAAGCGGCATTTTGTGAGCTTGGAAAGTAGTGTTTTGAAGGCAGATACAAGTACCTTTCAGAACAGAAACTGTATCTAGCAGAACTTGTTCTATTTCTTGCAAGGAATCCAGTTTTTACTGTGGTAAAGTGGATGATTCATCATAGGAATCTTTAATTTTCGGTGAAAACAGCATTATTTAATACTGCTGTTGGAGAAGACAAGATGTACAAGAGAACAGGAAGAGCAGGACAGATAATATCCTTATAAATTGAATTTTCCAGTTAGTTGTTTTTTCATAGTTTTAATTAATTTCCTTTCTGTTTTTTAAAATGCACCAAGCATTTCCTTCAGCTTCATTATAGTCTATTTTTTCAAGATTTTTAGGTGTGGTTACTTAATTGTCATTTTTCTGGTCTTTATTACGTGGATTGCAGAAACTTCATATAAATTTGTTTGTAGTATTTAAAACTTTACATTGTTAAAGAGCTTCTTTCATTGAAACATTTCAATTGCCTTTAAGTTCTGAAAAAGGTTTAGGTAAAGAATCTCTGAAGAAACACTAAACTGTCAATGTTCTTATGTATTAAAACAAAGTATGGTTTAAAAAAATACGTGGGAAGTTTTTCATTTTTCATTATTCTTTGTAAATAACGTGTAAGAACAAAATGTGTTCTCATCGGTTTAATATCAGGTTTTTTGTCAGTTTTGTTTTCAGAAACTATGAGAATCTTCACAAATGTCACATTAGCTATGAGAACAGCAGGAGTAGGGGTTTTATCTTTTATTTATTTCTTTAAAGTCAAAGGAAGTACAGTGGGATCATATTTAATCCTCAGACTCGTGATAATTATTTCCATAATGTTTTTGAGCTAACATCTATCTGTCTATCTATCTGGTGTATGTCTATGTTTGTGAGGGAAGGAGCCATGAAAAGAAGGTAAATACGTATGTGTTCTTTACCAAGCATGAATATTTTTAAGGTCCAGCCGTACCAGAATTAAGTAGCACTTATCTGTTACTTAAGAGCCAGGAAATAGCATTCAGCCTTAACCTAATATGAAAACTAACCATTTAAGCAAGAAAAGAGTTGGTTGTTTAAGGTTTTTCCAGTTCGAAAAGAGGATTTTTTGGGTTTGTGCAGTACAGAAGTGTAATAAGGCTTAAGGATTTTATAATGGAGATTGACAGTGATTTGAGACATTACTGACTTTTTAATCTTAAGTGAGAGAGGGATGAATTGAAGTAGTTTAAAGGGTGATAAAATACGTGACCAGAAGTTTATTTAATGTAATGAAAAGATACAGAGAACAACAGCATAGTTTGGGACAATTTAGGGACACAATCTGTGGTTTTATTAGTTACTGATGTAAACAGGGAAAAATTGCAGTAAATCTGCAAAATAAAAATGTTGAGGTAATTTAGATAATGAATACTACAGTGATACTTCTAACTATATAGATGGATAGAAAATACTACATCTTGAGAGTTCAAAATCTCTTGGAAAAATTATTTATTTAGGTTAAATATAAATTGGACCTAGAGGTAGGCTAGTGTAGGCCTTGACAAATCAGTGAAGAAAATTTTGGTCTATTTGCAGTGTCCTATCAGGGACAGATACTACAAATTACAATGAGATGGAAAATTTGTAAAAGCTATTTCATGTTATCTGCAGTAGTTTGAAACAGAGGTCAGAGTAGTTTGAAACATGGAGGTGAGAAAACCAATGCTTTACACAGCTTTTATGGAGAGGTTTTAGATGCTCACCTATAAGCTGAAGTGTTCTCTAATACCACATTGTATTTCTGAGTGTCTTTCATCTTTGACCATTGAACCATTCTAGTGTTTAGAAAAAGACTGAGACATGAAAGGAAAATTCTCCATCTGAGAGATGTCCCTATTAATAAAAAAAAAAAAATTAGATTAATGTTAGTTTTGGGGAAGGAAATCTCACCTTATTTTAATGACTAAAAGTTGTTGTGTTCTCTTCTTAATAACTACAGTTAGGTCAGTGTTTAGTGGCTAACTCAATTTTTTTAAAAAAGGCAAAGTGCTTTCAGACAGGGTTTATTCACTAGATGAATGAGCATCTGATGCCTTTTTTAAAAGTAAAATATTTGAAATTTTTATTTCAAATTGAGCTTCAATGGGACAAAGTAGGAGGGATACACAGAAGTAGGAATTTGCACTAAGCAACTTTTAAATTACAGTGCTTAAGTTTAATCTAGCACTAGTAATTAAAAACAGGAATTGTAACTTTTAAACACCTTGATTTTGTATGTAGCTTCTGAGCAGTTACCTAACCTGTAAGAGCAAAATCTCATCCTGTTCATGAAATATTAGCAATATGAAAATAGTTTAGGCTGTTACCTGTACAGTGCACCTTTCAGTTTAGCTGGATGTGCGGTAGTTGCTGTTTTTATATAACTGTCACCTATGAGTTGCATGAAGATGAAGAGAAGACTGAATCCAAAGGAATTTTTTGTGTTAACAATTAATACCATGCATAGTCTGAACAAAGGGGTTTTTGTTAATTTTTTTATTCTACCTAGTTTAAAATTGAACATATGCCGTCACTGTCAACTTGGGTAAATGAAAGGGTTAGCTTATTTTCCTTTTTTTTTTTTTTTAATTTATTACTTGCATGCCTAGAAGTTAGCATTACAAGAAAATATGTTGTTGTGATTTCTTTGCTTTTTGTGATATTAACCTGTATCATCTTTGTTGCTTCAAATACTTGAGAAGTGTTCATTAACCTCTAATAAATTTGAAAAAAAATCTGACACTTTTCAGACTTGCAAAAATAGAACTGTAACATTTCAGGAGAAGAAGACAGGAAAAAAGTTAACAGATGTTTTCCCAGAATGTATGCAGGCATTTTTGTTAGTCAAATATCCATAATAACTGGCAATTATGGGGATATTTTTTGTAAAATAAATATAGATTCTCATAAAGCAAGTGAGAATCTAGTGGTAATATTTTAGTGCTAGGCTTTTGCAGCAGATGTAGAAGAGAAAGGCTTTCCATTCTGTTCAACATAAGGGTTTTGGAATCCAGTGTTCTCTCCATTCAGGTGAATGTATAGTGAGCAGGTGCATGAAGTGCTTAAGCCCGTAGAAGAATTTAGTTTGCTTTAACTGCAAATGGCAGAATAGATATTAGATAGTGTACAGATTAATATATTTATTTAAAACAATTTTATTTGATTAATAAGTTGCTTTTTGAAATGTAAATTGTGTGTTTCTTGTAAGGCACTCTATCCACACTGTGGAGTTTTAAGACCTAATCTGTATACCTCACACATTTATGAGTGTGTATTTCAGTTTGCACTGTCATATTTTTATTTTAAAGGTCCATTTTCCATCACAGAAATCTTGCAGGAAGCTACTGTGTGAAGATGGAAACAGACTAAAATGTGCAAGAACAAGGTTTAAAGAGCTTATGGAACTACTTACAGTTTATTCTTTACATCAAATGTGTATTGCTTTTTTACATTTTAACCCTATATAAATACATGATTATTCTCTGCAATTCCAGGGCAGCTGAAATTCTCTACTCCATGGCTTTAGTACAGTCCAGTAGATCTGAGAAGATGAGTGTATTTCCTTCTGTGGATAACTATAAATTGCTTACAGAAGCTAGGAGGAACCTTGGACTCTTTCAGCATCACGATGCTATTACAGGAACAGCCAAAGATTGGGTAGTTGTAGATTATGGCACCAGGTAATTTATTATAAATACATAAACTTAAATCCTGATTTCCTTTTGCATTTTTAGAACTGAAGTGTTTATTTCAGACATACAGATTTGATATAGCCACATACTCCACTGATAGTGTGGTGGTGCTCTGCATGAGAAGTGGATTTGATTACCTATGCTCTTCAGTTATAAAATATTTTCTAACTCTCTAAGTAAGAATTCAATGTCCAAACAAAATTTTGATATTTCAGAAGGTAGACATGTTACTGAGGTTTCCTTAATAAGAAATTTTCTTCAGTAACTGCCATTTAGGAGAACTTTTCATATTTGTCTGTCCTAAGCCATGATCAAAGATGTGCTAATTTGAGGATATATTCCTTGGAAAATCCCACACCCTCTGTAGCCTACCTTTCTTAAATGTGGGAAATCTTTTTCATGTTGACAGTCTTCTGCTTAGCTTGTCTGTCATTGTTCATTGTTTCATGTGGGGCATATATTTCTGAGTATTGAGAAATTATTCTGCTAGCTGCTTCATAGAATTTTTTTGAAGAACATTGCATGATACGTGGATGTCTGTGTATGCACATGCTTTAATTTTGGGTTTCTTCAGAAAAACGTTACGTATTGGCAAATTAAGAACTAGTAAATTTGATTAATTGAGGTGATGTTGGCAGACTGATGGTAAGAGCATGTTCATTAAATAACTAATTGTTTTAAATGCATCTAAAATACTCTTTCTTGTTTAAAACTATTTAATGACAAGTATTTTTAAATTCCATATTTTAATCTGTTATGTCATAGGTATTCACTATTTGCTTGGTTATGAGAGAGTAAAATAAAGGCTTTTTTCACTTTATGAATAAAATTATCTAGCTCTCTGTACTTAGAAATTTGTAAACATTGCGTGGATTGTAACAATGGACATCTTGGTAGTTTATACAGTTTATACCTTACATTTTTCTTGTTTCTGATTGTTCTCTTAATGCTGTGTAAACACAATCTTGACTTTGTGACCAATGTTTCAGGCTTGTCTCCACTATAGAAACTGAAAATCAAATATACAGATTGCAAACTTTCCTAAGGTTTTAGCATTTTGAGAAAGTACTTGGTATTCTGAGGATACACCTTTTGTAGCATAGCAGACCGGAGGAGATGTACCTCACTTTTGGTGTGCAAGACAAGAATAAAATTCAGAATATTCCTGCATTTTTCAGGATGGCCACCCATTGCAACTAACTGTTCTTAATTTCAAGCTGTATTGATATTAAAAATTTAATTTAATTTTCCGCAGCTAATATTTTTGAGTTAACATTTTTAAATTTTGATATAACCACATTGAATAAAAACAATTGAAAACTAACTAAGATTTTAAATGTTTTAATAGGCTTTTCCATTCAATAATGAACGTGAAGAAAGTGATAATTGACTCTGCTCATATTCTTATCCTAAAGGACAAAAGTGCTTATAATTACGACACAGCAACTCCATTCCTGAAGATGGTGAGCTATCTTCCTTGATTTTTCCAAAAATGAAATGTGATCTATGTCTAGCCTGGGAAACATCAGAACTAAATTTGCAGCTAATGCCTTCTCAGAAATCTGCTACTTATCTCTCTTCATATTAATTGAAGATATTAGAAAGTAAAAACTGAACATGTCAGCAGTTGATGCTGAAAAAAGCCCACGCAGCTAAGGGAAAGAGACTTATTTTGTTCCCTTTATGAATGAGATAGTAAAAGCAGATGTTCTAATTTTCTTGTGGGCATAAATTTGTTGGTGACTTAAGTGATATACTTATGTAAGTGAATATATGACAGTATGCAGTCCTGTAATTTGACTTTACTTGTAATTTAAGAAATATAGGAAGAAGAAAATTTCCTTCCCTAGCAGTAGGTCTAGACAATACCTTGTGATCTTTTTCTTTTGCTGAAATTATTTGAAACAGGAGTATTCAATGAAATGGATGATAAAGTCAGCAATGGATCCTCATGTATCATTTTGAGACCTATTTTACAGTGAAGAACACCTTGAAGAAACACACTTGCTAATATTGCTCCCTTTCAGAATTCTTAGTTTCTTCACTTTCTGAACAATAGTCCTCTTCTGTGAGAGCTAGAAATTTTTAGGAAGATTACTTAAATGCATTTACCTTGAAGAGGAACAAAATAAGATGCTTCAATTTCTTTGTGCATAAACATAGTAGGGTTAAGACAGTCTTTATTATATGTTTACCTCACACTTCTGACATAATATACATGACATATTTTCTACTGGTTTAGTTGTCTCAGGTGTGTCATATCTTGGATTACTCTTCCAATCACAGGTATACATTAAAAAAAATGTTAAAATAGTTCTTCATACTTTTTATGACTTTTACACAAATATATATGTGCTGCATGTGTATGCTATGTGCATGTGTGTCACAAATACATAATTTTTCTCCTCTTTGGAAAATGAAGGTGTACTTTCATAAAGTAGAAATATTTTGAAGGCATTCATAGGATGAGGTTTTTACTCCTGCTCTGAATTATATTGGAAGACATTGCAATTTACATTTTACTAATGTTCCTGTTCTTTATCAGTCTGGATAATACCACTGCATTGTAGAAGTACTAATTGCTGTTTAAACTATATATTGCCTAGGAGCAAACTAGTTCAATAAACTATTTTTACCATTGTGAAAGCAGAAATTAAAAAGGAAGTTCTTATTTCAATGAGTTTATTGTGTCTGTATAAAACAAAACATAGGTGATTACAGAAGTAGATTAAGATTTATCTGTATGCCAAACAATATCTGCAGCATATCATTAATGTAGTGTCTCTACTATGCGTTGGATATAGCAACAAAGGCTTTTTAATATGGGATTTGTAGACTGCTGTGGGAGAACTTCAGGATAATTACAAAACACCTTTGCAAACCTTGAGCAAGTTGAAAGTTCAAAGGCATT
This sequence comes from Oriolus oriolus, assembly GCA_013400235.1. Classification (NCBI taxonomy): domain Eukaryota; kingdom Metazoa; phylum Chordata; class Aves; order Passeriformes; family Corvidae; genus Oriolus; species Oriolus oriolus. The sequence continues at coordinate 28,405 of VXBT01010859.1, forward strand.
CCTTTTGGAGTACAGATTGTGGTATTTTGGTGGCTGATGGAAGCTGACTTTCAGAATTGCTCAGAGATGGGCATTGAGAATAAATATTAAGAGGGCTGAAAAAGATAAATGATGAAGACTCCAAGACTGAAAGTGGCTATTGTTTTTGTGAGGTGAAGAAGTAAAAAACACTTAGAGAAACAGAGCACAAGGCTGTAGCAGCAGCATTCCAGCAGGCAGCAGGTACAACCAGGGAACAGTTCCCTTTCTTGGAGGCAGAAAGAAGGAAGTCAGGAATAAGACACTATTGAAGAATGACACTGCTTGCACTTTTTCTACTCTTCTTAATTATTAATTACACACAAAAACATCATATTTATTCAGTTGGTAACTGAATACTTTGTGTGTTAAGTTTTACAAACTCTACTAGTAAACAAACAAAGTATCCCTTGGAAGGCAATACACTGAAAAATAGAAGAAACTTGAAGATCTCAGAATGACCCAGCTTTGGTTGGATCATGGATGAGATTCAAACTGTCAAAGTAAAGCTGTACAGCCATTACACCATTCCTGTACATAAGTCTTAGTTCCTTCAGTGCAGGAAGAAAACTTTAATGTAAGTGACAATTGCTGGATTTGAGAAACACGATTTTGAGGAAGTTTTGAAGAACTGAGAACTCTGCACTTCAGTTTCAAAGTCTGTACTGGTCACCATTATATGAACTGAGAGGAATGCACTGTGAATCAGCAGTTTGGCTGTTCTCTTGGACGATTGTGACAATGACAGTAATGTCTTGTTTTTACCTTTCCTCAGTGGAATTGAGCCCTGTACCACACCACACCCCAGATTATGTTTTTTGAAACTTTTCTCTGTGTGCAATACAAGGTAACAATGAGACCTCACGGAAGACCACACAGTGAATCCTTGTGATAAGTGCACAGGAGTGCACTTAGCATTTCCTTATCTGCACTTAGTGTTTTGGAGTAAATTTATAGCAGGAGAAAACTAATAAAAATATGTGATAAGTATTTGCAGGCAGTTGGTGATTATAAAGTCTTGTATGCAAAAATGAAAACAGAAGTGTAATAATTTGATAATGGAATCTAATAAGATCTTTAATGAAAACAAATATTTCCCAGTGAAGTGATCAAAGTGAGCTTGTTTCTTTTGTCAGTGTGAAGGACTTAGTTTATTAAATTTTGTGGTTTGTCATCCTCAGTAACGTGCTAAAATAAGCTTTGGTTTATGGTGTTGTTATCATGGTTTTGTACTCCACAGAATGCACATAGCAGGGAAAGCTCATATATGATCCATTGAAGTGTATTCAAAAGCAAATTCAAAGATATTCTCTTGTAGGATGATGTTCAGGCTTCTCAAGATTCTTTGCCACGCAAGACAGTTATAAAGCTGACATTGCAACCAAGGTAAATAATTTATATATTACTCAGTGTCTGAGATTCTTTTAGCAATGTATGTGTTTTCACTACCTATTAAGTAGTTTTTATGCCATTTCCTTTTTTTCATTTTTTTAAAACTTTTGCTCAAAATAGACCTAAAAGTTTTAAAAAAAAAATTAAAAAATTAATCTGGGAGATTATACTAATATTATTATGTCTAATTGAAAGAGGAACACAGCATGTTAAAACCATAGGCATTTCTCACATACCACAGCTGAAGTAAGTATTCTGTTTCTGTATGCTTTTACAGCATTGTAATACTAAATAGATTATGCTTGAGAGAAGCAACAGAAGATTCTAATTAAGCACAATTACAGGTGCCTCAATGAACTTTGTGAGCAAAATGTTAAGTTTTTATAAGGCCTAAAAATCACAATTTATAAATACTGGAATTGTCTTTAAAAATCAACTAGAAGATAAACTAGGACATTGTTCTCTCTTAACTCCAACTTTCTATTGTATTAAGAGGGGTTACTTATATGTAGTTGTAGAGTATTCAGCTGAAAATGGCATCCTGCTATTCCCATGAACGCTCGGTATCCCAGCTGAAATAATGTACACATTCATTGAAAGTGGCTGATCCAAATAAAGTGAATAAGATATATGGGTATGAGAGCTGCTGTATGTGTAAATAATACTAGGGTTTTGCTTACAGAACAGAAGATTTAAGATTAATTCAAAAAGCAGTGAATGCTATTTTTGCTGATGTTAGTATTTGATTTCTCTAGTTTTAGCAAGTGGCAAGCTGATAAAATTTACTTGCCTAATTCATGAAGGTGTCCAACTATTCAGCAGAATAACTGCTACTGTTAAAAAAATATTATTGAAGTCTTTGGAAAAGTGAGTGAAGTTTAGTTCTTGTGAGCTTTTGGGGAAAGCTGTCATCAGTCCTCCAGCACTAAACGTATGTTTATATACTTCTACTTTTCTCTAGAGTATACTATTTTTTTTAATAGGACTTCTATTCTCTTATCAGAGTGCTGTATAGATGCTAATAGATTATATTAAACTTGTCCAAAATGGCCAAGAACTCAGGTGCCTATTGATTTAACTAAAATATTTTAGCTTTTCAAAATCATCTCCTCAGGTTTCTTCACTGGAAGCAGATTGTATGTGTAGGATATAAGCACTTGGTTGGAGGCAAGTTATGATGTAACTTTCTTTGCCATTTGAGGATAGCTTTATTGCCTTGCCTTTCCTCACCCAGGTTAGCTGTTGAAACTTTCCCTGTGCCCCTTTCATCCCTTAATATACCTTTTGTTTGCATACAGTGTTCCACTTTTGTCTCTGCATAGTATGCTGAGTAAGTTTTTCCCTTTTTGGTATTAATTAATTTCAGACATTTGCCTTTTTTTCTCCCCCTCTTACTTGTACATTAAATAGATATACATGACATTACCATTAATATTATTCTAGCAGACTATTGCTGCTATTCTCTAAACTGGTCTTGACTTACTAAGAAGGTAGTATTAGCAGAAAATTGCTAACTTTATGTTGTCTGTATTGTGAAGATGCTATACAATCATGTAAGGTGTGGTTCATGTTCCAAAGACTGTGGTCAGAAATATGGGAAAAAGAATGAAGAGGAGATAAATGAGACAAAAAGGGCAAAGAAAGATTATAAGAGAATATTGATGTGACTGACTAAACCCTGTTTATTGTTTTACATCCTTTTTTGGAAGCACTTTGAAAGTAATGCTTGAGTGTACACTACTTCATGTTTCCTTTGTTGTTAAAATTTTCATTTGAATATCTGTTTGTTAAACTGTTTTTGCTTATAAAAGTTACCTTAGTCTCTTTAGGCTTCTGACTTTGTCTCTGGTTGTAGTCTGAATCTCCACTAACTTTATTACCATTGGAAAAAGTGGTATGTAAGCTGACACAGTAACTACTGGTTAAATCTAGTATGTGATTATTATGAATGCATTTGAGTTTTCCAGTAGCATTTCATTGAAAATGTTAATTTCAGTAGAAGCTTAAACTCAACTCAATAAATCTGTTATTAAGAATTACAATGCTTAAACTTCAAACTTTAAAGTTTATGAGAGAGAAACTGGTTTTTTCCATTTAAAATTTCGGGGCATCAGCAGATTTTAAATACTGATTTTCACCAAAACTATGTTATTTGCTTATCCTCTGTTCTTAACAGTCTTTATTGTTCACCTGTGTATAATCGAATCCCTAGATTTCTTTCTGTTAGTGTGTTCTAATATATCATTATATGACATAGAAATTAAGTCAGTGTAAGTGGCAGGTTGTTACTTTTCTTTCACTGGCTATTTAGCTTTTTGTATTTTTGCATTTCCATGTCAGAATTTTAAAAGATATCTGTATTGTAACTTGATTATTCTTCTGTGAGTGTGGTTCATATCACCTGTGAATTTAGAGGGACACTGCTGATGGGAAGCTCATAATGGCTTTTTAAATCTCAATCATTTTATTTTTTATTTTTTTCCTTATTTTACTGATTGCAAATATAACTAGTTTTCTACAGGAACATAGTTGGTAGTGTGCTTTTTGCCACTTTCATCCATCCTTCCTTTTGGGTGTTTTTTAGTTAAGTGGTCTCTTCATTGCTCATGGAAGTTGTAGTGAAACTGATCTGACAGACTGTGCAGGAGAGCTACCACAACTTGATTACATGGAAAAACAAAAGGAAAGTTGTTATTGTTCTACTCTTTCAGTAGTTATGGTTCTAGTTTGAAGTATCTCCATGTTGCTGTGTAGTTGAGAAGCAGCTTTCAAACTGCTTCTAAGCAGGTACCACAAGTAACCTGTTTGGTATTGTTTCTGCCCCACCCTGAACATCTTTCTCTGTAGTGCTGTTGTGGTATTTTTATGAATCCATAGTTTTATTTTAAAAGTAATGTGTTAATTTGAATGAAATAGGCATACAGGGTATTTTAGATCTAAACTTTGTCTCTGCCACCTCACGATGACTAAGTGGTCTTATGATCAGGATTTTGAATACTGAAATTATGGAGTCTTTAATTACACTAAATGCCTTTTAACTGATAAATGAAGTTGCATGGCTTTTAAAAAATTAGTACTTTCAGCTGAAAAATGGAGCTTTCACAAGATAATATCCAACTAGATATGGAACAACTTCAGTCTTGTTCTGAAGTTTAAAATGACTGCATGTCTTGGAAGCAAAGCTCGTTGAGTGTGCTGATAAATTGGATGCTGCTTCATACTCTGTGAGTGCCCAGCCCTTTAATATAATAATAGGTTTTTAGGAACAGTCTGCCAGAGGTCATACTTCCTGAATGGCAAAAGACTTGCACTCACTGGACTTGGTGGGTGGGGGGTGTGTTTGAGCCTCTTGTCATCTGGTTTAGGCTGTCAGCAGTGGATGAAGGGCACACTGACTGCGGGGGGAATGGTTTTCCAGCTATTTCTGTGTGTGCTGTTTTCTGGAGGCAGCATTGCAGGGGAGCATGCTGCACGACACAGATGACAGGATTGACTGCACCAGCTTGGATGTTGCAGTGGTCTTGTTTGGCACAATGTGGTAAACCTGAGTGAAAAGGCCTAAAAATGGCAATTAGATTTTATTCCCTCCCCCCCTCCCCCCGCTTTTTGTTTTAACTCCTGAACCTTCGTGTACTTAGCTGGGCAGTTTCAATACTGAGCTCTACTGCACTCTACAAGCATGGTATAAGGCATCCTATCTGGACTGAAGATAGTATGGCATTTAAAATTTTTAAAAAATCGATTTAGGATTATTTTTAGTGCTAAACCAACTAGTCTTATAATATTCCCACAAATAACTTTTGTCAGCTAATCTTAGAGGAACAATATGCTATGATAACCTCCTTATCAGGCCAGTTTCATAGCTTAGCAGACACTATTTCCACTAGCTGAAATATTTAGGTTGCCCAGGGTATTAATTATAAGAGGATACACTGTAATCAACTATTTCTTCAAAGATCTGTCAAAGCAGTTTAGTGATATCCACCTTATAAAAGAAAGTTTCCTTTTTTCAAATAGATACAAAATATTCCGGGCTTTTATCCTTACCTTGTTATCCATGAGCCAGTTTTGGCATATGGTTGTATTTAATAAAGTTTTGGCATAAGTTGTGTTTATCCCATTAGGTCAAAAATTTGTGGTATTTTTTGAGAAAGAAAATCCCAATGTACCTCCAGAATTTTTCAAGCTGCTAATCTTTTCAAAAATTGACTTGGCAGGGTATTCACTGCTTTCTCAACATAACACTATAATGTAGAAATTAAAGCTATATTGTTAACTTTAATGTGTGGTAGAGAGTAATGTGCAAAGGCCAAAAATTCTTGACAGAGCAGTGTGTATGTTACTGTAGTTGTTTGGATGACTACAGCAAGGACAACTTGTCTGAGAAGGAAACTTTGTTAGTCACATGCCATAACTGTGTCTTTGTGAGCTTAGCAAGTGACTGGATCAGGGTAATTATCTTTATTTGGCAGCTTTAGCTTTGGTGATGGGTTTTTGTTTCCTTTTTTCTTTCCCCCCATAGACCTATGTTGCCCATTTTGGTGTGATCTGTCTAAACTGTTGCCCAATGTAGTTACAAGGATAGGACCCTCCAACAGCATTTGACATTTTAATAATACACATCTTAATTTCCTTTTACGCTTGCATGATTTCAGAGGCATATGTATTCCTAGTTATACTCCAAAACAGCTGGAAAAAAAAAGACAGTTGAAACAAAGGTATTTTCAATTGTCAGTGAAGAAAAAAACCAAGTTTAATGAAAACAGGAAAGAATACCGTAACATTTAAGATGTATTCATAAATATTTGTGGTAATTCATACATTGTTAATATGCACACCTGTTCCCCAGAGAAGAAAACAGATCTTGAAAAAGTAAGCAGACAAACAAACTCTAACCAAACCAATAGTTTTAAGTTTTTATTGGTTGAAATAGTGATTGCAATATGCACAGGTTTGTGTTTTTGTTTAAGTGAAACCTCTGTATTAGGGGTATCTTTCGGGGAGGTGGACAGGATGAATAGTCATTCAGTCAAGCCTTAACACTCACTGCTTTTATTTAAGAAACAACACTTAGTTAGCACTTCTATTAAGCACCCAGTAGTGCAAGTAGGTAAAAAATTAGAAAACACTTTGGAAGTGATATATGAAGAGCCTGCGCTTTAGTTTCCCATACCCTGGCTGCTTAGGTTGAATACAGCCTAATGGTTTTTTGAAAATTACTTTAAAATGTTAATCTCAGTGTTCAGCTGGCTGATCAATTTACTGGATTTCAGGTGACCTGTAACTGCCACAAACATGTTCTGTTTGTAGTAAACTCAAGGTCATTTTGACTAAATTGATTGGATATTTTAAAAGCATTCTCCTTGGTTTTCATGACAGAAGAGCTGTTTCAGAGGCAATGAAATGCTTGGCTGACACAGGATAACTCAGACGTCTGAGTCTTCGAACATCACTAAATGTGAACTTGAAATAAGTATTTCAGTAAAAATCATTCTGGTAAAAGTGGTGACTTCAAAATGAACAAAAAGCATGATACATGTGTTCTGGTTTTTAGGTGGAACTTAGCTGTGCAACTTTCTTTGTGACCAAACCCAGCTAACTCTCCGCTGACAATGTCTAATGGGATGGGAAGTGTAGGGTATGGAAGAGTTTCATGGCACCTTGATTTCTTTATTCTTACTCTTTGTGTAAGGTCATAACGGTTTTTCAGAGGTTTCCATATTTTCTGTGCGAGTTTTCCACTTTTTGTGTTAAAAAAACATTAAAAAAATATGCTACATGGAGGCTTATCTCAGAACTGACTCCAGGCACTGGTAGTTGACATCTCTTTAAAAGCTTATCTGTGAAGTCTAAAAACAAAACAACAAATAAGCTAAGAGATGAATGCCTGTTTTTGTGTAAGGGCTTTAAAACTGAACTGTGGTACATTTTTTGAGTTACGGTAAATTTTCATTATGAAGAAGAAAAAAAGCAGCTTTGATTTGCAATTAATTGTACTTCAAAGCTTTTTGTGGAATTAATTTTTATTTTTCAAAACTCAGTTTTTGAGTGCTCTGCTTCTGAATTCAAGTTATTCTAAAAGTTGTTAAATTTCAAACTTTTAAGGATTAATTTTTCAGTGTATAAAAATTCTTATACGTCAAACTTTTTTTCAGTTTTTGGTCTGTCTTACTGTGAATGAACCAATGACAGTCTGTTCTAAATGTTTTTGTTTACTGACTGTCTTTGAAATTGCCATTGCAATATTAAACCAGTAAGTAAGTTCAGAGTTTGTAGCATTCATAGAATCTTTGCAGTTTTTCTAAATTGCACAAATTTAGTCTTTCCGTTTCAATGCACAGAATATCAACATGTTTTGTTGGGGTTTGCAGTATCGGTACAGTCACGTAGTGAAGGTGTTTGATGCTTCAGTTGCCGTAAAAAATTACAAGATTAAAATAAAATAAAACATGACAGTTAGGTCTTACAAGAAATTTCTGGTTTCTGCTGAGAAGACTGTAGTGGAAGTGTCCTGAAACACAGAAGGTGAACTAAACATACTCTAGGGAAAGGAAAAAACCTCAGTTTGTTTTCAAGAAACAGAAAGTGATTGTTATGAAGGAATATGGTAGTGAATAATTGAATACAGCTGAAAGATCTGCATCATATGCATGTACTTGTTGAAGCAGTTTTGGAAGCAGAGTATACGTATTTTCATTATATTAGTACATTTGTGTATTATTTCTTTTTTCCAGGCACTGGCCCCTTCAGCCTTTTTACTGGAGTTACTTTGAGGCAATATTGTAGTTAGTCCAAGGCTCTCAAGGCACAGACTGAAGTGATATGGAATACTTAAAAGTCTTTCTGCTCTTCTGAACCAGATTTTTTTTCCCTTCTAAATGCAGATTTATAAAGCCTGCACTACAAGAGGAACAAGGAAAGGATTTTAGTGAAGGTACTTCCTGATCCTGAAAAAGTCAGGGGGCTTCAAGCCCATCTTGGACCTCAGAACATCTCACAACTTTGTGGTAAAAGAAAAATTTAAAATAGTGCCTTTGGACTTAATCCTTTTATCCTTAATTGGAGAGTAGTTATGTGCTCCAGGTTAGGATATGTGTGCCACTACAATCCATCAAAATCATAGGAATTATGTGTATCTGGCATATGTAGTAGGTACATAACATTTAAAAGTCTTGTCCCAGGTTGATGTTGATGATTTTTTTTTTTTTTTGTGTTCTTAAAATATATAGTTCTTGCTGTGCCGTTGTCTGTGTTTTTTGTGAATGCTGTTTTCTTGAGGGTGTTCCATGGTTTGTTCTTGAGAAAGCCACATAAAGGTCCTGTTTCCTGTGAGAGTGGAGGGATGGATTGTGTGCCTATTGTCTGCCTAATTCTGCGCCTTTTGCATGAGCAATGGATATTATAAAGATTCCTCTGTAGAGTTATAAAGGAGAGAATTCATAGGAATGCATGTGTTTCTCACCTTTATTATTGAGTCTAAAATTCAGATTTGGGTTTGTCGTTAGGTAGGACAATCCTGCAGTGATTCTGAAATCTAAGATTATGGAACATTATTCTTAAGCACGGGATCACTGGTTTTATTTATTTGTATGTTAACCAGAACTGTCAGACCATTACTGGTCCTAGAAATAATATGTAATTTTAGCTCTATTTCTAAACTACACATTTAACTTCCTTTTCAAATGCTGACGGAATTTTATTCTGTTAGTTGCCACTCTACTGAAGTAGATTCTTGTGAATTTAGTTATTTATTGATAGTATCTCTTTATTTCTTGATGTCACCACTTTGATAGTATAATGAAAAGCTGATCCCTGGATAATAGAGTCTGTTTCTACCTTTTTACACCTTATGAAAGCAACACAAATTTATGTTGTGTGCTTGTAATTTGAGGTTGAGATTACCATCCTACTAACTCTTACACAGGGTGTTGTTCATAAACAGCAAAAGATGTCTTATTTAAGAAGAGGAAAAAATTCTACTGTTTCTTCATATACGATAATATTTTATTATATATATTCAAGATTAATATTCTACTGTAGAAAGAACAGTTTAATTGGATTATAATTTGCTGCTTTGATGTAAATTGATTTTTTTTTTCTTCTTACATCTGTGACAGTATTGATGAATTTATAAGAAGCTTATCTGAATGTGATGTAGAGGAACATATTAGCATTATTTATTTTATCTTGTTAGGTAAGCTGATAAATCTCCTCAGACTTTATCCAGTTGATGAAAAGCCTCTTGGGCGAAGGTATTGGAATCTTCTTTTGGGGAAGAGCATGCTTTTCTCTGACTTAATATAAAACTGATTGTTTATCTTTATTTTTAATAAACCACCCATATTCCTACTGCCCCAGATTTTGTGTTTACATCTGACACTACATCTGAGAGTGTAGGTCCTAATCATAAACAAAAGAATTCTCAATTTAATTAAATGTCTAGGATTGTATAGTTATGAATGCTAATGGTTTCAGTATCTACTGTATCTCAGAGGAGGCATGTTAAATCTCTAGCAATTATTGAAACTATTTTAATATCATTTGGTGTGTTGATTCAGTTTAAAGCACAATTTCACTGTAGTTTCATTTATTGCTTTGACCTTAACTTTGTGCTACCTTCTTTCAGTTAACAGACAGACTTTCTGGTTGCCTAGCTGTTTTCTAAACATTCATTGATAAAAGTTCATTGGTAAATGTTGTATATCACATATTATTCAAATTATATCCTTTTATATCAATCTGAATAGGGTGGAATTTTTTTTGTGCCAAGTGAGGCCAAGAAACATGCAAGGAATTCTTTAGGTCAGTTAATAAACTCACAAGTTGTTTTCTTTTCTACCTGTCATGCTAACAGAGTAGAATGTAAATAGATTATAAAATTTGATGTCATGCTGGCAGCAACCACTCTATATAGGGTTAGTATGTAAAACTATCTTGGTAAACTGGAGACATTATTTCATAGTCAAAGAAGCAAGCAAGTGGAAGTATTGCACATCACATGGAAGAATATTGTGTGGACTGACCAAATGGACATGAGCAAAGCAGAAGAAGACTAGGTATGCCAGAACATGAAATAAGAATTGCTTGTATGATGTCAAAGGCAGTTTTGCTCTTGGATGATTTAAGTGGAAATGTTCTTTGTAAAATGCAGCTGAAATGGTGTGCTATGCTCCAGAGTCATGAAGGCTTCATCAAAAATATGGGGTGAGACCCTGGAAAGGGTTAGTAGGAAAACAAGAGCATTAAGTCTTTTTAGTTTGAAAAGACTGATAATAAGGAAGATAAATCTAAAAATGCGTACGGGTTTGTTACAAAGGGTCATATGCATGCAGTGGAAAAAAGGAAGATGTAATTGGAGGAAATGTTGCTTAAAGTAATTAAAAATTTAATTGTATATTAGAAAAACTGGTGCTTGAACTGCAGAACAGTATCACCAGTTTTGGACTTTTTCAAGAATAGTGATTGCAGCATTTTTCAAAGTTTGCTCTACTGATTTCTCATTTTGTTTAAGAGGTCAAGCTACAGCAACCTTCCAGTCCACTGGGGGTTTTGTTAATACCTAGATTTTTCTGTCTCTCTTCAATTTACTTGTGAGAGTCATAGCAGAATGGGGTATTTTGTAGTACCTAACATGACCTAAGGTTAAAGAACAGTCTGTTTCGTACGTAGACTTCTGTTTGACCAGGTGGAATAAAACAGAAAAGTGGACTGGTTTAAGGCATATAAGACTTTCCGGTGATCTGAAAGGCTGCCTGATGTTTATATAAGAACTGGTTGCTCTGATGAGAGAACATCTCTGCTTAGAGTTGTTGTGCACAAGCACAGTAATTTATGTTCTGTTTGTTGTACAGGCACATGGAATTTTGTGTTCAGGACAAAAAGGTTTTTTCCTCAGACAAATGCTATTTTGTCACTTGGCAGATGTGCTGTAAAAGCTGGAGTGCTTTTGTATCACTTTCGATGAAAGATTGAGTGCTGGGTGTTTTAACTGTTTTATGCATTAAACGTTTGCAGAGTGATGTTTGGGGAAGTTGTGGAGGTCTTTTTTGGTGATTTTTAAATTATTATTATTACTGTAGATAGGTAGGTTTCAGCTGTGGTGAGGAGAGTTGAGCAGTGTGATAACTACTACTACTAACTGTGTAGATTAGGTGCAACAGATCAGCTCTTTGTAGGAATGCAAAGGGTCAAGAGATTTCCTAATACTGGAAAATCCTGCATTTTCCCTTTGCTTCTCTACACCCCTCCCTCTCCTTATCCCCCAGAAGTTCTGTTTCTAAAAGAAATATCCTACATCCCTAACATCAGATTTCTGTAAATTAGTTGGTATGATGTAACACTGGAAGTGTATTTTCTCTTCTGGAAAAAAATCCACAGAAACCTCTGTTGCATCTTATGGGTATTGCTGATTTTCTTCCCTTTTGGAATATGAACTAGGAAGAAAATTATTTTTGTATTATTGGACAACTATCCATGCATGTCTATTCCAAAATACATTAAGTAATTCCTCAGAGGCTTATGGGGTTTTATCTCAAAATTAATTGACAAATTGATTTTGATACTTTTTGTTTCCTTCTTTTTTTTTTTTTTTTAGTAGGGTTTGCCACTCTTGAAAGAAGGTTGTGGATCAGATGTCACTGATACTAGTTCAAGGTACACAGAGACTTAGAGTTCAGTATTTACAATAACATGTAATAGAAGAAGTATAATTTGGGTGAAATAATGAGGATATTTTACACTTGAGAAATAAATATTCTTTTCACACAGGGGGAAATAAGGATAGTTTAAAATACCTGCAGAGTCAAGTTTTCTTTGAAATGAGCATAAATCAGACTCTAATACCTTCAGAAAGTGGAGGACATTGGTCACAAGATTTTCATGCATGAGGGTTTGAATAACTTTGTCCAAAACTTTCACTGTTGCCAAACTTTCTTACAAAATGAATTTTGAATAGAACTGAAAAGTGTCTTGAAATGCTGTGAAATGCAGTTTCTGAAGCTCAATTTAGTAACTGATAGAAGAGCTGTAGGAAAAAAGCATTAATCTGCTGCCAAGGAGAGTGTCACAATCATGAGCCTGCACAGTTGGCTTTTGATGAGTTTTGTTCCTAAAGGAATATTAAGAACAGAACATGGATTGAGATATTGGAAAATGTTTAATTTCTGTATGGCCAGAGGAGTACTATGAACAGATAATATCCTGTAGATTGTATATATGGCATTTATTTTCAGAACAATTATTTTATAGGCTCTATAATTATATTTTATAGGTCATCTTCAGTAATTGATAGCAGAAAAGCATACAAAATGGATGAGGGGACCTGTACTTAAAATGTCATGTTGTTCATACTTTAGACTGAGGAGGTCTTGACTCTTACATGAGGGACCATAAGAGTTTTGAAAAGAGCCAAGTAACTTGACATAACTTTTAATTTTTTTTGCCTAGCAGTTTGAGTAAGTATTCAGTAGAGTTTTCTGTCTTGAGAAAAAGGAATTGTTATGGTTAGGTTTTATTCCAAGTTTTTCCCCATGGCCCTCTACGGCAAGGAGAGAGCTTTTTAAATAACAGGAGACTAATTTTTTGTGCTCAAGTTACTTATGGCTTTTTTCTGTATTAAAAAAATGAGGCAAATAAGTATCTAGATATTTTCTTGGGCTTCAGCGCAAGAGCCACAGAAGTCTTTTCTTCAGGGGAGATTGTACATATTTGCACAATGCACAGATAAATGACTGGTTTAAATAGATGGTCTTGATTCTTTTCCTTCCACGTACTTCCATCCCCAAAGACATACACCTGTGTAATGGCAATTCATGGCAGATTCTTGGGATTCTAGTTTTCTTGGACTTTTTGGAGTTTTTTTGTTAAACTTCCACCATACATCGGAGGTCACGTAGTTTAGATTTTTTAATGGTATTTTTGGAAGCTGCCATGGCAAGCAGTGCTCTATGCAGTTTAAATATTAAGCCCTAGTTTGTTTCTACCTCATGTACATCAGTGTTCAATAATTAAGCGTTACTACCTACTGACTCTTCTCCCATCTTTCAAAGTAATTTTTTCTTGCAATTTTAAGATGTGAAACAGTTTTAATTCTATCTTTTTCACCCAGTGAGATAATTTTTTGTTTTAGAGACTTTCAGCTTTGTTTACAGTTCTAAAGTCTTAGTCTATCAAAGTCCATCAACAGTCAAGAACTCAGAATACATTTCTAGCTGAATTCTGGTTTCTAACCCACCCGTCTTTCTGGTGACTTTTAACACATGTAAAGTTACTTCAATTCCTTTTCTCTATAGCTTAAAGCATTTTAATCTGTTTTCATTAGTCCTCCCTTGATGTTTTCAGAACTTACGTGCGTCTGTTTGTTCTTTCTTGTTCTTCAGTGGAAGACCATTGATACAGTACATAATTTGGCTTCATGGCTTGTATCTTTTGTCAGTTTTGGGTGTACTTGCTGCATTTTTTTTTCTACACTTAGGTGGTTTTTACCTTAGCCTGTATAGGAGAAGAGTGAAAGAAACTAATCGGCTTTGAAGGTCTTGTTCGTGTAACTTTGGATTAAAATTGTTCGTGTGTGTCCAGGGGACTGACTCTGATGAAACCATTTATAATGGGATATGCTCCAATCTGTCTCAGAAGGTTTGCTGGAGAAATTTTAGTAAAATTGATCATTCTGAGCTAGAGTTCCTCAAGGAATTGGTTCTCCAAGTGTATTTGAATAAAGTTACTCCGCTGAGCAGTGAAAGCTATTGTCTTGAACCGTGGATCCAAGTGCCTTGAAGAGGTTGTCTTTGGATAAGCCTTTGTCACTGATGATGCTCTGACTTTTACTGGTAGTGAGTTGTGGTTTCTCGTGTTAGTTGAATGCATCCCTTGTGATGGAAGGATGAATGAACTCCAAAAGGAAGTGGTAATTGTGGTAATTGTGTTGCAGGTGTTACTAGTAAATGTGTGTATCAATATATATGCCCATATGTTTATGCACATTGGAGAAACAGAAGACAGTGATCTTTTGAAGTACTGAAGCTCTTCTGTTTAAGAAACAATATTCTTTTAGGAGGCAGAGATTAAAGTTGTTGGAGATCTAAATTGTCTTTATTCATATTTTTGTCTGTAAATAAAACTACATCAGTTTACATGTTTTTTTAATTGACTCATGCAAGTATTTGAAATAAGAAGCGGGGGTGGCGGGGGGAGCAGGGCATATTCCAGCTCTGCTGAAAATATTCCACAACAACTTAAATCTTGAAGGAAAGCCTGGTCAAAATATTTGATGCTTGAATACAATCACCCAAAAAAGTATGGGGTAAAAGAATCAAGGTATAACTTTCCAAGAGTGTCTGAAAATGAGGTGTCAGGAATTGCTTTTCTAAAATTGCAAATATTTGTGATGCATCCGATTTAGAATTAAGAGCTCAAATCTGCAGTAATTTCTCATTTTTAGTGGGCTGAGAGCAGTTAACTCCTGCTCCCAGTGCAGAGGTGAAATTTGTGTCCTCCCTGTGAGTGGTTTAGTCATGGGTTTTGTATCAATACAGTTTATATTAACAAAGTTTTAGGATTCTTAGATTTCTTGAATAAATGAAAGAAATTATGGCTGACTCTTGGCCATAATGGTGCCTCTAAAGCAAAATATTTCAGATAAAATTTTTCATATTAATTTTACCAGTAAGCATTAAAACCCTTCACTGTTTAGCTGGATGAAAGATGTAAACTTTAATAGTTTTCTTGGTGTTGTTGCCAAAGACCAGTGACATGAATAGTGAAGAAAAAATATTTGCTTTCTGCTTCTGAAAGACAGTAATATTCATGTTTTTGCCTTAAAATAAGGAATAGAAAACCTTTCAGTATTACCAAGTTGTTCCTCTGTGTAATGCAACCTCAGTTCATTAAGCAATTGTGCTCAGCTTTTCGCATGGCATTCTTTGCAATGATACAGCTTAAGTGAGGTGTAGCTCTTTTTTTTTCTAATAGAATCTACAATTTTTATAGTGGGATGTTATTTAAGGGTGGGAGTTGAATGGCACTTCAGAAGTAATGTGATTTAATTACATTAGTCAGTGCTTTTGTATATGCCCAAGAATTACGTCTTACTTTGTATAAATACGTCTTACTTTGTATAAATACTACAGTCCTCATGAAATAATATGTCAAAACAAAATGTTAGTATCTAGTCAAAATTCCTGCATTTCAAGTGCTGAAAATCTGCCCTGTCACTGCTAGATTCCTCTGACTGTCTTATTACTCTACACACACATAATGAACTAAAAATACATTATTCAGGAAGTTTAAAACTTTATATATTTTCTTATAACAAGAGATTTTTTAATCCAAATGCAAATAAAAAAAATTGTAGCCTGATGAAGTATACTAATAATATGGCAGTTCCTAAGGTCTTTTGTTATAGGTATATTTGTCATGCAACTAATTAAAGCTGTGAAATATGTTTGTATCGATGAGAAGGTGAACAAAGTTCCTGGAAATATTTTTTGCACTAAAATGTTCTTTGCTTGGCAGGTAATTTAAATTTAATGAGGATGTGTAGCATTACTGAAAAATTATTATATGCATAAGGTCTCCTTTTACTTGGAGGCATAAGAACTGAGGAATTCAATTGTAAAACAAGAAGAAGAAAAAAAAAGATGTGGTATTCTGTTGATGGATGAGAACAAGGATTTATTTGGAGCTCTGGTGTTCAGTCACCTCTTAATCCATATTGCTTCTGACAGAGTTCTTAACACTCTTTTTCCACAGTACATGAGGAGTTTTTAAAAAAAGTTTTATTAATATAATTTCTTTACTCTTCCTAATTTGTAATGGGTTGAGACTGACAGCAGGGTTAGTTTAGCTAGATTTTGATTCACTAGTGTTATTTAAAATAAAAACCAACAAAGCAACAAAAACACCTATTAAGGTTAACCAAAACATTTAAATTAAAATCTTACTCCTAAAGAAGACAGCTCCAGATAAGCAGAAGTGTAAAATGCCCTACCCTAGTCTAGGGGAGGTTCTCAGAAAGTCTTGCACAAGTCCTTAAAGACTCTGAAAGCTGACCCAGAATATGGTTAACTATTACATTGTCTAGTAGTCTAGGAGTCTTCAGCATGAAACAGGACAAAAGAGAGCATCCCAAAGCATTTTTGGCCGTGATCACAAATACACATTGAAAATCATTGGTATGCTTAGAAGTCATGATTTAAACAATACTTCGGCATGGGAATTTAGGGAGTTAAAAGAAAAATAATTTTTAAGGGAAGCTCATTTGATATATGGCAAGTAATCCAAAGGTTCTTGATATAAAATGCTAATAAAGCCTCTGATTTTGTTTATTCAACTAATGAGAAGTTGGAGTTGACCTTTCATTTCCTACTGATTGTGAGGTAATAGGGTGGCAGTGAAGTGCTGGGAAATTTACTAGCCAAGTTTGATGCAGGCAAAAAAAGGAAGCCAGTAAAAAAGATAAGGGGGAAATGGTGGCCTGGTTGAGATTCTGAGTGAGACTGGTCGGTTGGGTAGTTGGAGGCAATTCTAGATGAAGTGATTTGGTCTGTAAAGGGGTACTTGGATTTGAGGTTTAAGATGTGAAAGCAAAAGAAACGAAACCATGGACAAACCCCTGAAGAATCTGCAGAGAAAACACAGAGCAGAGAACGAGGAGAACCTACTTAGAAGAAATGCGGAAGGAGTGATTTGATAAGTAATGGATCTCATGGGAGCTGATGATAGATCAGATCCCATGAAGAAGTAAACTGCTTTATCGTGGGAAGGGTTAAGGAGGTTGAAGATGGAGTACTGGTTCTGCTATATATAGTTAAGAAGATACCAGAAATTTTGGCAAGAGCAATTTTGTTGTAAAAGACTTCTTTTAAAGGATGAGACGAGCAGAGGGAAACTTCAGGGAACTGTTGTAAATACTGCATTCTTTGAGCTTGTGGTTGAAAAGACATGAAGTACAATGATAGTCCTACAGATGCTCAAGCCACAAATGTTCTAGTATAATTTTGTTCTTCTGTACCTTACAATACATGAACCTGTAATAATAATAATAAAAAAATATAGGCTAATAAAGTCAGTGGGTTCAGCTCAGGGCTCATTCTTTTGGTTAATAGCATAATCCGTGCTCAAATGGGAGAAAAGGCATAAGATTGTGTAAAAAATAGTTATTCCTTATGTACCTGTTAAGAAGATACGCAAACAGTTGCCATAGTAAATGTTGGTAAATTATAATTTAAATTATTTTGTACTTT
>VXBT01010860.1:0-27241 GCA_013400235.1 Oriolus oriolus
CCTCATAACATTACCCCAGGACACACATGCTCTTTGAAACTTGCAATGCTGGTAAACCAGACATGAATGTCTGATGTTGTTCTGCCAATTGACAGGGGCGATTTAAAGAACACAGACACCAGTGGCAAGAATGGTCTTACTTTACTATGAATATAAAGGCAACACAAAAGTAAAATGATACATTCAATAAAACCATGCACTCGGCTTTAACAACAAGCAAAAATAAGCAAGGTAATGCACCTAATCATTACTATACGAGAGAAAGGATAGTGATTGAGAAAGATACATTACCAATTGCCTAAATACTTTACCATCATCCAGAGTCCACAGTTGCTGGGGAGCCCCATTTTGCAGCGAGGACCCAGAAAATCCTTCCCAGCAATTGGGAAAATCCTACGCGGTGTGTCCACCCGTAGGTGAGGTCTCCAAATTCGCCCCATAAGTTGGTCCAGCTTTTATAGGCCCAAATCAGTAAGTCAAAGTGACTTGATTATATTTTTAGCACAGAAACTCCTGGATCTGATGCCATGCATCCCAACCAGCAGGGGTCGGGGCTTGGCCAGAGCCCAAGCCTCGTCTGTGAGGGTTTTCCCCTAAAATACCCTACAAACAAGCCTCTATTCATGTCAATTGGGAAAGTTTCTTAAAATGATACATTTCTTGCAGATAACTAGACAAGGTTATACAGAGCTAGCATAAGCATCTTTGTAATCTATTTTTAGCTAAATAATACTGATGGTGTTCACACAGTGCCCAGGATTCATCTTGTAAGTCAGCTCTGGCTGAGGCCTGGTACTCGGGCCTCAGCACATCAGATGTCCCAGAAAACATTGAAATTCATACCACAGCAGAGGAATTCTGTGGAAATGCTATGGAAAATTAACTTCAAATGTACAAACTCATGATAAAAATTATATCAAAATTATGCAAGTTGCCTTTGCACTTCCCAAGAAAAGCCTTTCTAAAATTCCCATCTGTAGTTGCGGAGAAAATCATTGATCACCAGAGCATCATGTTCAATACATTATTGAACTTGAGGAATCAGCATCCAGAAGCAATGAGATGGGAAGTTCACTGCTTACTTTGCTTGATCTTTTCAGAAAGCATCCTACACCCTCTCGTATCAAAGAATTGCTGAAAAGTCGCATGGGATAAAGGCTGCAACAGTAATCATTGAAGACAGTATTTTACCATTAATGTTTTTAAGCTGATGCTAACAGAGCCTTTGAAACAGTTTAGTGGATCTCCAAAGAGATCAATGAATTCATTAGTAGCAGCAGATTTGAGAAAGTGTCATAATGGCTGCTTCTTTTCTGGAAGTCAGCGTAGTAATTTACAGTCACTGGAATAATTGCATGGAGAAAAAAAAGCTATCTACTGCAAAATAAAACCCTTCTGAGGGCTGCTGTCTGGCTCTTGCCACATGCCATTACCTAGTTGCCTTCTGCTTCACGTAATATTTGGCTGTTGGCCCTCTCTGTCTCTGCTGTAGTTCTCCTGTGATTCTTAAATATACCTATTTTGTTTGTTGGTGCGTGGTTTTTTTAGTTCTAAGTGTCTGAAATAAATTCTAACTGCTGTGGTGTATGCATTATACCAGCCATAGATGTCGTGTCTTATGGTGTGATGTGATGCCATGTAGACTTGTTGGAGAGTTCACAGCTTGTCTGGATAATGCTGGAGGACTGTGCATGGAGGAGCTAGACCTGGGTAATCTTGTCCACAGTGCCTGTTGCGAATACTGGAAACTCTTGACATGTACTCCCCCACAACTCTGCCAGAGCTTTGTCTTGAAAACATCTTGTTAAAAGGGCCAGGACTGTTCTTCGAGTCTGCTAACAATTAAGCCCTGTGGACTATTAGCAGATCATTGTCTGAGCTTTCTCCTGGCCCAGCTGAGCAACTGTAGGTAACAAAGTCTTCTTTTGGGACAATAAGGCAAAATTTTTTTTTTCTGAAAGGCATGTCAAGAGACAGATCTTTACAAGGTTTTGTACAATGGATTGGAACAGTTGCCCAATTGGCCATATTTTAGGACATAATAACATAGTAATTTCCTATGTACTGAATTTACCAAGCAAAGTATAAATAGTTTTAAAGCTGCTGATGAAATGAATAGTTGTTATGAAATGTTTTTATTTTACTATTCCCAAAACTTATGATTTGGGGTGACTGTCAAGATGGGGATTTCTTCTCCTTTTATTTGGATATTTTTAATCTTAAATTCTTGAGCGGTCTATACAGGCTTTTAGAACCAGGCTTACATTTGTTCCACTGTGCATGTACTGACAGGACAAGGGAGAATGGCTTTAAGATGACAGAGAGTAGTTTAAGATTAGATATTAGGAAAAAATTCTTTCCTGTGAGGGTGGTGAGGCCCTGGCACAGGTTGCACAGAGAAGCTGTGGCTGCCCCATCCCTGAAGTGTTCAAGGCCAGGTTGTACAGGGCTTGGAGCAACCTGGTCTAGTGGAAGGTGTCCCTGCCCATGGCAGGGGGTGGAATGGGATGGGCTTTAAGGTCCTTTCTAACGTGAACCATTCTGGGATTCTATGATTCTTTTGAGCCTGTTGGCTGTGAACCATGCCCTGTCCATATGCTCTGTAATTCTTTTCATGCAGGACTGTGCAAACAGCATTGTATGCTTTTCATACCAAAGGTTGCCCTCAGGTAGCCAGGCTGGAGCACACAAGGATAGTCTGTACAGTATTCACTGCATGGAACTGCTCAACTATACATGAGAATTTATGGGAAAAGTGTAAAACTTCTCAAATACTAATGTCAGTAAGACATTGCTAGTCTTTCCTGTATTCATTTGTATTTGGCATAGGCCTGCTTTTGCAGAGAGTCACCTGAGCTATAGTTTCAGTAACTTCGTTGAAATATTAAATGGAAAGAGAGAAAACAACAGGGTTGAATGCTTGTTAATGGTAACAAAAGAGACATCCTGGGATGGGCTGGGAAATGGAATGCATTTCAAAATGTTCTTAGTTCATCCAAGTGCTGTGGCCACTTAGACTGTAATTTTTGGTGCCTGGAGTCAGTGAACACTGAATCTGTATAACATTTGCATCTTGTAAGATTTCTGCATTACTCTTTCACCAGATTGTGACTTTTGGCTTTTGTTTAAAAATGCTGTATTTGTAGATGTTAGCTGATACTTTAGATGTAGTAGAGAAAATATGTTTGTTTATTTTGAACATTAAAGAAAGGTGTAGAAACAGCTAGTTGGAAGTCAGAGTGTTGCTTTGGAGGTAATGTAGGAAAGTATATGAGTTTTGTTTGGCTTGACACAATGAAGTTACCATCTGGTGCACAAAGTACAGATGCAGCTGCTCAGTGGAGGTTAGAAACAAATAAAATCTACAGTCTCTGTCTAATATTTGCCAAATCTCTGAAATTCCTTAGTGCCTCAAACTCATTTTAAACGTGGCAGCAAAAGCTGTGCTTCATCATCTTTACATGAAAGTATTCAGTGTTGTCTTTCTTCTGGTCCTCAGGTGGCAATGAATGTATATGAGCTATCATCTGCTGCTGGATTGCCTTGTGAGATTGATCCTGCCTTGGTCGTAGCACTGTCTTCCCAAAAATCAGGTAAGATGTTTTGATTTCAAAAATATTAATGTTAAAAAAAGAAAAGAAGTGTTGTACTAGTTTGAAAACAAACCAGTGGGAGATGGCAAGTCAGAATTATAATTTAACAGGAAAAATTAAAAAGAAAATACATGCAATAGTACAAGAGCACTGGCAAAGTCAGAATACAACCTGACACCCTGTTAGTCAGGGTGGTGGCAGCAGTCCAGGTGAAATGGTCCTGTTGCAGCAGTGATCCTGTAGAAAAGAAGGGTCTGGTCTTCACCTGAAGGTCCAAACAGTCACTCTTGTCCTCTGGGAGTCCAGTAGGGAAGGGCTGTGTCTGCTGTTCCAAAGCCCAGATTACATACAGGTGGGAATGCCTGTCTCCTTCCCCCCCGGGCAGAGCATCTCACAATGGACTGATATAATTCTGTGAGTCATGGGTGGGTCCTTGATTGCCCATTAAACAGAGACAGCTCCTGGAGGGAGTTATCAAGGATGAGTCATGGCAGGAGATAATGAACATTGGCCCACCTCCTTTAACAGCTTGTGAAGATGATAATAGAATATGTGCTTTTGGTTACATCTTACATTGTAACCTAGGACAAGTGTTTAAAGTGCCAGGAGGAAACTTGTATGTCTTGACTCCTTTGTACTCCTTCAATAAACTTCATAAATGGCAAAACAGGATAAATTACTTGTGCCTGCTGTTTATTGGTGTTAGCTTGAAAATCTTTTCAAATACGCATGAATGGACATGCTGACCTAGAAAAGGATAACAGGTAGATGTTGAAGGAATTTAATGGTGAACACTGCTGTAATTTAAGAACAATGACAATAAGAGTGTCTTGTGAACAACTTGACCAGTTCTGTTGCACAGATGTGTAACAAATCTGTCACCTAAGTAAGCATTAGGAGCTGAATGCAGCTCATGAATTTCACAGTATTTTGTTGTCAGTGTGTCCTACAAGTGTTAACATGAAGTTTACAAGGCAAAACATAGTAAAATAAACATGTTAGAGAATTAGCATGCATCATGCTTCCTCTTCTTTCTTTAAGGCACTGCTGTCTAAGCTTTTCAGTTTTGTTTACTCTGGCATGTTCAAAGGCATTAATTAAGACTCCTAAGTGTTTTTTGATGGTCTTCACCCTTTTTTCCTATCTTCCTTACCAAGCATTTCATTACTTTTTCCCCCCCGCCATGTGTTGTGGATAGTTAATGTTAGAATGAGACCATGAATATTTTAAATGCTACCTAAGTTGTTTCTTCTTGCTTCAATAGTAGTTATTTTGAGAGGAGAAAATACAGAGGGGCATTTCAATATTTGAATTTAAGTCCTAAGCACAATTTGTGCACGTAAAAAAAAAAAGCAACCCAAAGTGTATTTGTTCTCAATCTACATTATATGTATAATCTACAGAAGTATATCTTTGTAAGGTATCTGATATCTAAAATGGCATTTTAAATATATTATTTTCATTGTGGTACAGCTATGAAATGTTTAAGCTAGGTCAACAAGACAGAGAATTTCTGTATGTTCTCATAATGGTTTATGATCTTGTATTTTGATTGTTACCTTTGGAGTTTGAAATATTTTGATTTTATTCAGTTTTCACAGAGATAAATTCTGTATGTCACCAATTGTTGACTTTTTTTTTAAACTAATCTTAGGCTAATGTGTGATGATGATGCTGCTATTTTTGTAAGCACAAGCTTTTAGTGTGAATTGACAGGAGTGCACCATCACCTTCTGCTCACTTGCCGAAGGGAGAGTGCAAGAGAAGCTCTTCTTACCTTAGAGCAGTAACTGGATTTATACTAGCATGAAAAGTTTACATCATATTAAAGACTTAGTAACTATATCATTAGATGTAATAGCATGGCAGCGGCTTCTTTTTGTTCTCCTAGATAACAGACTGGACATTTTGCAGCTCTACTCTGTCTTTTGGCAAGACTGACATTAATATTCTTCTTTTCACAATACAAACATTGACTTTGTTGGATTTTGCTTTAAATTTCAATTTGGTCAAACATTTTACATTCTAATCTACCTGCAGCTGAAAGGAAATATTTCAAGACTACTTCTTTAATTAAAGAACTTTATTTTTGTTTTTAGAAAACATTAGTCCAGAAGAAGAATATAAAATCGCTTGCCTTCTAATGGTCTTTGTGGCTGTCTCCTTGCCGACTTTGGCTAGTAATGTGATGTCTCAGTATAGCCCCGCCATCGAAGGTAATGTACAGTCAGCTCAACATTTGCTGGGAATGATGTCTTCACAATAGTTCTGGTAGTGTTTTGAATACATTCGCCTTTAATATTTAATTACATTTTATAGTGAACAAATTTTAAAATTAGCCTTACTTCAGGCAAGTTCTTCTGAAAGTACTTTAAAAAGCATTTACTTAACTCTTATCTGAGATAACTTTGCATATAAAATTAGTTCGGTACTTCCAATTTTCAGAACAGTTCGGACACTGCAGGGGGCAATCTTGTCCTGATGTGGAATTGTTGGAGCACACATTCTGCATTAATTAGTGTGACACTTACTATCTAATATAATATATTCTAATAAGTATTAATGTTTTAGTAATCTTTACATTGGCCTTGGGCCAGTCATGCAAGGTGTCTTTTCTGTATTTAATATGCTTTTCATATTGCCAAGCATGAAGTTTTGAAAACAGAATCTGAAAGGTGTGAGTGGTGAACAGAATTCTTTCCTACACAATAGTTCAACTTCCTTATTTAAAAAAAAAAAATCTTTGCCTCAAGAAAATTCTTTGCATGTAATCCACAGAACTTTTCTTTCTCTTTTTAAGTTGAAAAAAGATAGACAGTACTGTTCCAACATATACAAAGTCACCTTTCAGCTGTTCAAGCTATTTCCTTTGTAATGTGTAACATGGCTCACATAAAAGACCATGTTTATACTGCTTCCATTCAGTGGGATGCATGTCTTCTTTAATTAGTTTTTAAAGTTGCATTATTTTTAATTTGCTCAAAATTGTAACGTACAAAGTAAGTGTAAACTGGCTTCTGAAAATTTAAAGTACCATGAAAATACCAAAAATTTTGTTTTCTGTGTCACTTAATGTTGTATGCAAATCACATTTTTTAGAGACCCAGGATTGTTGTTTTACATAGGATTAATCAGTCTTTTCTTCAGTTTTGAATGATTAGGGATCTGTTGACTCTAGTTTCATTTTAAAATAGATAGTGTAGACTTCTCCAGTTCTGGAAAATGTTAGATAAATCTGATGTATGAGTAGACTTGAATATTGATTTGAAAAGTTAAGTATTTTCAAGGTAAAAGCTTTTAATGATGAATGGAGAGAACAATCTGTAACTCACAGAGTTGTTTCCTGTTATTTGTGCTCTCGTAGTATTTCTATTGCTCTTTGCAAGTTTTTTCCAAGTCACAATGCTTGAATAAAAATCTCGAATATAGTCAAGAGCAGGGAATACCTAATGTGATTGTGAGGGACACAGGTAGAAACTTCCGTGTTTGAAGACAGTCAGGTTGGCTGTCTTTACTCAGTCCAAATGAACTTGTTTATGTGTATGTAACATAGCGTCTCTTAAAAATTACCTAGTTATAGTTTTGTAAAAGAAACCCTCTGGAAGCACCTCCTGCTACCATTTTCTCCTTCAAAGGATCTTACCAACTGTAGAGTCTCAAAACCTGTATGGCTTGCTGGGGGGCAGTTCTAAAAGTTTTACTGGTGATTGTATTTTCACATTTTCCCCTCTGCAAATTAATTGCTAAGAGTATGTCAGGCTAGCTAGAGGTTCTCTGGCAGCTTAGAGCTTAGGTGGGTTTGCCTTCCTCAAACTTCCTCTCTTCCCGAGACCCTCTTAGTCATCATGTTTTTAGCAGGCTGAAACAACAGGTAGTTCTTATCTTCTGCCTGTTTTATATCATGTAGCTTAAATGTGCTAGTTTATGTGGTTTCATTTACGTTAAATAACTCTTAAGATGAAGTCAGGCAAAGCCTTGTTTCAAAGTGAGTTCTTAAAGTACAGTTAGTAGATGACATGAAACTGTGACTGGAGAGAAGTTACATCTTGCACTCAAATAAGCCCATATTAGGAGTTGCTACTGGTTCTGTGAGACATGGCCTATGTATTACATAATTTTTTACTGAGTGGGCTCTCTTATTGAGAGGAAAATCTAACAAAAGGTATACATAAAATATGTTCGCTCTACAAAAATAACTGAACAAACAGAATAGACCTTGTCATTCCTGCCTTCCTTGCATAATACTTTTTCTTGTGTTCTACCCTTATTGTAGAACATCTGGCTTGCAACACTTAATATAAATGGTATTTCCAGAATGTGAACTTAATAACTTCTGCTTTATGAAGTAAATTCCCTGGACAAATCCTGAATTAATCCATCAACAAGTCACAGATTTGAAGGAGTTTCAGCCTTCCAATCTGGCAAGACATATCTTCCCAAATACAGACAGTGCTTGGACAGCTGTAGCAATGTCTGCATTCCCTCTGCCTACTTCAAGATCAAGTCTGTTTCTTCTGCTAGTTCCAGATAATGGCTTAAAGTCTAACAGACCTTTACTTTTGTTTCCAGTACAGAATCTGAACTGCTAGTCAAATACCAGGATGGAATTTGTCAACTAGAGGGTAGAATAGAACACTAGTCTGCAAGAGCCATAGTTCTTTTCTAAGTACTTGAAACCTGTTGGTAGACAGCAGTTCCTTTGCTGAATTCCCTTGTTGATACTTCTTCTACAGCCTGAGACGTAAAAATGAAGTCACTTGAATAAAACGAGTCTCTTCAGAGACAAATACAAACTTGAATCAGAATTAAGCAGAACAGATTTTCTTGACTGATGTTCATGTAAAAATAGGAGACAAAGCTGGAGTATCAAATCTAGGGGGCCCTGCTGATGGAGATCCACAGGGATCTTCACTACTAGTCAGCATATTCACAGACTACCTGGAATGGGGGGGCTGAAGAATGAGGTGAGACAATTTATATGTCATGTGAAGTTGTTGAGGGTGTTAGAGGAGTGAAGAGCTGCAGAGAGCTATGATACTGAATAAACTGGCAATAAAATGGCAGCTAAAATTAATTTTAAGTGACAATAGGGATATGCATGGAGAAAAAATGGATTTTTCTCATGTGGAGTGATGGGGTCCAGTTGACCTCACTGTTCAAGCATGAACTTGGAGTTATGATAAATGACTGAATGGAAAGATGAGCTCAGTGCTCAACAATGGTCAAAAAATAAAGAATCAGCATGTTTGCATACTTGAGTACTTGTTAACTCCTTCAAAGACCTTTCCATATGCTCACACTTGCCCAAGATACTTGTCCAAATGTATATTAATTTTGTTGTAAAGTGGTATATTTGACTTTGCCTGGAAGAAATATCAGGCTTACGGAGGAGCAGTTCTTCTGCTCTCTTTGAAAACTGGTGTCATTTAACCACCTTCTAGGGCTCTGAAGCCTGGGTAAGTTTTAGGCAAGACGTTATGTATGAAAATCAGAAGTGGAACACCTTTTTTCTTGAGTGCCTGTAGCTCTCTTTGAGGAATACTGACTAGGCATGAGATGTTCATTGAGACAGGGGGAAAGAAATGGTCAATTGGCTTGTGAAAATCCTATCTTTTTGGCCTACTCAAATGTTAACACTCTTAAGTTTTGTAGAAAAGATATAAACTCCCAATATATCCCTTATTTCTAAAAGCCCCAGGTATCTTTCTCAGGTTGTTGTGATCATTAGGATTTGGAAGGGACATCTGTACTTCTGGTGGCTTTCCTGATGGCAAGTTCCATTGTGTAAGATGCTAGAAGTTCTTCTTTCATTGTCACAAGTGTCTTTAGTTTGGTGATATTTTCCAAAGAAAACTGTCTTTTCCAGCATAGTGCTGAGGTGATTTGAGTATGTTTTTGTTTAGGGCATTGCAACAACATTCATTGCTTGGCAAAAGCTATCAATCAGATTGCTGCGGCTTTATTTACCATCCACAAGGGAAGCATTGAAGACCGTCTTAAAGAATTTTTGGCTGTATGTATAACTTTATTCCTACTTGTTAAAATGTACTGTTGATTTGTGATGCAATGCAATTGATTTCACAGAAATCTGCTTTTGATGCACAAGAGAAGCATATTTTCTATATCCTTCTATGTACAAGTCTATACATAGATTAAATTTTGCAGTAGTTCTTTATAGACACTTGTGTGTGAGGTTGGAAAGTTAGAGGAGCAAATCAGTGCAAGTGTCATAATTTTTTTCAGTACATCTCTAGTATTTTAGCACATACCATTTCTCACATTGTGTCACCCATGACTGGAAAAAAAGTGCAATGCATATAAAATCAAATTCTCTCTAGCTGACTTTTTCCCATGATGTGATGGATACTTTAGTTAGTTACCTTCTTTGAAAAAGCAAAATAAACTTCAGAGTGGCTTTTGTGTTGTACCTTTTGACATGCCTGGCCTTCTTAAACGTGAACAGCCAGGTAGCAGCATGTTACAGGGCTAGTTGGGAAGATGAAATTTTTTATGCCTCAGAGGAGATTGATGATGAAAACTTCTTGAAATCTTTAGTGAAGCTTAGAAAAAAAATCAGAAGTCTTTAGGTCATGGTGATGTGTTTTAATTACATTTTAGTGTGCTGCTTGAGTAGAAATTAAATTTTTTAAATGGCTCTTAATTAGCCAGTACTTGAAGGAAACTAAAGGCTAAAACAGCAGCATCACTTTAATTTTTAAAAATTACTATTGATTTAAAGTAAGTCTTGGTTTTTCTGTTTGGTGTTAAAATGTGTGGAGAAAAAGCCCCTCTCTCCTTATTTTAGGTAACTTTCTGTAACTAGAAGTTCACATAAACAGTTTTTCTTTTTTTTTTTTTTTCCCTTAAAAGATTCTTTCACTTGTGGAAATTCATTGCATTTTGTAAAACAGACAAAACCCCTATGGCCATTGACCTTGTCTAATGCAACTGCTGGCTGTAAAACATGAAAGAGAAATGGTTGTATCAAGTTGCATACATTTGACAAGTGAAGGAAACCAGTATAGTTTCATGTGATAAAAACACTTTTGGTATGAGGTTTGCATTCTTTCAGTGTTTACAGACCGCTTTCAGACCACTGCTTTTACTGCACAGACTATGACTTGATGGTTCAGATATTTTGTTAATCTTTCTATTTTAACACTTACTGTTAGTCTGAAAGAAAAACATTTCTCTTGAGAAGAAAATTACTGCTGAGATGATCTACTTTCCTGTCCAAGTTAATTAAATATGAAAAGAACTTGGGAGATTCTTTAATGCTGATGAGTATGTACTATGTATCTTTTGAAGTATACATATTGGCTTCATACTAAAAATTCATTCATGACAGCTTTTTCAAGAGGAGTGTTAAGTTAGATTTTTAAAGTTAGTATTTTAATTTAAAATCCTTTTCTGGTAAACATGTGGTTTAGGCATGTTGCCATTGCCTGGTGTGAAGGCCTAAATGATGATTGTACATCTGAAAGTTGGAAGGGTTTTTCTTCAAATTTCTGTAAGGCATGAAAACATAGTGTGTCAAGGCATCTGCAAATTAAGTATTTTACTGTATTCTGTGATCCTGAGCTTGTAAATACCTAAGTACATCTTAGATGTTTCTAGGATATCTTCTAAAACTAGGATAAAGGGTTGCTTATGGTGATACCTTTTTCAACCGAGAAATGAAACAACACACACTCTTGAGATGTTAGTATGGGAGGTAATATAAAAGTGGATCTTTACTGGAGTGCCAGGGGCAGTTACGGAAGAGTGTCCACAAAAGCCCACCCACACGGGGTGGATACAGTTTTTGTAAGTTTAGCAAATTAGCATAATTGACAAAAAGCACCAATTAGGAGGACAGGTGGTGATGCAATTCTTCCCCCAGGTCAAGCCCCTTCTCCAGAGTGCCCCCCTCTTGGTACTAGCTGTACTTCGTTTATAAAAATGTATCTCGAAGAGTTGTTCTCAACCTTGGTAGCCAGGAGGAACCATGATAGCATAGGGGCTCCCCGAGGCTTGGAGCTCTGGAATATGCTTTGGCTTTCTGCCTAGGGAAGAGGCATGGAAAAGTACTGGGAAAACTAGCCACTAATGCAGTAGGCTACAGAGCTGCAAATATATGTGTAAGGAATAGAGAGAATACATAAAAGAAAAACAGACAAAAATCAATAGGCATCATTTCCCCCCTTTTTAGAGACTAGCAAGACTACCTTGTCTAGTCTCTACTCCGTATTTAATCACACCACTGTTTTACACAACTGGCTATCATACAGATGCCAACTATAACTACAGCTACTATGAATATTTTTTATCCAGGCCCAATTTGGTAACCATGAAGAGAGTGTATACTGAAGGTATATTGATAAAAATATTATGAATTTGCAGTTAGGATGACATTTCTTCAATTAAAAACATAGCTTAGGAAGTAAAACTTCTTCTGTTACAAAATGGGTATAATTTCAAACGATAAAAATTTCAATCACTTTAAACCTTACAAAAATGCAGTAAGTTGAAATGTATATTGGAAAGGACAGAGAAGTGAGATCCTGATCCCCTGGGAGTTCTGTCATTGATTTCAGGAGACTTTATAATTGTCAACCAATGATTACAACAAAAAGTTCTCTGTAATAAGTTAATTCACTTTTTATATTAAAATAGCATATGTCATTTATCAAACACTACTAGGAATAAGCCAATATGGCACAATGAGACTAAAGCCCAGTGATGGTTCATGTGCACAGGATTACTTGCTTTCCTTTGTCATTATTAGTACAATACAGAGTCCATTGGCTTTGTATAACAAAATAGCAGAAGCTCATCAATGCTTTATTTACTGCTTTGAAATACTCATTTTATGTAGCTTGCATCGTCTAGTCTACTGAAGATTGGCCAGGAGACGGATAAAACTACTACAAGAAACCGAGAATCTGTTTACCTACTACTAGACATGGTGAGCATTTGTGTATTTCATTTGTGCTACTAACTTACGGAATAGGCTCCACACTGCATCATTCAGCCAAGGGTCTTTGGGTCTCACCTTGAGTGTTATAGCTCACAAACCAGTGGAAATAATTTTTTATGTTGTTCTTCCTGGCATTCTAATGTCAGTATTTTTTTTTCATTCCTCCAACCTGCACAAATTTTTGCCATCATCCTTTATTGCTTAGAACATTGTATCACATTGTTCAGAGCATTTTCATTGTTCACTTAGTACGTATGATATTGAAATGAAATGTCACATTTAAGAATCAGTGTTCAGAGTGTGTAGGAGAAAATCCTCTCTGCTCAGAGGATTTCCTCTCAGTATTCAGTATCTTTTAGAAGATGACTACTTATATAGTAAAGCGAAATACTTGCTTTGACAAGCAGTGAGTTTAAATGTAGGGGAGAAACACCACTATAAATTTGGTGCAATTTATTTTTGCTGTGAAATATGTGAGTGGTGGTGTAATGCAGGCCAGAAGGACCTATGTGAAATAGATTATCAGTAGCAGGCAGTAGAAGATGCTCTGCAAAACCTTGTGTTTCTGGTATTTTTCAGATTGTGCAGGAGTCTCCATTCCTGACAATGGATCTCTTGGAGTCTTGTTTCCCTTACGTCTTGCTGAGAAATGCATACCATGCTGTCTACAAACAAAGTGTTACATCCTCTGCCTAAGTATCTGCTTACCGGAGATAATACATAGCACGCATCTGTGTGGCCTCAGTTTTATCTGTAAACTGTGGAGCTATTTTACTTTATGGCCTGACAAACAGTTTTGTGAATTATAAACTTTTTCCATAAAGTTGTATTCCTAAACAGTGGTTTCTTAATATGGTTGTACTACAATATAAGCTTGGTTGATTTTAGGTTGCACATTCATGATTTATGGAAAAATTTTTTTCTCATTCCTTTTTTTTTTAACTTTAGAGCATCAGTTATGTTTTAAAAATGCTACTTCTGCTATATGTTTTTTGATATTGATCATGCAAAACAAAAATTGCTTGTTTATTTCCCAGAAGAAAAATGTATGTAGTGATTATTTTAGATAGAGTAGCTTTCATCTGTGTGTAAATTATTTCATATAGGGAGAGTTATAAACTTGTACCTATTGTTCTTATTGAAAACAAATACTGGATGTGCATTTCTGTGAAGTAATGACAGCATTTCTAGTTTTATTTTGAAACGTTCACTGATCTACGTACTATGACACTATCTAACATTAAAAATGTTATAGGACTGCTTATCCTGCAGACAGCAATCCTCTCCCAATACTCTTAAACAACTGCAAGTGGTGGTGTTTGTATAAAGCATAGTGGAAATTTTTTTTAAACTAACTTCTGTGGTGCCCTGTTGGCATTAACACTACCATTGTACCCTGCTGTATAATAAACATTCTTACACATTTATCACATGTTGATAAAATGTTAGCCCTTAACCACTTTTTATATGTTTTAAATTTTTGAAATTCAAGTGTACCTTCCATAACATACAATAAACACTAGACTGGATTATCTGTAGGTGAATTATTTTTAATATAAATGTTATCCTAGTATTTTAAGCTTTAACTGTGCTGTTGTGCATTGATTTATATCTCACAGTTCATTAAAATCAATCCTTAGAGCTTTTATGTGAAGACTTCTTTTAATCCTTCACCTTTTGGCTTTTGCGATAGTGAATCTTGTAAAAAGTTGGAAGAAGGAATTAAAAACAATGTTAAAAATGTCAGTTTAGTGCCATTATCCTTTAAATCTTATTTTTACATAATAAAGCAAGAAAAGCATTTATATAGTATGTAGCGATGCCAGTTGTACCCACAGAAATAAGCGTATTGTTAAAGTATGAAACTTGAAATAATCCTAGAACAGGCGAATGTTGCTAAAACCGTTAACATCAGGCATGACTGAGAAAGATGTATAATAGTCCCTTTTTTATCAGTCATGCAAATTGGCCTTGCAGGATAGCATGGGCTCATTTAGCCTGAAAGCTGGCCAGATGGTTGTGCTCTGTAATCCCCAATGTATAAAAGCTGTGTGTTCCTCAACAGGCTCTGGACATTGTATAGAGCCCCTGTTCTTGGTGCAACTTCTGTGCATGCTGGTAACTTTTTCTATTATGAAAGAGCTGTTGTGTGCTCAGTTACAATAGCTTCCTCTGTCCAGAGGAAAAAAGTATTGGAATAAAATTGTCCTAAGGAAGTAAGACAATACATGTATATTTTTCCTAATTATGCATTTTATGTTATAACTATGGAAGTGTTTTTAAATTGATAACTTAGTACCATAATGAAGAAGTTTGTTCATAAAGTAATAAGGTTGAATGCAAGACTTAAGGGTCCTACTCTGTAATATTTATAATCTAATACATTCAAAAGTTCTGATTTCAGTTAAGATCTTGATTATGATGTAGCTTTTTGTGGGAAAATAATGCCTATTTTCAAGATGGATTCTTGAAAACCTCAAGTTTAAGAAATAACCTATTTTGTGTCTTTAATCTTTTTAAATACAAAACAATTGTATGTGTCCATTTGTCTCAGATCTCAGATTTCCACTGTCTGTGGTGTTAGTGAACCAAACCTAGAAAATAGGTAACCACTGACAAATAGGTAATGAGTGCAGTATCTTTGCAAGAAGCTGCTTCTGACGCAGTTGGATTAGATTTAGGCATGAACCTTTTAGACTTGGTAGTTTCTGTGGGAGCCCTTACATGTGGTGTCTGGCACACAAATCCCTGAGGTGATGCCTTTTTAACTACACTACTGCTTTTTAACTACTTCCTGCAAGAACTTGGGCAAGCTCAGAACAAACCACAGAAGGGGAAAGTTGGGGAAGAATCATGTGGACTCATCCATGCATTGATTGGGTTTGGGCAGGGCTGGAAGGGTTTCCTTACTTTGTTCTTGCTGCATTTCTGTTGTTCCTGGTTTCAGCTGAGCTACCACAGAACTATTTAGGGTTCAGCCTGCTCATGAAAGGCAGAGCACATCAGGCCTAGTCCTCAAGGCAACCTGTGTCCATGCACTACACAAACTGTCACAACCTGGTGAACCAAGTTTGTTGGGAAGGAAGATAGAGAAGGAATTTTTCCTCTGGAGCCTGCAACACTATGTCCACAAGTTAGTAAGTTCAACTCTCGCTACTGTGTGTCGAGTCATCTCAGGTGGCCTTTTGTGCATTTCCAGATGTGTTTTTAATTCTTGGAGCATGAAGCACAGATGGCTGGGCTGAGCTGGCCCCATACAGAGCCAGTTTGGATCAAATGTCTAATTCACAGGGGAGGGTTTTGCCTCATGTCAGAAATAGTGCAGAAGAAGAATGTCCTGTTGCTGCCCAGAGAACTATTTTTATAGTTTAAAAAGATCTGTCTGCCAGGACAAAAGATTACCATTGAAAGCAAGGGCTACTCCTAAACCTCTTTTTGCTGTAGCAATTTGTTTTCTGTATAGGAAAAGGAATTGGTAACACTTGGACTATACCACTTCTGTTGTACTGGAGAAAGGCATTCTCCCCAGACAATGTTGGAATGAGGCCAGTGATTTGGGGAAAGATATGAGCCTTCTTCAGCAGGTCGTCATGGGCTGCGTTTGACTTCAGAGCTTATTCATTCCAGATTCAAGCATTTCAGACCATAAGTAAATATGCTTGGCCTCTAAACTATTTTTTCCAAAAGCTTCCCTGGTCCTGGGATTCAGCATTGTGGTTCATACTAAAAAGTGAACCCTCAGTTACTTACTAGTAACTTAAAAATTCTTAACGTTCAGGTATGTCTGAACTAATGCTGTAATTTTTTTTTTTTTGTGAATTGTTCCTTCAAGCTGAATGATACTCAAAACAAGGAGTTTAAGTGTAGCAAGTTATCCTGTTCAATCAGTGACAGAGATTTTTTACACATAGGCTTCAAATGGACTCACATCCAAATTCAAGCATCCTTTAACACCATAGTGCATTTTGGATGCAATAGAAGTAATTTATTGCAGTTGTATTCACTACTAAATGGGGCTGATAAATTAAGGACTGGAAGAATACAGGGAACTGCTTCCATTTCAGTCCTTGTGGTTAGCCCTGAAACATGGACACAGCTGGCTGTCCAAAGCACAGTAATTGAAGTGGCAGCTACACACATATATGATTTGGTTTCATGGAGAAGAATGGTTTTCAGTGTTGTCAAATAACCAATTTTCAAAAATACAGAATTTCTACCTCTATTCTTCTGTAAGTACAATTTTAAAATCATTTTAATAGTAAAACTAAATCTTCCCCTGAAATGACAAAACTTTCTTACTTTAATTGATCATTCCTTGTATGCTTTTGCTATTTGTCATGTTACAAAGTCTGTAAATATTTGTACTAACTCATAACAAAATCTAAATGTCCCCCTGACCTGTGTCCAAATATTCATTTGCTATTAGTCATGCTTTTTTAGCACTCCTGGGTCAAAACGACCTGTTCACTGGATATAGTGTTAATGTGTCTTACACAATTCAGGAAGAGAAATTGTGAGTATTAAACTCAGAATTAAAAGCCTCTAATGAGCTTTGCATGAAGTAAGGGTATTTTGAATAATTTCTCATGTAGACTTCCAGGTTGTTGCCCTGCTCATGATCATAGTAATCTTATGAAGTGCCTTCTCACAAAAAGTGAAGATAAGCAATAAAAATTACACTGACACCTGTGTGAAGAGAGATGTGAGCCGCAAAGGTATTACAGCTGTTTTAAGCCCCAATGCTCATGAATCCAGTTCATTTTTCACTAACCACATACTTTCCTATCTTGTCAGTACTCACATCGTGTGGCAACTGGGATATGGGAAAGACCATATTGCAGGTTACCTGCAAACTCTTCTTGCCCTCTCTGCCTCTGTCATTAGCCTTTGAATCTGGCTGAATTTGAGGGAATCTCAATGGGCAGCCAGTGCAGAGAACAGAAGTCTTGTGTTTGGCAAAAGCAGTATTACTGCTTAATACAAATTCAGCTATCTTTTTAACAATAGCAAGGACACAATCTCAGCAACAATGAAATCATTCCTCACACAAAGGAAAGGGAAGTATCACAACAAATGCATTGTAAACTAAGATTATGTTAATTATGGTAATACAGAAGAGGACTGAAAAGAAAGGGGAGGTAAGAGGGGAAAGTGCTTATCACAGAGCCATCAGAGAAGTTGGGAAAGATATTGCTCAGTGACTCTGACTCCATGTTGTGACTCTGAAGTCATCTGACATTTTGTGGATGAAATCTATACTGCATCTCAAAGACTTCAGAACTGCATTTTAAAATTTCAGCTGATGTATCTTCTTTATTCCATACTGCACATGAAGCAAACTTATCCAGCCTTAGGACTGTTTGTAAATAAAGGATCCTTGCAAGTGTAAAACTTTGAGGCGTCTTACCATGTGTTTGCTTGTGTTTGCTAAGACCCAGTCAGCAGAACTGGATAGGACCATCTCTCTCATGCCTGTTTGTCACGAAACACGAAAGGTGGTGTGTGCTGTTTGGATTTAGTTCCATGTATGTCTAAACTGGACATGTCAGGAAGATGTCAGGAATGATGTCGAGTGTTACAGTGAGATCAGGTAAGTGAAAGAGTTAATCTCAGCGGTTTCTTATTTTGGATAACAAATCACTTCAAAGGGCCGAGAAAATGGGCTGAGCCTGTGGCACTTGCTTTAGAGGTAACTTTACTGGGGGAACAATGGCACCGCTGTTTCCATAACAATTTTTGTTCGAGTGCTAAGAAAATGTGTGAACTTTTATCTAGTAAAAACTCAAAAACTAGCAACAGGGAAGTTACAATGCATTTGAATTTTATCATATAATACTAATTGCTTTCTGGCTAACCCATGGTGCCCCAGGCACCTGTGAAGGTGGTCACAGTCCTTTGCTAAGGGGTGTTGGGATCAGAGTTCATTTGTTTCAAATCTCTCTCCAGATGGTAGAAGTAAACACCGTCGTGTGGATTTCGTTGGCAGAGATGACAGCGCAGTTGCCATAGGTATCACATGCCTCTCGAGGAGGGTCCTGGAGCATTTACAACCCACATCACATCAGAGCTTCTCAAAATCTCAGTTATTAGCCGAAAATGCAAGCAGCAAAAGAGTAATTGCATATCAATATTGTACTTTTGCAGGTAGGAGATGGAGACGAAGAACTGCGATTTAAGGACACAGCCTCTGGCATAACACTGAGGTGCCTGGACCCCAGCTTCTAGGTGTACATGCTGTTCAGGTCTCAGTGATCGTAGCGTGCAGAGGAGGGGGAAATTAAAGGCAGTGATAACGTCTTAGGGCCATTTTAAAACTATCCTGCTTGAACCAAGTGGGATGGGGCTGTGAGGGTAGTATTTCATTAGTCCTTAGTGAGCAGGTAAAATACACAAGCTTTTCTAAGTTACAAAACGTTGATCAAGTTTATTCCTGCCCAGTTAAACTGGTAAATATTTGTTTGTATGCATGTGAGCTACATTGCTAAGAAAGGATTTGTGTTTCCAATTTCAGTAAGCCTGTGGAGCCCTTCAGGGAAGGGAGAAAAAGCAGCATTTTTGTAAGAACAGTCTATAAAGGTGGGGACAAAAAAGTCCAAACAACACACCCTACCCTGAGAAAGGCTTGTTGGAAGGTTAGTTTTGTGGATCTTGTGAAAGCAATACTAGGGAAGGGACAGCAGAATGGCCACACTTACAAACCTATAAATAATTCCTAGAAAAATGCCACTTGCCTTTTCCCTTGGTATTAGTTAAGCTATGGAAGTTTGTTGAGTAGAGAACTAAAGCAACTTTAAAACATTTAGTTCACAACACTATCACCCTATTATTTACTTTAAAAAAATTCTTAGTTAAAAAAATTCTTAATATCATCAGGATATAACTGGAGAAAAATAAACGTAGTAATAATTTACTGGCTTTGATTTTTACTCTACCACAACTAAAGTGTGTGTGGGATAAAGAACTGAAAGTCCCAGAGTTTCCAAAATATCCCCCAAATCACTGTTTTGGGTGGGGTAGGGCTTCAGCATAGCCTGGTGCATACTTCGAAGGGAGTGTAAATCATTAGACATGCTGAATACTGTGGACTGCTGCAAAGGGCTAAAAAATCTGGTGGGCAAGGAAAGGCTTCTGCAGAAAAATAAGATTTTCTAAGAGACTGGGTACTTACTTTAGACTAGGCTGTGGATTATGTTGATGTATAATGGCTTCACACTGAAATATTGTGTGGATTTATGCTCACAGACCACCAGCTCTTCCTTAATTTTGGGGTATCTTTCTTTTTTCTACCTTCGTTGCTATCTCTCACAGAAGTAAAAATAAAGTGGCAAAACATGGAACATCTTGACAGTCACAGCAGCAGCTGCAGCCTCAGCAACTCTCTCCAATTTTAAAGCTTTTCAGTAAATTAGAGATGGGATGAGAAACTGAGTTGTGAAGTTAAAAATAAGCACCCAGGAGCTACTCGTATGAAAAGCACCATCAGCTGTGCAAGGGTCTGACAGAGCATGGGGCAACTGAAGCATACAGGAAAGGCAACTGGGGACCTTAATCTGGGAGAATTAAAAACTTCTCTGTGTGTGGGTTAGCTTTTTAACATGAAATTGTTTTTACAGGGCTAGATTTAATAGTTCCCAGCATGCTGGAGCATCTGCTGTTTGTATGGCTCTGCAAGTGTGTTAAAACCTCTCAGGAAAGGTGATGTTTCTTCTCCCAAATTTGCTGAGGTTGCCATACAGAGTCCTTGGTGATCCCACCGGTTATGGCTAAAAACATGAGTAAAAATACACAGAAACAGGGCTGGCCTCTATTTATAGGTATTACTTGATCCTTGGTGCATCAAACCCAATCAGCTCCCACTGAAATGAGTGGCGAGTCTGAGTTTCAGCATCTGGTGATACTAGGCTGGTCCTGCAAAACTCACCTGTTTGTGCAGGGCTTATTTTCAGGCATGGGTGTGATTTGGTACTGCTGGGCACTGCTAATAAATCTGGGTAAGCAGCAGCAGAGGCAAGCTCAGGCCATGCAACCAGAGAGGCTTTAAATCTGAAATAGTAAATTTATGGTTTAATGAAATTAAATTCTGAGTGGTTATGGCCTTTAAGCTAGGCCTCTCAAGTTATTTCTGCAGGGGCCAGACTAGAAATGCTGTGTAATGTGTAGAGTATTATAGAGCTCTGTGGGTTTGGGTTTTTTTGTCTTAAACACTCCATCTGGAAGCAATTATAACTTGGAGAGTGTTCAGTGGATGTGGTTGTGTCTCCGTCGTGGTCCACAGTGGGAGAAAAGGATGTATTTTTCATTATCTGCATGGTCACTGTAATAGGGTATAGCAATTTGTCACATTAGAGTAACAAATTGAAAGCATATTGAAATCGAATGTCCGTACATAATGCTACCACGGAGGCTATCTCACAGTCATAAACACTTGAGCAGAAGTTTAAACCAAAAAAATGAAAGAAACTATGCTGGGAAGCAAAGCATCCTCCTTTGTGTCCCCTCCCATGCAGGAGCAGGACAACCAGTGGAGCAACAACTGCCTTCAGGACACTAATTACATGTCAATCAGTACTGTTAATTGACTGTAGATTGTTCATCTTTGCCCTGGGGAATTGGTATATTAACACAGACCGATGAGGAACAGCGGAATTAAGTGAAAATGGAGCTACTTTGCTCTGAAACACATGCAAATGCTTTCCCAGTTTGAAGTCCAGGAGCTGAGGTACTGACCAACTAGCTGTGCTTTTTTTGCCTCTGAATTTAAGATGTGCTCTCCCAAAGAAAAAAATGGCAGTTGCATCCTTGCTTTAAGTGACTGCACTCTTGATTCGTGCTAAACTAAGGGGTCAGGAAAGCTGATGAAATTGTAATTCAGCTACACAAGGAACAGGATCATTTCTGTTCCACCAGAATCTCTTGGCTCACATCTGCACAATATTTTACAATGAAAATGAGGTGGGAGGATTTTGGGGAAGGTTGCTAAGACACATCAGGAGGTTCAGCTTTCTGTCTTTTGCTGTAAGTCCCTTCAGCATGGCTGAGTGCTTTGAGAAGCGCATACAACTCACAATAAATCTGGCAGTGATTTCCCACAGAAACACTAATCCAAGTTCCAATGGCCAGGTGGAAAATCAGCATTGCAAGTAGCAAATTTCAGTATTCAGAAGCTGTAAACTCTGATATGGCCACAAAAATCTGGGAAAAGCCCTAAGCAGCAAACAAAATCACCCTGCAAAATGAGATTGCTATGGGAGAGTTATGCGAGTATGTGTCTCTGTTGATAGATTGAAAGCCTGTAATACAAAGCTGGCATAATGTTGTCTTTGAAATGCATGTCAGTTAGGCTTCTTGGTGTTTAAAGATAAAACAGCTTATTTTCTTAGTCATACTACTAATTTTACCCATAATATGTATTCAAAACACTGGGCAAATAGAGGGTTTTTTGCTGCAAATTCAGGAACACTGGCAATTTGAGTAAATATTACTATGAAAAAAATCTAGACAGCATGCAGACCCCAAGAGCAAGGGATAGTTAATAATGAGCTGTCTAATAAAAACAGCCCCAAATATTGCAGTCTGAAAGACTGCATTAAAAGAACCTTTTCTTCTTTGCTACTTTCACACCATCCATGGAGAAGCCTAAAAGATTATTAAAATAAGTTAATAGTCCCCTGTGTCTTATCTACCTGAGGGAGCTGTAACAAGACCCTGCCTGAAACAGGCAATATACAATAAATCCCATTTTTATGACTCTGTAAGTCAGTGATTTTATAGTTTTAGTAACAGGCATGTAAGAAGTATTTTAGGGTTTAGTTTTCAGTGAGTTGCTTGGTTGTTTTTGGTTTGTGCTTTTGTGTTTGTTTTTCTAAGGCAGTGTACATAAGCAAATCAAATC
Organism: Oriolus oriolus; assembly: GCA_013400235.1. Lineage (NCBI taxonomy): Eukaryota > Metazoa > Chordata > Aves > Passeriformes > Corvidae > Oriolus > Oriolus oriolus. The sequence continues at coordinate 22,445 of VXBT01010860.1, forward strand.
ACATGTAATCCTGAGATTGCTAAAGAAAGAGAACAGGAGAACAAAAACGTGTTCTAAAGAAGTGTTTTTCTCAGCTAGTTTTATTCTTGGGAACATTCTGAATAGGTACGGTCACCTTTTTTCAGTTGGAATGGGCAGGACCAGACCATAAAGAACAGTCCTGGCTTATAAACAGCAGCCCACTGGGTCCTTGGGCAGCCTAAACCAGTGGGATGATGGGAAGCCCCCCAAGCACAGTGTGAGCTTGCATCTTCTCTGAACACTGCCACAGGTCACTGATATGAAGTGTCTCGCAGAACATGCAAACTGAAAGTGGAGAGATGACTTATTATAATGCTACCTAGAGCTTACAGCCTAATGCAGGCTGTTGCCTCTAGTGCTAATGAGGTTTATGGTATCTAAAATACAAATGTGCCTGCACACAGGCCCCTGCATCTTCAGGGCAGTTGTTAGACCAGGAAAATTAACACCCTTGTTCTGCATCTTTCCTGATCTGATTTTCCCTTTCTGAAATTCATAGAATCATAGAATGGCTTGGGTTGGAAGGGCCCTTAAATATTATCTCATTCCATGCCCCCTGCCATGGGCAGGGACACCTTCCACTACACCAGGTTGCTCCAAGCCCCATACAACCTGGCCTTGGACACTTCCAGGGATGGGGCAGTCAGAGCTTCTCTGTGCAACCTGTGCCAGGACCTCATCACCTCACAGTCAAGAATTTCTTCCAATATCAGTCTAAACCTGCTCTCCTTCAGTATGAAGCCATTCCCTCTTGTCCTGTCGCTACTAGTTTGGTTTAGACACATACTCATTTCTCAGCCACTTGCAGACTATGGAATTAAATGCATCCATGGTATGTACTTAGTACCTCTTCTCTTAGAAATGCAAATAGAGGTTTGTTGATCTGCTGAACTCTGTCCCAAGCCAGAGTAGGTGGGGCCTGTTTTGAGCTGGTCGTTCATCCTCCCTATGCCTACCCTGGCCTGTAAGCACCCCCTGCTTATAGAGGTAAAATGCTAGGGTGTGTATATGGGGATGTTGCTTATCTCTAAAGAGAGACTATAATACTTCAGGGTAGAACTGACGCTAACAAATACACTTGGGACTGCCTTGACTGCAACATGTTCATCTTGACCAAACCTGTATGTGTTTCTTACTGTTGGAAGGAAAGCTTCAGATTTCAGTTTTATTTTTTAATGAGGTCATATTTCTATATTTCCATTCAGTAATGTAGTTGTTCCAGCCTAAATTTGAGATACATGTATTTCTGTATTTTAAGCCATGAAATTTTCCTAATGGACAGTTCTAACAGTGGAGCTGGACATCAAAGCATCTCAGAAAACCAGCTCTTGCTTCTTAAGCCTGTTGCTGTTTATCTGCCTCCTGCAGGAGAAAAACAAGGGGGGGGGGAGGGCGGGGCGGGGGGGGAGAATAGACACTATGTAAAGGAAAAAACGACAAAGAAATAAATTAATGCCAGGCATCTGGAAGCCCTTCCTTACTTAGTTTCCTTTTGGAGAAGGGTGCAACAACAAAGCCCACAATCCTTTTCATCTTCTCTGCAGCCCTCCTCATTCTGCTCTCTTTCTGCATCCCCAAATAAAGTTGGTTGGCCATCCCCAGAGCTGTGAGGATTATCCTGCCACCTCCTGCTGAAATCCATCCTCATTGTGCCTTGCACTCCAAGGCAACTAACTTGGTTTTATTGAATAGCATTATGGATGAGTAAGTTGGATGCCAGGCACTATGCACTTTTGTGGGTTACAGTCGTTCTTGTGGGGAATAATAATACTACTACTAATAATAATAAAGAGCCAACTCCTTTTTCTGTATTTTTTGTATGAGCTACTCTATAGGGGAATCCCTGCCTTAGGCCTCAACCCCACTGAGTTCTTGTTTATTCTAGGAAATGACTTTGTGTGATACTATGGGCTGTATTATTACTCTTTAAATTTATAGGTCTGTACCAACCCCCCAAAGTCTACCACAAAACTCACAGGCATGCAGTGCTGATCTCAGTCTGCTGCCTGGGCATACTTTTATTAAGAAATTCGTGCTGGTCATGCATGAGATCAAGCTGATAGAATGATGATACCATAGTTTGACTAAGCCCTTTTGGAGTTGTCCAAGATAAGGAATTTGATTGTTGTCACAGCCCACCCCCAGAGTTTTAGCACTGCCCTTGTTGATGGAAGCTGAAGAAAGAGATTTTGTTTCCTTCATAAATCTTAAGAAAGTGGTGGGAGAGAAGGGGGTGAAATTCCTGACAGCAGCGTGGTAGCGCCCAGAGTAAAAGTTACTTTGTATTTTGAGACTGGTGGAAAATTTCAGATACCACAGCACATGCTTTCTCAGATAACATACAAACTCTCTAGTCACCATTTTCAGTAGGTAAACCTATTATAGTTCCAGTTAGCAGTTTTGGTGTTGTGCTGCAACTGCATGTGAAGACAGAGAGCAGGTTGGTAGTTCGCCAACCAGCCATTTTATCTTCCTGCTTGTGTAACTCCACCTGCAGGGTAAAGCACTGTGGCCACATTTTGATAGCATGAAACCACAGCCCTCCTCTTCACTGTCTCTTTTTCTGCTTTACCAGACTCCTCATCTGTTTAAAAAGGTGTCAAGACTGGCCATAGTGCTTCTGTATTACAGAAAATAACTTGGCAGACAAGGGGTTGTAAATGTTTGGTTAAAATAGCAATGTTTCAGGTCAGTAATCAGGTTGCCTAGCTCCAGCCAGAGGTGAATTTTTACCACCTCATATAAGCTGATTTACACTGGAAGCATTAAGAGGTAATGAATGCAAACAGCCCTGTGGGCCAGCAGCCCCCAATCCTGCTGGCAGCTGATCCTCTCCCAGGCACCATCTGCACCAGGAGCTTGCCAGCAGAGCAGGGCAGTGGGCAATGCTCTGCCAGCTGAATGCATGGGAAGTATCTTCACACCAACATTGGAAGATGTGAAGTCAGAATGCATAGGAATGTGTTTTAATGTTTGTGAGCTCATGGGGATGCCAGCATTTGCTGTTCTGAAAGAATTTTCAGTAATTTTACCATTTAAATAAAGAAGTGCGAAGTCCTCTCATGTCGATCATGTAGATGTGGGGCTAAAAAATTAAACTTATAGACTTCATAGCCTTATTGCAGGCATGGGAATACTCAGTATTATCAATGGCTTTTCCTGCAAAGCACAGGAAATATTTTTAAAGCTGGTTGTGTAATTATAAATTATCAATCTGAAAAAAAATTCTCAGAAATAAAATACAGAGATGGGAGACTTTCATATTGAAGTAGAAAAGTATGTTCATTCATGTAAATTAGTACTTTGCATTGCTCTGGCCCATCTCGCTGGACTTGGATGCACCGCTCTCACACTCACCGCTGTCAGGAAAAGTCCCAATGTATTCAGTTCCCAACCAGCTGGGTAAGGTTTCTATTACATCACATACTTTTTTAACATGTATTTTTTTATACAAGGGAAAACTCAAGCTTGAGGCTTTGCTATGACTAAATTTGAAGAGCTGAGTGAAAACAGTTCTCTCTCTAATTTCCCCTGCAGATGAGCAAGCTTCCCTTTGCCTGCCTTCCTGGCTATTTTGCAAGCCTGGATGCAGGCTCAGGGTCATGGGCAGCCTGACTGATGGCTCCCAAGGCTGTCATATGCACATGTGTGTGAACATTTCTGCCTCCCTCTGAGGCCCAAATTTTCTTCTAGGAGTACAAGGAACAAGGCTTTTGTCCTTGAAATTAGCACCTGTCTGTGGAGGTGGACAAATAAAAGGTACCTCTACTCCACCGGCCATATTACAACTCCTTGTTTGCTTGGCATGTGCCCTTGCTGGAGCCAGGATATTAGCAGCTGAGTTAAAGGGATCAAGGTTTCATCTGCAGTCATAAAATTAAAAACTGCAAAAAAGCCTTTCCAGGCTTAGGATCCTGTGTGTGTGAGTCTGTATCCATGTTTGCTTTCACAGCCTATTCACATTTTTGATCTGGTTTCTGAGCATTGGCTTGTGGTAGGTGTGTTTCTCTCACAGGTTTGATTTAGGGGTGGAAACTGGAATAATAAATGCATGATCGAGCAGTTGCTCAGTACGTTTATAACTGGAAAGAATTTATTCAGCTAATAAATGTCAGCTTGTTTTCTCTGTGCAGCCTGGTCTAGTTGAAGCTGTCCCTGTCCATGGCAGGGGGTTGGAACTACATGATCTTTAAGGACCCTTCCAACTCAAACTGTTCCGTGATTCTGTGGTTGTATCAAGGTGCTTTTTTCCAAATCAAGTCAGAACTCCCTTTATTGTGCCACTGCTTTGCAAGGTATCTTACACAGTATCTGGCCTCTTCATTTTTTTTTAACCTTCTGAAAAGAAAACATTCCCAGCTGCTGAGCCAAATCTCCCTCATTTTAAAGCCTCTCAACATTATTACTCTCCTCTAAAACTAGTCACCCATCACTGTCTAGGTGACGTGCTTTTCGTATGCACCTCCTGCTTAAGCATTTGCATCCAGCATAATGTATGCAAAAAACCCAGGTCTTTCGTAAAAAATATATGAATGTATCTCCGAGAGACTGGTCGGAAATCGTGTTCATGTTCTCAGTAAGGTTTTTACTTGGGAGAGAACTTAAGCTCTCGCTTGCTTTCCGGCGAGGACGAGGCAAATTTCTCTCTCGTTCTTCTCAGAACGCAGTGCTCCCCCTCCCCTGCCCAGGGCTCTCCTTTGTTCGGGGCCGGGCTGCGGGGCGGAGAGGCGGGACCCCGTGAGCGCCCGGCGGGGGCAGCGCGGAGGGGCCGAGCCA
>VXBT01010860.1:27254-51821 GCA_013400235.1 Oriolus oriolus
GCGCATCCCGCTGTGCAAGCCGCTGCCCTGGAACATGACCAAGATGCCGAACCACCTGCACCACAGCACGCAGGCCAACGCCGTGCTGGCCATGGAGCAGTTCGAGGGGCTGCTGGGCACCAACTGCAGCCCCGACCTTCTCTTCTTCCTCTGCGCCATGTACGCGCCCATCTGCACCATCGACTTCCAGCACGAGCCCATCAAGCCCTGCAAGTCCGTCTGCGAGCGCGCCCGCGCCGGCTGCGAGCCCGTCCTGGTCCGGTACAGCCACGCCTGGCCCGACAGCCTGGCCTGCGACGAGCTGCCGGTCTACGACCGCGGGGTCTGCATCTCCCCCGAGGCCATCGTCACCGCCGAGGGCGCGGGTGAGTGCGCGGGGACCGGCACCGGCACGGGGACAATGGGCGGCGGGCGGGGAGGGCAGCCCAGCCAGCCCGGGAGCCCTGCCTCCCCTCCGACTGTTCTCGGATTCTCTTTGCTTTGCCCTCCGCTCTTTTGCTCTTTTTTCTCTGCCTTTAGCAGCCGCATCGCTGCTGGAAAAGTTTTGCTGTTGGGCACAGTGTGTGTGTGACAAGTGACAGCCCCGCCACCGCTCTGGGGAACGCGTACGAGTGTAGGAGCGACAGCCCTCGTTCCACATGAACGGGAAACGTTTCCATACCACTCTTCGGTGATCCATCGGCAGCGGTTGCTGGCAGAGAAGGAAGAGCCACCCAAGTGAGGGGCAGCCCCCAGGCTGCCGGCTCCCTCCCGCTCCTCTCTGCTCATCTCCAGCCGCTCTCTCCCCTCCCACACAAGGCCACCACTCCACAAACTTGGGGGAAAGAGCTGTGCCCAGAGGAGCCCCAGGCAGGAGCAGGGGGGGGCTGGGGTCTCCCCAGCTACCTCCTGTGCCAGTGGTGGCACATGCACACCTGAAGGGGAGAAAACATGCTCATCTCAGTGGTTAGCACTGAAGGTACAGGTTACAGCACAGGTTCCCCAGCAGGTCCCTGGGCTCTAGATTTATGGCCAGGTGAGGAGCGTAGCAAAGCGCAACCTTCCATTGTGTTTTGTTCCCAACATCTCTGAAGCGAGCCAAGTGCTGCCTCCTGCACCTGAGTCAACTCCAGTGCAGCCCTGATGGCGTCTGACCACTGTGGCCTCAGAGGGGCTATTGGAGCCCCTCAGCTTTCTCACTGCATCCTGTTTCACCAGCTGAGCTCACTGTGATCCCACAGGATGGCTGGTGCTGGGTGTCCAACTACCATCCAGCAGTATTTTTGGAGGCAGGAGCATCTCTGCACAGTCAGGTGAGGACTGCTGACTGCTCAGACCACCACCATGCTACAAACCTGCTGTGGCTCAGGGTTCCTACTCTTGTCACAGCTGCCTTTGGGCTGGAGGAGTTGGCAGGACACTGCTCCAATGTGGCGAGCTGAGCACCACAGAAATACTGAACACAAGGAGCTATTGAACGGGAAATTAAAGCAAGCCAGTGGGTGATTATCACAAGCGAGCTCTGACCTTTTACAAAGTGACTACAGTTCCTGTATGTTTTCAGGAAAGCATCTGCTGCTGGTGGAACCAGGCGACCGTTTCCTTTGATGCAAAGTTGCAGTGCTGGTGGCTCTGCCAAACCTCTCCATCAGAGGAGTGGGAGAGCAGACCAGAGGAGTCAGAGCAGAGCAGCACCCATGCACCCCATGAGCTTGTTGTGCTGCTACCTGGCTCCTTCAGTGCCCACAGCTGCAGTGCTGTGTTACAGGAGCTCACTGACGGGCAGCAGATCTCACCTCTCCATCCTCCCCCAGCAGTGGCCTGGGAATGAAAGGGGGATTTTTCATGCTGTGCTCAGCACAGTATTTGACTGTGCTTCTGTCCCTCTACCAAATGCTTTATGTATCGCACTGCCAGTAATGCCAAACACTGTAATTCCTGTTTTCTTCTCCTAACAAAATATCATGCTTCGGTTTCCTGACCGTGCTCCCCAGCTCAGCCTTCCCAGGTAAGCTGCTCTCTCCATCTCCATTTATTTACAGGCCAGACAAAGCCTACTCCTTCTCTGACTCCATTCTTGTACCCTCTGCACCTCTTGAAACCTCCATACCCTGATATCTCCAGTCATTACTGCTATTTCTAACTGCTTCCGTCTTGCCTTTTCGTACTTTTTTCCCCAGCCCATGAATGCAACCATCTACTTTTACCATCAGCTGCTGCTCTCTGAGGGCTGCAGTCCTGCTGGGGTAGTTTTGGGGAGATGTGGTTTTGAACACCAAGCACCTTTCTCTGCAGCATTGAGGTGCTTTCAAAACCACCTTAAAAATGGCTCCAACATGAGCAAGGTTTGGCAGGGCTGCAGCGATTTGAAAGCAATCACATTCAAATCTGGAGGGAGGAAGCTTGGCTGAAATAGCCCCCGGGTTACCTATTTCTGAGGACCTCAGCAGTACAATAACCTCTTTGAGGCATTCCAGGGCCAAATCCATGAAAACTCTCTTTCAGTGAATGAGAACCTGATGACATTCTCATTTCTGGGCTGAATATTTTGAACTGATGCATTATGCACCAGACTGAAAGAATCCTTCTTGAGGGAATAAAACTGTTCTTTTAGAAAGCAGAGGGAAGGATTCCTGTTCTAGGAAGAGGTAAGGTGAACACTTTCAAATCCAATTCTCCAAATAAAGGATTGCAGCCAAGTAGAAGACACGAATAACCAACTGCCTGATGAGAAGCGTGCAGAATATCTGCTCTTATTTGCTTTCATTTGTCTCCTAAGCATTCTAGCCCCTTCTGCTGTCTGTAAACTACATCTAATAGAGCAGACAGAAATATAAATAGTTTCATGGCTTTCTGTTGTAGAAGGGGCTTTTTCTATTCTTCGGTAGTGAAATCTTGTTTTTGCTTTCATTCTTTTGCTACCTGTAACAGGGCTTTACTGTTTCCTCTCCCTTTGCTGGTTTCAGCATTTTTGCCGGGACTAGTACATTTGTTTAGTCCTTTCCATAAGGGAGCAGCCTTAAGGATGATGTAGTCAGTGTTTGTCCTTGTCAGAGCAAGGACTGGGTTCACAAGTCCAATTTCCATCAGTTGTATTCCCTGCATCCCAGTAGCCTGTGACTGTTGCAAAATATGAAGGAACTGTGTTTGATAAAATCTGTGATAAATCCCAGTAAGAAGTTCACTTTCAGCTGTTGAGACACAGTCCACCACAGATATTCTAGGACCTCTTTCCATTTGAGCCTAGGTGGTGAGAAAGATCTAGACACTTCCTGTCATAGGACCAAGGGGCTGCTGACATGGGGAAGGGGTGAAGCAGCTGCTGCTATGTCTGTGATGGAGAAAGCTGACAATGGTGCTGTGTTTTGGGCTCAGTTAGAGGAATAGCTATGCACACACCCTGGGCTTGTGCTGGTCTCTAAAACCTCAGTGGGAGTGCTGATTTGGAGGTCTTAAGTTCTTCAGGTTACAGAGACCGCCTTAAAACAAGTGTCATATGGGAAGTGTATGTTTCTCGATTTTTCATTCTCTATGGGAAACATCCGGGTTCCTTTACAGCCAGAAAGCAGAGGGATGCTGCAGGCGTGGTGTGGCTGTTCTGGAGGCGAGTGTGATGCTGAATATTTTGGGTTTTTGTGGAGAATGCAACAAATCATCATCCAGGATGGAGGATGAAAGAGCATCTTGACAATACATTAACACTCCACATGTCAGATTAGTGCATACTAATGTCTGAAGTGTCCTATGGCATTTATCCCACATCCCTGTCCTGTGCTTTTGGAGATGAAAGTGGTTCTGCTTGCAGACATAAGTACAAGCTGTCTTACATCTCTGGGAGGTCCTGTTCACTTGCTCCATATATTTAAGTCTTCATGTGCATATGCTTATTCTTCCTCCAGTCTATCAGATCATCTGCTTCTCTCATGCAAGGCCCTGTCAAACGTTCTTAGGTCTGTGAAGCAGCAGGAACTACTGAGAGACAAAACTGTCTCGAATCTAGAATTTCAGAGGCAGGACCTGTCTTTGGTTTTACAGGTAATAAGTGACCAGTGTTGGCGTTGGGACGCTGACTAAAAAAGCATCTTCAACGGGTGTCCTTGGCTGCTACTGCCTAGCAGAGTGTTTATGTCTCAAGTGAAATGTTTATTCCTGTTTTGAAGAGGGAACTAGCAACAAAACCAGAGCAGTGTGATGGGTACTGTGCGTATTGGCAGACAGATCTGTCAGGCAGGTTGTCTGACCATGTCTTATTTAGATGAGAAAATAGCTTGAAGGCATGTTGGCCTGTTAATAAGATGTTGGAGAAAAGGGAAGTAACATCACAAGGTATCAACCACGTGTAGCTAAAACCCAAACTATGATAAGGTGTCTGAGGAGAACTTTGATTTCTTTTAAAAAACCATCTCTTAAACATTAAAGAAAATCATAGATTATTCACATGATGGACACCTATTTTCTTCAGTCATATGTGAACCCATGATTTCTCCATGTTGCCCAAGTCCTCCATGTCTGTCTGCATGAGTTTATAGTAACCCAGTATGTTAAATTGGTATTATAGGCGTAAAAGACAAGTGAACAAGCCGTTTCCCATGCTTGTTTCTTATATATTATTAACTTAATTTCCGAAACAGTGGTTTCCAAGCCCCAGATCAAATTTGTTCTGACTCAGTTTTTGCCTAGCTCTACTTAGAGCAGTTGATGTGCATATCAGTGCTGAGGGAATGTTACAGACTGTGCTGAGGATGAGCAGTCGTGCCCAGGTTTTCGTTTATAAAGTTGAGATTTGTTTAGGTCTTTGCTCAAAACTTGAGAGCAGCCTCATTTCTCAGTTAGATAACAAAATTATTACAAGCTTCAAGCCTGAAAGAGAACAGGAGAAGTAAATAAGAGAATTTAAATCTCAGTAATGAAGAGACCACCAATGGTGTTAGGCGATTGCTACAGTTTGGCTGCCTTTGTAGGCTGAGTCCCCTGGATTTTACAGTCTAAGCATGTAGTCAATACCTGGGCCATTAAATGTCATCAAAACCTGGTGGTATTTGTTATGAGGAATAATTTGTTATGTGGAGCAGCCATGTTGCTGACTGCTCCACAACTTGGAGTTTGAGTTGTTTGTATTAAATATTAACTAGAATCAATTTTCCTATCACTTGGCTTTTCTGTGTATGTTTTTGCTACGAACTTAGCAAAGATCCTTGCTGTACTAAGAGCTGAAGCAAATGACAGTGAATTCTTGCGTTGTGGAAGGGTTTCTTAATTAATGGGGCTCACAGATGTCTCAATCTGAAGAAGGTACCCAAGCAGCAGCTTCTGGCTGTGGTTTAGTTCTTTGGAGCAGGGTGCCTGGAGTAGCTTTGGTAATAGTGGGGCCATATTCTTTAATGATAATCACAATCAGAATAGTGTTACTTTTGGCCTTCCTCTGCCTTTGAAAATTTTTGCTTATTTAAACAGTGATGTAGGAAAGATGTTTGCTCAAAACTAGGTATTACCAAGCTGTTTCTCTTTTCCAAATATCTCATCCAAGTCTGTGGTACGGTCATTGTTATTTTGTACACTTACTGTGTAAATGGCTTTTATTTAGCTCTTGTTAGTGTTTTGTGGTTTTTCATATAGAATACCTCTGAAAAGCAATTAATTAAGATGGCTTATTGGAAAAAACAGTTTGGATTTTGTCCCCTGCTCCTGAACAAAATTTAATAGAAAACTTTTGAATTGGACTACTGGATAATATTCTCCTCTTTGGCACTCCTGCTAATCATCACTGACAGGTATTTCTTTCAGAAAGATTGCTTTGCATAGACAGAACTTGGCAGAGGGTTTGCCCGTGAAGAGAAGTGGAACAATTGGAAGTCAGTTGTTGGGGGTTTTTAAATAGCTTTTTTTTCCCCTCTCTCTGTCTGCATTACAGCTGAAGGTCTCAGCAGTGCCCATCTCCTGGTGGAGTCAGGCCTCTGTCCATCAGGCTGCTAGGGACAGGGGCTGGGATTTCATGGGTGCTCACACCCACCTAAGATCTGACAAGTAGCTGGTGGCAGGCCTGGCCTGGACCCTCTTCCAGTCTCCTCTCTGGTAGGTGAGAAGGGACCAGACTCTATGAGCTTGACTGGGGAAAGGGTCAGAGAAATGAGAAGGCTTTCCTGAGAGATGTCATACAGTGGCAGAAGTCTCCAGTCCCTCCATGAGCGCATGCTCCTGTCCATCTGTAGAAATCAGTCATCTCTAAATAGGCATGAGTGCATTGGAAAAGATAAGCATCAAGGCAAGGTCAATACTTGCCTGGCCCAAGCCCTCGCAAGTCAGGAAATGAACTATAAAGTGGTGTATCAGTACCTGTTCACCCTTCCTTTGCTCACCAGTGGGCACCATGCTCTGACCACAAGGCCGCACTGCTGCCTTTGTGCAGGCACAGAAACAGGAGCCACTTCCATTAACGGGTGCTTTGCACACAGTGTCCGAATTACTCCGGCTGCACACCCAGCTGCTTCGTTGGGTGCTACTGGTTTGCGGTAGGATAGATGACCTGGCAGTGCAGAATTAGGAGGTGGGTTGAGACTGTGGTGGGTTGTAATTTGGTTAAAAATAAGTTGTGTTCCTAAGAGTGTATGGGAACATCTGGCATAAAGCAGGTTAGTTCCATGCTTGTTTGCAGGACCAGGTTTATACTGGCCATATCAAGTGCTCACTGGTCCTGCTTGTGTTGGTGTGAGTTCAAAGGACAGTTCCTCAGCCAATAGCCATGAGCGTCATACTCCACACTGGCCAGGGAAGGCTGTGAACCCTTTACCGGGCTCTGGTTTGTTTTGAGTTGTAATTTCAATGTGAATTGGACTTGGTCTGCTCAAGCACCATGAACTCTTGCCTGCTTGGATCCATCCTTGGTTTAGGTAGGGACAGTGCACTTCAGGGCTTCTTTTTCCTTCCATGGATGGAAGATGGTTAAGCATTTAATCTGATACTTCTCTTGTCTTCTCTGTGATGAAGATTTTTTCTTCTCCCAGTAACAATTTTGATGGAATGGGGAATGTGCTTTGAAGGTATGAACAAACTATCCCTGAAATACCTGTTTTGGTAGGAATTTTAGCTTGCTGGGCCACATGAAAAACCAGAGGACCTGGCTTGGTCATATGCAGATAGCCTTCAAGAAAACCAGAGAATGTGGCCAAGGCAAGTGAGCGAGAGGGGCAGTGAAGCTGGAGAGCTTCCTCTGCAGGGGTTTCGGATGCCCAGAGTGGTGAAACATCTGAGGCCAGTCCTAGGTACGCAGAGAGGCCTATATAGCCACCTCTCTGTGGTTGGTGGCTGGAGGGTTTTGCAGACTTTTTGTCTGTAGTTGGAGTGGATGGGAGGGTTATCAGACCATAGACCTGAGTGCTCTCTATGCTTTTACTGCAACAGACATCAGAAGGAATTGCAGATTTAAAGCTGCAGCTTGGCTAAATGAACAAGACAATAGATAATTGGCCCAGGAGAGGAAGAATGAGAAGTGTGGTTATCCTTTTGCTTACCATTTGCAAGAGGGAAGCCATTTTAATTCCTCTTTTACCACATGCTGGAATACTGGAATGCATTTAATACAATATAAAATGCGTTCTTAATGCATTGAGAATAACTCAGGTGAATGATCAAAGTCAAACGTAAGTAAGAATCAGCTTGTATAATTTGACTTGTTAAAAGGCAGCATGGTGAAGATTCAGGGGTTCTATGGAAGTACCTGATAAGCAAAGACCAGATTGGCTCCATTAAAATGTTAGGTTTCTTCTATAAACTAAGATCCTGTGATAGTTTGGAACTTTCTTTGCAAGCAAAGGTATGTGATGTTTTATTAGCAACAGGATACTGAATATAAAAGAGCATCTATTCAATCTTTCTATGCTATTTTCTATACCTTTTGCTCTTTATGTTGGTTAGAATAATTAGTTCTGAAGTCTCAACTTTCTTTAAAGTTAATTATTATGTGAGGGAATTAGTTGTTTTTCAGTTTTACTCTTACCCTGACTGTGATTTAGCTGCATCCTCACTTATGTAAATGAAGTTTCATGTTGCTATGAGTAGTATAAGTATTCATTAAGGTGGAGATTTTAATTTTTTTTTTAAACAAAGATGGCAAAATTAGAAAGTTATCTAGGTAACATTATTTTTCTTGTGAACAGGTATTTTAGAGAATGTATTTACAGAATTTGTGATTAAATAATGATCCCATCCCTTAAAATTTAATCCACACATCTAAAGTTGTCCTGAATACTGAGTATCATGAGTGTCTTGGGCTGTCTTACAGCCAAATGCTTACAGCTCATGCTGCAAGAGAGGAGCTTTTGTTATATTTGTCCTACATTGTAAAGGCAGTGGTGTTGCCTCCACGATTATGTAAGGATCTACAAAAGATAATTGTAGGATACTAGATTCCAGAATTGGAAGAGCAGCGTAAATGACTAAGCATGCAAAATTACAGAAGGGCTTTTCCTTTGAAAGCTCATTTGTTTTTCTGTTATGTGCCATTCTAATAAAGTATCCTGCCTCTCTCCCCATTCTTGTTCATCTTGCATTTATTTTGTCCTTAGCTCATTCAAGGTTAAATGCATTAATGTCCTTGTTTTTCATGATTAAGTATATCTATAAACCCATTAAATTGTGTGATTTAATAAATAGGTTTGAAATTATACATTTTACTAATGTGGGACACACTCCACTTATGAATGTGTCTGAAAGCAGTTCTTTGGGCATAGTGCCTTTTTTAACTTCTGTTCCTTATCTGTCCTTCAGAGTAATCAGTGTGCTTTTAAACTGAGGGGAAGGTCTGAAACATTTATTTTGGCATTTACTTCAACAACATAATTATGGTTGGTTGATTTGATTTCCTCAGTAACCAAAAAAAAAACCCCAAAAGTAATTTCTCCTTCATCATCTAATTAAATGCAAACATTACATGTGTTTTTTGTAGGTGATCAAAATTCATTACGTAAATGTCAATGCTTGTCTGAAACCTGCCAGTCTGTAGCAATGGAAATGGGATATTTAGTATGCATCAGCATTTAGCATGATAGATGCTGGATTCAGGTGAAATTTGGGTAAGAAATTGTGTCAACTTTACTGTATTGGCCTCTAGAACATAACCAACTGTTTATTAATGAAGTTATTGTGTTTCCATGTACTAAATGTTAGAGAAAGAGAAAACATTGTAAAGTATGTGCAGTGAAATAATCCAGTATTAAAAGTACTAACATTTCTTTACATATTTTACAAATCCATGCCAGATTTCCCTATGGATTCTAACAATGGCAACTGTAGAGGTGCTGGCATTGGTAAGTACATTCTTATAAAACTGTATAATAAGCTGTGGACTTTCAAATCCTTTAAATATTTGATTAAGTAAGAGGGGTACTAAGTGATAAGTACTTAAATGCTTTGTCTTGACTGAGAATACTGTAGATTGTGCTTTTGCATTCCATGGGCTGCATTCCATGGGATTTGGGGCTAGTCAGCCTCAAAATGTCCATCAAAGCAAGAGGGCTGTGCTGATTTTATTTAAAGTTTTGTCTTGAACAGAGAGAGTAATCATTAAATTGATTTTTCCCTGGGCAAAACCAGTGATGATAATGGTTCATTCTGACCTTAAAGTTTGCAAATTAAATTCAGTACTCTTTGTAGATAATGGCAATACTCCTGTTAGCCTCAGGAGGTTGAGGGTGGGACCTTCTGAGGCTAGTTTAATTCCAGCAGATCCCCTGTTGCTTTTTATTTCTGTTTTGGTTTTGCTGGAACTGAATAAAACTGAATAAAACTCCTTGCTCGTTACCACTACTTGCCTATGCAAAGAAGCAAAGCCCAGGTTGGTCACTAATAATTCTAGGAATGTGCATTTTTTGCTCAAGCAAGTCAAAGACTGTAGATTTTCTTGAATTTTATTATGATTCTATACGAAGTTTTCCTCTTAGGTCTTTGTCAAGAAATTGACACTTGGAAGCCTAGTACTGACCACCATGTCTTTCCTTCTGCAGAGGTGTTGATGAGCTACAGTGTGCACTGATGTTCACTTCAGTAATATAAACACTTAAGCATAGTTGTTGAACCTAACATTAGATACCTATATATATAATTTCAGCATTAAGCTCTGTGACCAAATTGCAAAATGGTATTAGTAATGCCAAGTTTATAATACAGTTTTAAAATTTAATCAGCAGGTCCCAATGTGAAAGCAGCTATATAGGTGCAAAATGTTCTTTAAATCACAGTGCATACCCTCTAGAAACCTAGGTACAGTTAGAAAAACTCATAAAAGCAAGCCCCTTAACAAACTTTGCTTTAAGTTGTCTTGAGCACGGGATCATGTCTGGAAGATATTTGTTACTAACGTTGGTATCTTTATATTTTTGAGCCATTTTCAATTGTATGGCATTGAGAAAGTAGGGATTTCATGCTCGACACTGACTGTACAAAGAGCATACAAGCTTCACTTTTGAGTATGAAAGCAAAGCTGCATGCTCTCAATGTCACCTTACATCAAAACTGTGAAGCATATTTTTACTGCTGCCAGTCCATAGGCATGTAGAAGGCATGCAATTCCAGTGAGTGACCCTGCAGTGGAAGAGGAAAGTTTCAGTCATATTGTTACTGTTGTGATGCTTTTCAACGACTGAAAGCAAAACCAGACCTAAAAAAATCCCATCTGGAAAACAGGGTAAGGATGCACAGAAAAATTGCTGATGCAATATCTGCTGATATCACTGCCTTTTACTGTATATACATGATTTCTGGTTCAGTGTGCTACATCTGTTTGAACTGACAAACACAGTTGGACCATGTTTCAAAATGGCTTTATTTATATGTTGAGTAAAGTAAATTTGTAGTTTTGCTATTGTAAATAGAGACTTTTTGTTTGTTTTTCAAGTAGCAAACTGATGTGTTTTTTTTAAAATCCCATTCTCAGCTCTGTGGTTTCTGCAGCTTATTGCTTATGCTGCTGTGCATGGTCTAAGGGAACAGTACTCATGGGTTATCTCTATTTGAGACACCTTTTTTCCCTGTCAGTGTCTGCTGGCAAAACCTTCCCTCTGAGTTTGCATGGGGGTTTTTTTGGGAGACCTTTTTTACCTCTGTTGGCAGTGAACTGCATTGTTTTCTGCTTCATCACATGCTCCTCAAGTCTCTTAGAAAATTTTCTAGAGTGTTTTCTTTTATCCTTTGTTTATCAGGGAAGTATTTGTCAGGTTTGAGTGCTTGTACGGGTCCGTGTTACAGCAAAGTTTTCGATCATGCATGCACATATATTTAAAATGATACAGATGTTCCTTGGTAGCAATCCATGGGGAAAACCATTTTCCCATGTAGTCCAGGTCTTTCGACATTTAGAGAGTGAAGTTTTCAAAGACTGAGATTTTGAGCAGTTGTTAGTCCTCTGTTTACTTGAAAAGAACATTGTGATCTCAGTCAAAGCCAGTGAGAGCCTCTGCTGCCTGTCTCTGTGCTTGGGACATACCATTGTTGTGGTCCCAGAGCTCTTCTGGTAATTCTGGCAGCTTCCGAGGAGGCTGTCAGGTAGGATGGGACTTTCCCTCATCATCTGGCAATGCAGTACATTTTTATAGCCACCTTTTGTGGGTGTTCCTGCTCCCTGAGGAAAGGTCAGTATTTGCCTTCCTTTGAAAATCACTGTACCAGGAACTGGGAGAGAGGAATTGGTTCTGGCTCTAACTTTATAACTGGCCATGGCAAATTACTTTTGTGTTAGTTTCTGTATCTCTAAATAGTAATTAGGAATAATGCAGCATTTTGTAAAGCTCTTTTAAATGTAAATTTTAAAAGCATGAGGATGACTAGGAAGTTCTTCAATAAGAACATGGACAGGTCTATAATTTAGAAATAGAATTAGACTAATAAAATATATTCTGAAATTAATAAAGGGAGCTAATACTGTCTTAAAACTGAAGGAAATATGAGACTGTGGTCTTGTCTTGCAATTTAGTCTATTTTATTTTACCTGGGACAGTGACAAGTACTGTAGAGCAGGAAGGAGAATGTTACAGTGTATGACTTGTTGGACTTGAGTGCTGAGGTGCCTGTGTGAGCATGGGTCATAGGAGCACATCTTTCATGCTCTGCTTCAAGCCAGCTTATAAAAAGCTAAAATTTGGCCTACAGTATCCATGAGCTCACAGAGGCAGAAGGGAAGCCAAAAATCACTTCCCTTCTCTGCTGTTTTAATTTTAACACAAACTCATAGAAAAGTTTAAGTCTGCAGGACTCTATATGTAGATTCCTGAGGATGTGTTTGAAGTTCAAGGAAATAATATGCTTTTCTTTTGACATGTTTTCCTTTTTCTGTTTTTTTTTTGTATTTTCAGCTACAAAAATTCTTCCAATGGAAAATAAATAATACTTTGAGAAGTTGGTGACTGTATGACTCCATCTCTTTTTTATTTTTTCAATATGCAGGAATCTTACATAACAAATAAAAGTTCTTTTTCAGATTCTTCATGTTGGATTTAACTAAATCACTAGCTTATATGCATTGATATTTAGAATGATGGTGTATAGAAATAAGCTGCATTAAATCTACTTCCATTTATGCCAAATCAAATGTCAAAATAGATGGCCATGCATATGTAATACTGGGATCTGCTGTTTGAAATTACTCCACCAAACCACTCTTAGACACTAGTGTAAAATAAGTAAATATTCGCATTAGAACAACCAGCCCCGAAATACCAGTGGTGTTAATGAACATGTGGGTCTGCAGCTTCAGTGTTAGCACTCCCTGGGCACTAATGAAAATGTTTTTACCTCTATTAGAGTTCCCAGCTGTCTGGCATCTGCACCTTTAGAAACGCTGCTCTGACAGTGCTCATTTGTGTTGTTCTTCGAAGGCCATCCTTATGGCCACAAGGGCTAAGAATTTCTCTATTTTCATTAAACTTGGGCTTCTGGGTCATAATAAAATTGTGTAAAATTTACACAGTTCCTAATGGTGAATTGGATGGGCTTCTCAGCAACCTGACCTAGTTGAAGATGTCCCTGCTTATTTGCAAGGGGGTTGGACTAGATGGCCTTTAAAGGTCCCTTCCAATGCCAACTATTCTATGAATGCCTGCTAGCCAGAATATCCCAGTTTGCTAAACTAACCTGAGATACACAGTATTCAAAAAAATGTTCAATCGTGCACTGCCATGGTATTTTCTGTGTCTCTACTATCGTCTGTATGATAAAAGGAACAGAAAGGAGGGCATTCCTTAAGTCTAGTACAGAAGAGAGAACAGCATTGCAAGTATGGAATTAAAACAGCTGCGAGCACAGGAGTGACCAAGACTGAACCTTGAACTGGCTTAAAATGATGATTTTGTCACTTGAGACTCAAAGTCTATGTGTCTTTGTTGTGGTTTGGGTTTGGTTTTTTTTAAATTTCAGTCTGTCAGGTTTTCTCCTAGAAACATCTAAGGTCTCATGGACATTTGCACATCTCCCAACAGAATAGGCCAGGAATGACCTTTGGTTTTTAGTATTTCACTGTAATAAGCAAGTAAATTCAGTGAAATTTTTGTTAGGTGTGAGCTCAAGGTTTTGGGAAGATTGTCAGTGAATACATATTCTTTTCTTTCTAAACAAAGCTTTTTGTTTCTGTAGACCGCTGCAAGTGCAAGCCTGTAAAAGCTACCCAGAAGACCTATCTACGCAACAACTATAACTACGGTAACAACAGCTGCATGGCCAACTCCCAACTTTTCTAAGGCTGCAGGAAGGGGAAAGTTTTCATTTAAAAAGCCAAAAAAGTTCACAGTTACTGATGGTAGCCCAATGTTACTTATTACAGGAAGAAGGTGTAGTCAGAAACATTTCCAAATTAGAAGGATGGAGGGGATTAGCTTAATATGTTAGTACAAGAGTGTCTTTGTTGAGTTATTTCAGTTTTAGTGCAGGCGTTTTGGGTTTATGTACTTCTCTAGTGTGAACAGTGATGCAACAAAAATGACTGTGGGCTGCTGTGCCTGAACTGCCTCTGTGATTTCCAATATACTCAGCTTTTGCAGAAGGGGATGTTTTTAGTAGCTTTCATGCCTACTAGCTCACCATGAGATCTAACAGGTTCTTTTCCTTCTGGTGTGTCAAAACCAGCAATGTGCATCTTGCCAGCTGTGTTACACTGTCAGTAACACCTATAAAAGTGCACGTCCTGGTCTTCAGGCATATCACAGGTCCAGGGTAATATTTTTCTTCATACTGTTTGTTACAAGCAAGTTAGGCTGATAAAGCCACTGTATACATATCATGGGAACTGAACAATTGGGCCCTTCCTTTTTCCCATTAATTAGGTGAGGAGCCTTAGGTTCAGTGAACTTAAAGGATTTATTTAAATGGTAGCGGTTGTATAATATTTATTAGGATTATGCATTTATAGAACCAGAGCCAGACAATCTTTTTTAAAAAATAGTTGCTGTTAAAAGCTAAAAAATTATAGCTGTATTCAAACACTTTTTAGGTCACTAGTCAGTTTTATGTTGTTTTGGTGGATTTGTTTATAAAAAAAATTAGAGTGACTATTCTCCAGGCAGAAACTGCATATGGCAGAGTCATTGAGCATGCTCCTGGCCCATTTTCTCAAGCTTTTGAAATTAAAGAGGTTTCAAAATGGATTTGAAATATTCCCAGACTAAAGCAATATTTTATTTTGAGGTCTTAAAAGGTTTTGAGAAAGGGGATCACATAGGGTAAATTGTGCATACTGGATGCACAAGTTAGTGTTTGTTGGCAACTGTATTTAATGTGCCTGTAATACATGCTGGTTAGTGATTGTTAAGGGCAATGCATTTGAAGTGAGGAGATGTGTAAGTCCATGGTTTTCCTTCTTCTATATTACCTTTTTCACACAGGAGACATTTGGAATTTGGAGTATCTCCTATTTGTTGTGGAAAGGGACTCTTGTTTGCAGGCTGTGATTGATGTGGCATTCTCTAGAGCATGACCTCTGGGTTGGCTTTGCATTTGCATGTGGTATCAGTTCACTGGTCACCATGAGAGAATGAACAGCTTTGCCTTTGAAAGGCAACCTTTCCTCCTTAAGGCAAAAAGAAAGGGCGAGAGAGGAAACAATTAGAGAGGTCATTGGGTCAAGATCAGGAGCATTTGAAGTTCATAAAGAGC
This sequence comes from Oriolus oriolus, assembly GCA_013400235.1. Lineage (NCBI taxonomy): Eukaryota > Metazoa > Chordata > Aves > Passeriformes > Corvidae > Oriolus > Oriolus oriolus. Next base: position 42,366 of record VXBT01010860.1, read on the forward strand.
AGAGCAGATTAGTGCTGGGTCACTGGAGAGAGTAAAAAGGTAAGGGCCTGTCATCCAGCAGAAGTAGTGAGAAGTATGAGAAGTTTTAATGCACATTTGCTTTTTGTGAAAGGTTCAGAGTGATAAAGTTTGCTCGTCGGTACTGCAGGTAGTCAAAGAGGCAACAGTCACAGCTCAAGGGAGAAGGAGAGCATAAAAGAAATAGATTTAATATATTTAATGTGGAAAGGGTGAAGAAGAAAGGAAGGAAGGAAGTCAAACCTGACTTAAACAGGATGTAAATCCAACTGGTACATAACTCCTGCTCCTGACCATATTATTAAGAGACACACTGAGCTACCTGGACCTCCTTGGTGGAGGGCGAAGTAATGAAGGGAAGAGATGGGGGTAGAGACATTGCAGGAGTTCAGCTAAGCTTCTGATACAGGACCATGCAAAAGACTAATCCCAGAGGTCACCAAGAACAGCTTGGAGGTGACCTGGATTATCTGCTGCTTCTAACAGTGCTCTTTGTGACTTTTTCCCAGTCATTCGGGCTAAAGTGAAGGAGGTGAAGACTAAATGTCATGATGTCACTGCAGTAGTGGAAGTAAAGGAGATCCTGAAATCTTCCCTAGTGAACATTCCAAAAGACACTGTAAACCTTCACACGAATTCTGGCTGCCTGTGTCCACCGCTCAGTGCCAATGAAGAGTACATCATTATGGGCTATGAGGATGAGGAGCGCTCCAGGTAACTCTTTCTGTGCTATCCTTGCAGCACGTTTGTTGTTACTGTTTCCCTGTCATAAAGCTGAATGTCAGAGCCAAAAGGAAAGAAAACTTGGTGTGGGTGTCTGTACATCTCCTTCATGGTATTCAGGGAGGGCAAGGCTCTCTACAGACACAGAGATCTTAGTCTTGTGTGTGTTGGGTTGTATAGCCTCTTGATGGACTAACTGGTTGTCTCTGTTCTGTAGGTTACTCTTGGTGGAAGGCTCCATAGCCGAGAAGTGGAAGGAACGCCTTGGTAAAAAAATAAAGGTAAGAAAATACCTCACTAGAAGTCAAATGTTGTGGGTGCCATACAACATCTACCTATCTTTTCAAAATAAGGGAAGAAAATGCATTTGCTGCCTCCAGTTAATTAATATCATGTATCAAAAACTAACTCGGGGTGTTACTTGCTATATTACTTAGAACAGAATGCTGAGTAAACTAAAGGGATACATTGAATTACCCCAAAGTATCCTAGTGTAGCTGCAGTCAAAACCTTTGTTTCAAAAAAAAAAAAATAGTAGGAATCTTTTAACTCTGTAGGCAAGCTGTGCGTTCCACAACACATGCCTGCTTAGTTGGGGTTGTGATATGAATTTAAAAAACCCAAACAGACCAGGTGTCTTTACAAATGTTTTTCAGACTAAGTCAGGATTATACTTTTAAGATTTAATATTCTTTAAATAGAGTTCTGCTCTCACCAAATTTTGTGGATTAGCAACTATTTTAAAGTCATCTTCCTGACTTGGCTGAGGGAGGAACCTGATAGGGAAGTCATGTCACAGCAAATTGGAAGCAACAAGCTCAAACGCAAGCCATGTATTATAGAATCATGGAATGGTTTGGGGTTGAAAGGGACCTTAAAGCCCACCTCGTCCCATCCCCTGCCATAGGCAGGGACACCTTCCACCAGACCAGGTTGCTCCAAGCTCCATCCAGCCTGGCCTTGAACACTTCTGTGGATGGGGCAGCCACAGCTTCTCTGGGCAACCTGTGCCAGGGCCTCAGCGCCCTCACAGCCAAGAACTTCTTCCATATATCTAATCTAAGCCTGCTCTCTTTCACATTAACATCATTCCCCTTTGTTCTGTCATTACATGCTCTTGTAAAAAGTTCTTCTCCATCTGTCTTGTAGCCCTTTTAGGTACTGGAAGGTGCTCTAAGATCTCCCTGAACCCTTCTCCAGGCTGAGTAACCCCAACTCTCTATATGAAAATATATCCTGTTTTTTTCTTATTTAAATGTTTTCTAATGTCTTCCAAGTTCTGGAAGGATTGCCTTTTTATGTTTGATGTGCTGCAAAGTATCAGTGATTTTGACATTGTTAGGAGTATCACTTTACACAGAATATTCTTATTTTGACACAATTTCTCAGCTATTGATTTGCCATAATGGTTGTGCCAGTGCAAGCCAGTCTTCTCTTCCACGCAGCACTTTCTTCATCAGTGTAAGGGTCACTGGCAGGAAAATACTGTTGTGTTTATAAATGCAAGATTTTCTGTGCACATCTCCTACATCAGTGGCGATTACAGGAGTGAAAAGATACAGGGATCTTATTTCAAGTTGTTGTTTGATTTGGCAGAACCCTAGGAAATCCAGTGCCACAGAAGAAGTATCACATTGCTGCCATGGGCTGACTTCTGCTCAATTTCAGTTCTTGGGTGGTAACATCATTTGTTGGAATTTTTTTGGGGAACACACTTATTTTCTCACTTGTTTCCTTGTCATCTGTGACTTGCTGCCTCTGCCCTCGTACCAGCCTGGGAGTGTTGAGGACCCTGCCATGTCACTACCCATTTCTCATCATTATCTTCCTTTCCAAGAGCATCAACAGTTGTACCAACTGTATTTACTACTTCTTTTTTTTTTTTACTGTGGTTGCTATTGTCTGCAAAAATCAAAATAAATAAATAATAATAATTTTTTAAAATTAACAAAAATCACTTGACTGTTTTTTCATCCTGCTTCCCCCAAACACTGCATCAGTAGCTTCATTTAAATTTTATTATTTCAAAGGTGAGTCCTCCTTCTGCTGAAGCCATTGTGCCTTGTATCAGACCCTTCATTCAATAGAAGCTACAAGAAAGCCAGGAAATGGTTTCCCTATTTAAAGTGACTTTTCCAAATAACTCTCATTCCACCCTTGAGCCCAGCATAAGGTAACATGCTGGAAATAGCAACGGCTTTTCTGCTTTTGCTGCTGTTTGTGAACACATGGTTCTGTAATCTCTCTTGTAATTTCTTTGCCTTTCAATCTGCAGCGCTGGGATCAGAAACTCCGCCACCTTGGGAAGGGGAAGGGAGAGTCTGGACACAGCGACTCGGCTCCGAAGCCTGGCAAACCCAGCAGTGCCCGGCAGGCACGCAGTTAGATGTGGGATGCTGCACGGTGACATGCAGGGGACTGTCTACCAAGACTTCATTTTTGGAGCAGCAAAGGAGAAATTGCACTATTGCACGTTATATTCTATTGTTTACTACAAAATAATGTTTTAGCTTTTATTAGTTTTTATTCTCCCTCTTGTTTTCTACCTTTTTCTTTTTGGATATGTGCAAGCTCTGGAAATGTGTATTTTTTTTCTGTTTCTGAGAACTGTAGCAAACTGCCCTTGCAAGATGAGAAAAGACAAGGACATGTTCAATTTACCTTTTTATCTCCTGAATCTTCTTAGGGAGAAAATTCTGATGCAAGCTGGAACAAAATCTGGCAAAGACCATTGCTTAAAGTCGTGACTCACACTGGCTTCCCCTGTTCACTCTTTCGTGGTCACTGTTTGCTGAAGCTTGCTCTGTTTTGGGTAGGTTATTATCTGGGTTTAAGTGTATAATTTTTTATTCTGAAATATAATTCTGAAATACCTAAAAGAAATTTGTTAAGAGAACTGTTTGAATCAATATAGCTTTGTTAGGTTTTCTTACAGATAAACCACATGTATAAGGCAGAGTTTAACTTAAAATGTTTCCTGCAACAAACACAATGTGCATGTGCACAGCGAACCTGGATTTTCCAGTGCTCTGGACCTTGAAGGAAAGATTGTCTAGTTCTGTAACCAGAATTTATAACATGCTTCTTCTCTTATAATGGCAGTTTTTTTCCCCTTTTCTCAGCTGAGTTGTAGGAGTAGACAGACTCACCAGGCCTGCTTCTCAGTGCAGGTCTGCACTTTAGCCTTTTGATTTGGTGATGTTATTCTTAAATCCATGCCTACATAAACAAGCGTTCAATGCTCAGTAACAAATGTCCAATAAAGAATTGTAGTCGCCAACAATTCCTTACCTGACTTCTGAACCAACATCATATTTCTAATACTACTCTTGAAAATATAAAAACAAAAGAAACGTAATTTTTGTGCTTTAATAGAATTTTTTGCAGATGGTGCCAACATATTCAAAATTATCTTTGTTTTTCTACTCTCCCATGCTTAAAAGAAATTAAAATGGGGTACATCAAAGAACAATCCTCTTTGGCATAGTCTGCAGAGGGGAGCTGACTCTATGTATAAAGAGCTAATGACTGTTGTGTTCTAGCTGTCAGTATTGTCTTTAGTACACTAGGGCTGTCATTCAGTAAGAAAATAGTGTTGAGTTGTTAGGTGGTTTGAAAGTATGATGATGATAGGTAGGACAGAAATATTTAGGAATATTATAATAATGCTGTTTTAAGATTTCAGTTAATAACCAGCAGTCTTGGGACAGGTTTTCCATTGCGCTGGATACCAAGAAAGTTGAAAAGGAACAACATCCTGCAACACTCAAATTTTTATTTATAATTAAAAATAAAGGGATAATTTAGGGTAAAGATTGGTTCTGAAAGCTGACAGAAGGATACTAATCTTCCAGGTATTAAATCTGCAGTATTTTCTCAGAATCACACAGATCACAGAATCATTTAGGTTGGAAAACACCTCCAGGATCATCAAGTCCAAGCTGTGATTGATCTCCACCATGTCAAATAGACGAGAGCACTAAGTGCCATGTCCAGTCTTTTCTTGAGGACCTCCAGGGATGGTGACTCTAACAAGTACTTCTGCTGAGTTGGTAAATAACTGAACAATTTGTTAAGTTGTGAATAGCTTGTTAAATAATGTTAAAAACCTCATTATTTACCTCAAAGCACCCACTGAAATCACAAGGATGAGTGCTAGAATCGCAGAGTCTGCAGTCACCACTCATCATGTCATGTTCTGCTATGAAAAGAATTGTGAAATCATAAAACCCAGTAAAGATGTAGAAAATCCCCAGACAGCTGGAAGTTTATCCTTGTTAGCCACCACTTCTGAAGATGGGCTCTCCCATACCATTTCTCTGTGATTAATAGCCGCCTTTATTTAATCCACTTGCAGCCCAATACTGACAATTGCCAGAGCAGAGCACAGTGCTGCACTTTAAAACCTCAATAAGAGAAAAATGAGCAGCATTTGTAACAGTCACACACATCATGATGGTACAGTGAAAATATTTCCCTAATTGTAAGCCACCAGATTGCTTTTCTTCTAGAGGAATTAAGCATTTTTCATTAACACATGAAAAATGAGGGTGGCACAATGGGCTGCTTGGAAGAGGCAGGAGGCATTTTTCACAATCCCTTAATTAACTGAGGAGCCTTTGACATACTCTGACACTGCTTTTACCCCATCACAGTGATTTCGGTGACTGAACCTCTGCAGCACCACTCAGACTCACTTGTGCTGGTACAAATGACATCCAGGGACCAATGAGAGACAGATGGCACAATATCAGTTATTTCAATAACTTCGAGCAGTATCTCTCCCACATCTGTTTTGTGGCCTGGAGCACACTGAAATTCTCTGTTGCTCTAAAGCTGCACTTACTGCTTTACCACATCTGTGAGGGCTTTGTGACAAGCTAGACTGTTTTCTTGCTTCTTCCCCAGGAAATCCTTTTCTGCTCTTTTTGTGCATATTTTTGATGTGATCCTACATTAAACCTTCAAAAATGCACTATATAGCATGTTCTTCTGTAGGAGCAAGCAGCCCTCAGCACAGTGTTTTCAAAGACATCTACTTGGGATGTGACTTTGCTTCAATTTCTAAGGTTTTTTGTTCCTCCAGTTTTATTAATTTATGTAAACACGAAGTCATATGTGTTCTAAAAGTTTGGTCCGAAGTCATGTTGCTCAGCTGCAAAGGAAATGGAGTGTCAACCACGATGTTTGTCTGATGGAAGAGCCCCCAGGAACCATTATATGGGTACAGCAAGGGAAAAACGCAGTGCAAAGGAGGAAAAGCACCCAAAGCAGACAGATTTGAAACTGAACTTTACAGTTTCTGAAGCAGCTGCGCCTGCCGGCTGCATGCCAGGCTGAGCTGTAGGTCCAGCGCTGGCTCGGCTCCCCGTGCCCTCAAGGTGGCCATTTTACTCCAGTGTGGCCGAGCTGGTCCGGGCTCTCCTCTGTCCTAATTCCCAGTCTCTCCTGCATCCTGCGCCTGGGCTCTCCTCTGTCTTAACCCCTGGGCTTTCCTCTGTCTTGCCCCCAGCCCTCCTGCCTGTGCAGAGAGTGGGAAGAGCTCTTCTCCATGACCCCCAGGCACAGCACAATGCGACAGAGCCATGAATGCAGCCCCTCAGCCCACATCAGGCATACATCAGGTCCTGCCACCATCCCACCCACCTGCTGTATGCAATGTACTGCAGGAGCTGGTGTGGAGCTGCAAACGGACTTTCAAAGAGGATGCTTGTTGCAGTGCGCTTCTTGGAAGCAGAGGCTTCTATTGCATCAGAGCCCCCAAAAAAGGACAAACAGCCAGAATTTTCCATCTACCCTGAATCGTGGTTGGCCTAATTTTGCCTCTGTGCTTCTCCTATCTGACCCATTGGACCCCTGGCCTGTAGGTCTGTCACTTCTGCAAGCCTATGGGACAATACCCCTTGTAATCCCACCCAACTTAGCTGTTAAATACCCCTGTTTCCAAAGTCACATGCTCTTTCTTTTCTTCCCCTGGGATGAGTGCTTTTGTTAGCATTTGCCTCGGGTGCCTTTTGTTTGTTATTTTCATGTTATTAAACCTTTTTATTTTGGAAGCAAGAGATCTAGCCCATCTCTCTTTTAAGCCACGGCCTCTCTCTGCAAAAGTCCACCTTTGAGGTTATTACAATTGCTCAGCTGGAAGTCAGATCTTCCCGGGCAAACCAGCTGAGTTTATAATTGTAATAAGAGTTACTTAAATTATAACAAAGCTGTTCCCATTTGAAAACATCGCTGTGATGCATTTTGGACATTGTAGCTTGGTGCCTCCATTCTCATCCACACTGTTGCCTGGTTCTTGTATTTTCCAGACATGCTACCACCACAGACAGCTCTGCCTGTGATGGTCACAGTAGGTACAGCAAGGTGAGCATCATCACTGAATCAGCAAATCCTATGAAGCATATTGTCAGTCCTATTCAATTGCTGGGTTTAGGATTTTTTGTTTGTTTGTTTGTTTAAGAAATCGGTGAATATCAGTAAATGTGAGAAGAACAGTCTGCTGCACAAAAAGCCAAGAAAACCAAACTTCTGAGTAATCATGTTTACTACTGCCCTCCTGTCCTCACTCTCAGAGCCTTTGGAAGAAAGCAAGGTTTGTTATTTTACATTACATCTTGCCTACTTAGATCTCTGTTTGAGATTCCCTGTGTCAGGAAAATTAATCCACAAACACCAGAGGTTTATGCCCAAAAAGGACACAGAGGAGTCCTGTAACTTTATCTGAACAACGGAAGAGGTCATGGGGCATTTCCCATGGAGTCTCTCAAATTGCTGGAGGACGCAAGCCTCCTTTTTATCCTAATTTCCCAGCCGCATTTCCATCTCTCTTTCCCCATTGGCTGAGGTACATGAGAGGTACAGACTTCCTGAATCGCCTAATACAGACCTCCTTTTTCTTTATATCTCTGTTCTTTTTCTCTAAGTCCAGGAATTTAGCACGGCCCTGGGTGAGTCTGTGTCAATTAGTGGAATTCCTCTGGAATTTATGGTTCCTCCCATTGCTTCTTTCACCTATCAGTATCTGGCTTTATCTACCAGCAGGCCCACAGTTTGTTTGTAAAGATACATCTCTCTCATTCCTTTCAATCCCTCCTCTTCTTATTGTCTCAGTAATTTAATAAACCATTATAAACCTTAGTTTATAAAGTATCTTAGTGTCTTTATAAACCTTAGTTACCATTGACTTAATTTTTTTCTTCCTGGGTCCTTTATTTTTCTATTTTGCGATTATTTGCAGTGACATCATTCTGTGTCCTTTTGTAGCCATTTCTGGATCAGTAGGTATGGCTGCCAAATGCATCCCCTTGATTACATGCTGAATGAGCTGCACTAGACAAGGTATCATGCATGGTAAAAAAGATTAGAGTTGCTATAGCACATAAGAGTAAAATGGCATTGGTTTAACTCATAGTCCACAAAAACATATACATCCTTTCCCATGCGTTCCATGTTTGGACTGGTACATGAGTTAACTTTCTTGATTTCTTTGCTATTTGTTTTACAACTTTTCCATTGTCATCTATCTGCAAACAGCAGTTTGAGTCACTTCATTTTCCACAAACTTTTTCTGCCAATAGATTATATACTTTGATTCCTAACTGATTTTCCTGAACTTGTGGTAGTAAAAAAAGAACAATTGTGTAACATATCCTTGACCAATCTGGAGGTAACCTGCGATAAATATATTGGCCACAAATCCAATAATGACCTTCCAAAGCCCAGGTTCCATTGGCAAAGGGGTTTTCTCATTTTTTCTCATTTTTTCTCATTTTTTGTCATCAACTGGTGGGTCAAAATACAGCTTGTTTCCTGGACCTAATGGCCCTCCAATAATAGTTGCTCCACTGTAAGAGTCACAATATTTGCATTTCCAAGCTCCCGTGTGAGGTTTCCACCTACAATTACATCCCAGATCTCTTTCATTGGATCTGGACCAGCACTTATTAAAAAGGGTTTGAGTTCCGTTCTGGTGTTGCCACTTCCACTGATAGTAAAGGACAACGTGTCCTACTTGTAGAATTGTCTTAGGGGCAGCTTAAAAACAGGTGGTCCAAAAAACTTCTCCCTCCCCACTGCTTTACAGCTTTCAAAATCCCTTTGGTAAGTGTGATAGGAGCACCTTACCCAGGTACCATTAGTGAGCTTAACATGTGTTTGATTCCATCTGCCTCAATATTTGGAACAATCATAAGGAGGGAAATTGGGGGTCCAACTAAATCCAAAGATAAAGTCCACTTACAAATGCTTTTTCCTGTATATAAATCCCCTGTCCTATTTAGACAATAAATGCCTGGTTTGGAATAATGAAGTTGCCATGGACTTCCTTCCTCATCCCCAAATCCCATCCCATTATGGACCTCACTCAGGGTGCTGACCCACCATTTAGGTTCGACTGGGCTGGCCACCCACGGCCAGTCTTCAAATCTTCCTGGGCCTCCTGGTTCAACAATTGCTAAGGTTAAAGGTTTCTGCTACTTCTTCTCCTAGGATTAAAAAAGCAGTTCTCCCACCCTGGACCCAACCTAACTGACAATATAAAACTGGGATTATTAATATTAAGAAAAACATTCTAATGGTGTAATCTAATTACTTAATCTAATTCTCACGTTGTCACCTGCACCACCTGTGGTGAGTGAAGCACAGAAACAGCTTAACATAAAGAAAACAATGACAGCAAGTTCTGGCCCCTCAGTGACTGGAGATCCAAGAGGA
>VXBT01010861.1:0-11115 GCA_013400235.1 Oriolus oriolus
AGCAAAAAATCATCATGGCTTCACAGCACAACCAGAAACTGCAGTGATGTTCTTGGAGCAGGTTAAAGCCCTTTGCAGTGTCCCCAGGTAGTGCAGTGACTGCACGTGCTCGTGTGAGAAGGGGACTTTGGAGAAGACCTCATGTCACATCAGACCCCAAAACCGTCTTTGAAAACTCCTGTGTTTTTCCACAGTTACAGCGCAACAACACTCACCCTGTGACAACATTCACGGTGTTTGGCACCGTGGCAGCGCTTCTGCGTGCATCTCTGTGTGGCATCTCCTCTCATCCCTCTTGCAATGCTTTGTGTTTAGGGACAAAGCAGTTTCTAAATTCATACTCTGTTCACACACACAACTGACATCTACTCTGCTCTGTCCCTCACCCTAAACTTGAATCTATATTTATTTTAAAAGCAGGTTCCAAACCCTGTTGCGACCGCCAGAAGAGCTGGACTATGGTGATGCTCTGAAGGTTCATGCTGGCAGAGCAAGAATCCACCTCGGTCTAGCACAAGTACGTGGCACAACCAGCAGATTGTCCTGGGTTCTGAGCCTCAAAAACAACCAACTGTGTACACAGAGTGCTATGTTTAGCATCACAACTGGGATGCTCATGGTTCTGAGGTCCTAAGGAAGCTGGAAAACACAGATGTTTGTTTACACATGTCCTTTTATGCACAGCTGGCGTGGCCATAATTGTGGTGGCAACATGCAAGACCTTGTTCCAATTTTCTGGTGACTGTGCAAGATTGATTGAGTTGCTGACTCATAGGAATCCCTCACAAATGTGTCTGTGATAATCCTCTTCTTTGGGAAGCCTTCCATGAGCTTTGTTTATGAAGCAGAATTTTGGGCCAGATGTCTTCTACTCTGTGCACAAAAGCAAAAAGGACAGAAAATCCCCATTTTTCTCATATCTCAATGAGGGTTGATGTGTCCTCACCCCTTTCACACAGCTCATATGCAGCTGGAAACAGGTACAGAAGAAGCAGTGAGAATTGGTAAGGAGTAAAGCAAACATTCTCCTTAAGCTAAATGCAAAATTTAGAGATTGATGTATCCTGCCTAATCAGTAACTGGCCCTTTCTAAACACACAAACATAAAAACATGGGGAGAGAGGAAGTGGCTGTGGGTTTGGAAGATGGAGACAAGGAAAAAGATGGTTGGGAGGTGAGGACTGGAGCTGTTGCACCTGGGTGACTGAAATTTTTAAGCCACCCTACACATCCAGAATTCATATATTTTCATCATGAATATCTGGAGTGGTTTCCAGGCCATTGTTTGACATCTGAAGGAGGACAAACAAGTTTAAATAACTCCTTTATCTCTCCTTGAAAAAATGAAGGAATTAGCCAAGCTTATACTCAACACAAGCTTGACAATAACCGAGAGGAAAAATATTAGATTTAAATCTTTTTCTAGCAGCAGTGAAATGAAAGCAAAACATTATTTTACACTGTATAAAAAAGGAAATACAGAAGAAACAATGAAAAACAAGAAAGAACAGAATTTGTGTCTGTCTGTCTATCTATCTATCTATCTATCTATTTATCTATGTGTGTGTGTTATTTTCTGGTCAGAAATTTTGTTCCTATTTAACTCCCTCCAACATCCCTGCCAACATGAGGGACTGCAAGTTTTAGATTTGAAGGATGCTTTGTTCATCCTTGCAATAAGAGGAAACAAACATGTTGCAACTGAAAGGCAGACCACATCTTTTTCTAGTTATTTTTGGTTTTGTTCTACTCTTAAAAAAACATTCATTAACTTGATGCAGGCTGAATTTTCCACTTTTTGGCCCAATGAGACAGTGTGATTTTTGTAAGTCGCTTGAAAAAAGCTGCCATCCTGGCTTCCCACCAATAACCAACATACCAAAGAACTAAATTTCTGGAGTGAAATTTTAATTTAGGTACTTGCAAGACTGTCTCAAGCTCCTCGCTCTAGAAAATGGCCTCTATAGTCCTGAGCTGAGTCATAACCACCTGAAATTATTGCAGCAGCCTGGCCCTGGTGGTGACCATTTCCCACTTGAGTGGGCTGCTTCAGTGGGGGAAGGCGTTGAGGAAGCAGAGGAGAATATTCTGCAGCGTTCTGTCTGGCTCTCACTTGTGTCTCACAACTCCCTCCTTCTGACACCGCCGATATTTGGCTCCCCACCACCCCACCGTGAGTGCGTCGCTGCCTGTGGGATTTGGGCGTTCCTGTCACCACCCAGGCACCGCTCACCACGTGCTGCACAGAAATCTGGAAATAAGAACGAGTGCAAGCAGTGTGCACGTCCCACGTCTCGTTAGCTGGAGTGCAAAGGCAGATACTCAGGCAGTTCTCACGTTGTCCAAGTCAATTGATACAAACTGCAGCTATTTCAGAGCTGGTTTTGCACGTAATGGTTGCTGTAATGCTTGCATGCACAGGATTCAGTATTGACACAGCAAATTTCCAAGCACTGTATGACTTAATATTCCAATGCAGGGCGCAGAATTAGGGAAATGAGGTATTAAACCTTCAATCAAAACGAGGCACCTTGCTTAATGGCATTTCAACTCAAAACATAAATAGAGAACACAGCATTTCCCGGGGAAGGTGTTTTATCAAGCACAATCACGTCTGCAGCAATTATGCTAAATACCCTAATTGCCTCCAGAGCTTTCTAAATCCTTTAATTTGGTCCAAATTCTGTTTTAAGTGAGACGTAATTCTTCTGCTCTGTTTTTCCTAAGCCTGTTAAGGCTGATGTATCTGGAAACATCCAGGACAAGGAAGATACGTCGGCTTTCTCCAATCATGGCATCAGCTTGTTTGGAAACACTCAAGCAGCCAGTTTTCTGTTTCTGCCATGCTTTTTGACAAACATTATTCATCCAAACCCACAGCAGAGAGAGCTGCCATTAGGCAAATGGACAGAGGTTGGCAAATCCTTGGAAGATGCAACAGAGCATTCAGATGACAGCTATAAGAGCTGCCATGGTGGGGAAAAGAAGCAGTGTTTTTAAGACAATCAACTAATTTGGGGACATTTAATCACCTCTAAATGCAATTAAATATGTTACTCCATTTAAAAGAGATTGTGTAACCTAATACTCCAGTAATTATACTGCTTTTTTTTTGGTCTGCTGACTTTTTGTCTGTTGTCACAGTTAAAAGCAAACTAGGGAAATTTAATCCATCCAAACAACCATATTTTTATGGTATAAACCTTATTTCTTCCAGAATAGCATTTTCATAGTAATTACCAATGGTTCAGCATCAGAGTGGAAAGATGTTCAAGACTGATTTTGATCAAGGTGTTACCTGGCATTTTCTGGGTTATTAAGCATTAGGGATGAAGGGAGCACTCGTGCCACGCTTGCAAATCAGCAGCAGTTTGGAAGACAGGGTTAAGATTTAAAATGGTCTTCAAAAATTGGGAAATCACCCAATGAGGGAATGAAACTAAAAAGACAAAACAGGAGCTGTGCTCTTAAGAGACGATAGCTACAGACAGGATAAGAATCAATTGCTGAAATGTTTGCAAGACCTTTTCCAGAAAAAAAAGAACCAGCCAAAAAACCCCACCAACCCTCAAAACCAAAAAACCCCTCCACCTTTTTGAGCAAGTCAAGATGAACAGGTAACATACTGCAGGCCCAAAAATATTAAAAATACACCTGCAAAGTAGAAAAAAATATGCCAGTAAGAAGATTTAGGTTAAACATTGAATTAACTAAATACTGATCAATTGAAATTAATTGTAAAGACAGTGAATGAAAACAGTTTAACGAGTTAATCTCCACAATAGAATGCTTTTAATTACAGATCAAACTTTTTTAAGAGTAGGAGAGCTGGAGTTATGTGAAGTAAAAGAATGGGCCACAGAACCTGCTCAGGTCTGTTCTAATAATTCAGTAACTTTATAATTTCATGTCAAAAAAGAGTAATTCCTATAACAAGAAGCTCAATTCTCATCCGGTTAATCCTTAACATCACTAAAAGTATTCCAATTCCCATCATTCACAGCTTACAGAAGAGAGTGTATTTATTTAATTGTGCAGCCTGAATATCTGTATAATGGTAATTCTATATGTGGTAATTCTATATATGAGCATATGGGAGATGAAAAAGCTATTCAGACAGGAGGCATATTTTTAAACCCTTCAGTCTTTGCATTACTGGGAAATTCTTCCACTCTTATGATCAATGTTATCTGTTCTTTGCATAGACTCAGAGAAAAAAACAGTAAATCTGTCAGGTAATTGGAAAGGAAGTAAGGAAATTTGCTGTATCTTCAGAAATAATGCAATGGTTCATGATCACAGGATCAGAGCTGCATCAAATCCTTGCTTTAGTGCCATTTAGGTGCCATTTTGTAACAGCAAGTGGATTTTTATTGGTTTTTTGTTGGGTGGTTTTGTCTTTGTCTTTTGTCTGGGGGTTTTTATTTTTGGTATCTTTGTGGGACATTAATGCAAGACTAAAAACTGGGATCTCTGCCTTAATATATGTATGTATAATCTACAAGAAAATGGCATTCAGCTGGAAATTTTTATACAAGACATCCAAAGTTTTATATACAATAATGTGGCTGGACACTTTGATCATCTGGGTGAATTCAGTATCCTAAAAGCAATTGTAATTTTAATGATGTCCCAATGAACAATAAAAACTGTACCAAAGTTAGTGGTGTGAGCACTAAATAATAGAGAAAAAAATTGTTCAGCAGGTTTAAATTTGTGCAGGGCTGAAATTTCACTGAAAGTATTAAAAATAGACCATTTCAAGCAAAATTCAGGTCCCTGTAGGGGCAATTTTGTGAGACAGACAGTTTAATTTCTCCATGGTTCTCTGAAGTATTGAGGTATTCATAATGCCCTGGCTGTTTCTGCAATATCTCCTTTACCTTTTATGAAAAGCTTTAGAAACTCAATACCAACTGTCTTCACAGCCCAGATACCTACACTAACACGAACTCTTTTGAAAAAACCCATTCTTATTCTGAGAAGTCCTACATCTGAGGCATAATTCTTCCCCTTCATGTATCAAGGGCCTGAGCCCTGCTTTTAGGCGCTCCTATGCATTCGTAACCGCTTACGGATTTCTGTTAGCTGAGCTGCTCAAAAGGATGTTAACTTTGGAAGACAGTAATGATAAAGAGCTTGGAAATGAAGTGGGATTGGTGAGAAATTGGGAACGTGTGAGGAGAGGAGCTGAGCTGTAAAGCTGAAGTGGGAGAGGAGGCAGGAGGGTTCAGACAGGTTCAGCCAGCTGGCAAGCACTGGTGTGCCATGGGGAGAAAAAGATAAAAGTGCTCCACACAGGGATTGCTCTACTTCTGCTTGGTTACAGGTAACCTGTTCATCCTGTACCCCTGAAATCCAAAAAAATTTAAACACCCTCCTGAAAAAATGAGGTGAGCTAAAGCAAGAGGAAGATGGCACGGCACGAAATAAATCTGGTTGATTCAAAACAGAGGTCAAGCATAGCTGTGCAGATTTACACCCAGGGTTTTTGCTCATTTGTTCCTGAGTGTGGGAGGGATGTGCAGGCTGAGGATTCAGGGCGACATCCTTCTCCCTGGAGCCAGCAGGGATTTGTCCTTTGATTCAGTAGGGCCGGTCACTTTGAAGGAACTGTTCACATCAGCACTTTCCACCTGACAGAAGGATATTAGACTGAGAGAAAGTAGATGAGAAAACAACTTTTAATTAACAAACATGAGTTGTTCAGAGGAATATGCTGACTGTGTTGGTTTTTTTTTTCCCCTATCTTTGTGGGATGGAGAAGTCAAACCAAAGCTGCCCTCATCTTGACCTTAGAGTATATCCAGGTTTTAATTGTGCTCAGCACAGAGGAGATCAGGTTCTGTGAAGCATCACTCTGAGCCTGCCAGCTTTAGTGCTCCATCTACCTCTGCTTCAGCTTTCTTGTTTATTTTGCTGAGCATTTCATCCTGTGGCCTAGACCTCTTTTTCTGTTCTCTCCTTTTTTTTTTCCAGGAGTCCAGTATTTTTTTAAAAAATTAATCTGCTCCTGATCTTGCCCTAAAGCTAAGTTACAGTTCTGAGATCACCTCATGTGTCATAGGCTTAAAACTAAAAATCAGATGGGAAATAACAAGATTTGAGAAGGACTATTAAAATAAAATTGCCTGGGGCAGTGGGGTGCGGCTACTAGGACTCAGGTGGCTAAAAGGGAAATGAAGGCAAAGAATTTTCCTAGGGAGATGAAAGGAATCAGTATATAACCTAGCAGGATATTCTCTTTGAGAAAAAAAGTGAACATATTAAAAAGAGATGAAAAAAATCAGTAGAAGAGTGTTAATAAGAGCCACAATGTTGTATTGTTTCCAAAAACCACCTAAGGAAAAGACCTCTGTCACAGATGGGATTTTCATTTTCCTACTACTCCAAATTTCCCAGAAATCTCAAATGGCACAGCAACACGCAACATGATGTGGGATAATAGGAAAGGGAGTTGATTATGTTTTATGAGGTACCATATGCAACAAACTGGAACTTGAGTTGCTTTCTGCAGCATCCACACCAGGCTGCAACATCATGCCTGAGAATTTATGGGGAGTATTCATCCAAACTGAAGGAAGTGATTTCCTTCTAAAAAACTGATGCATGCTGTACCACTGACAGCCTGCATGAGATGATTCTCTTGGGTTTTTATAGTTTCAGCTGTTGCCTCAGAACTGCAATGTGAAAAATGCTTGGCACCCTCCCAGTAGCTAATAAGGAACACCGTCCTCTCTCACTGTGAGGAAATTCTAACATTTGTACACAAAGTAATTTCAATATAAAGGAAGAAAACACTATAATTGACAGATCCTTTTCATTGCCATCGAGTGAAAGTTGTAAACATGTGGAAAAACTTAATATTTTGTCTATTAGTTGGGATGTCTTTAACACCTGGAATGTTTTTAATTCCTGGTGTATTAACTGTAAACACAGGTGAATGTTTGTGTACTTGCTATATTAAGTAAAAAGAGGTATGACATCTTGAATAATGCTGTCAATTATATCCTGTCAGTTGCCATAGGGTGACAGAGCTGAGAAATATCCTCCATGTTACTGGAATTCTTTCCTTGCAGATTGTTTGTGCTGAAGTGAATTTTCTCGAGGGGAGCCTTTAATTACAGAACCTTGTGGTTTCACATTCAGCTCCCTCTGTGTGCTGCTGTGGTTACCTCAATATCCTGGGAATGGAATCTGGTCCTGGCTGAAATCAATTGCAAGGCTCCCATAGATTTTGATGGCGGCAGAATTTCAGCCAGTGCGATTGCAAACAACATTAATCCCCCTGCAGCACATTTCCTTTCGTTGGCTGATGGGTTGCCCAAGTGGGCTGTGTGGGCTAGAAAAAAAGTAGCAGGAGGAACACAGCAGCTGCTGTGGTAATAACACCTGGGAAGAATGAGGAACGAGAAGAAAAAATAAACCAGAGGGTGACAGAAAGAAAGAAAAGAGTTTTGAGTGGTTTGGGTGCAAGTAGACTATAAGTAATATTTGTTTAACCTGACTCTAGACATGTACTTATCAGTGTGAGGAAGGCCAGTAGAAAGATGTGTAGGATTGCCAGGATTTTATGTGTCCACGTTTTTTAATCTGTTTCCCTTTCAGGAACTGATATTCCAGTTAGACTGTGCTGTGCTTCTGACAGTGAGCTCCACCCAAGATTTCCAATGCCTTAGAAATTATTTTCTGGGGATTTTTGAATGAGGGGCACCATATCCCTTGTTGCTGTGAACTGATCTGAGAAATGTCTCAGAACTGGAGGAGAAATATGTTCAGCTAGAGAACCGGATTTCAAAGCTGAAATTTCTGTTCTTTGCAGACCACACAGAAATGGCGACAAATAATGCAAATTGACAAATGGGATTCATCTGCAAAATAATGTAAAGAGCCCTGTCTCTAAGACAGTAGTTGCACCATATTCCTGGTTTCCTGTACACCATTTTCATGGGAAAGACTTCTACAGGAAGGGTTGCAGATATTTTTCTTTAGCCAGATGCATGTTCAGGTGTAGAATCTTTACTGGTCTAGGAATGTGCTGTAAGTAAATTTTAAAACCTTTTGGATCTAGCAAGAATTTTAGACATCTGAATAAACAGAAGGTTTATATAAGCACAAATGTATGTCATTAATAAATATATTCCCAAAGAAATTAGGAGCAGGTTTTATTTGAAAACCATTCAGACAGCTTTTAAACCACTTCAAATAGAAACATGTAATAGAAATACCCAATGCAGCATAAAGAGACTGGGACAATATTCGTATTTGTAGCCATCCCGAAATAATGTTACATAAAACTGTGAAATCAATGGATTGTCAAAAAATCCTCTTTGGTTTTTTTTGGGTTTTTAAAAATTATTTGTGGGGAGTTCTTTTGTTTGCTTTTGTTCTGTTGTGGTTTTTTCTTAAGGATCCATAGCTTGGTTCTTTCATAAGATTTTTTTTTCATAACATTTTTTGAAAGAATGTTACCTACTAGTGTCACTATGAAATTAAATTAGCTTTTCCTTGTGTCTAATTTTTCAATAAACCTTGATCTGTCTACCATTTTCTTTTTTCTGCTTTATCTAGAAGTCCTCTGAAACTTTCAGATTTCTTTTGTGTACAGCTGATTAAACAGTTTAAGAACTTTTGAGAACTGTTGAGGCATTTTGAGGACCCTTGAGGTGGTCAAACTGATAAGAAGACCAAGACCTACGGTGTTTGTGGGGAGATTTTTAGATGTCATTTTGACTTCATAGTCCTCTGCTGTTGTTACACCAACTCTGTTGCAAAATCCAGAGAAAGGTTTCCAATCAAAAAGTCCATCTGTGACGTGTCTCCATCACAACTGGTGAAGGAACCCATCTAACATCACCCATTCTGTAATTGTGTAATTCTGTGAAATGAGACTCCTATGTTATTCCAATGTTCTAATATAAACTTGTATGAATGAAAAAGAAGCCTGAAATTATTTAACATAACAGAAGAAAATGCAACATCATTTGTTTTCTTCATCTGAGCAGACCGGCAGGCTAAACGTGCTCTTTTTCTGTACATGTCTTGTCTATTCTGAGCAAAGAGCATCAGGAAAGATCAGCAAGCACAACCTGAAATTCATGTCTACAATTTTAAGAGATACTATTCTTGTGTGGTTGGGACTATATCTTCTTTGCTCCATTTCTTTTCAGTAGAAGGATATATTTGGCAGGCACCCTCTTTTACTCATGGTTTGTCAAAAACAAATAAAAGAGATAGGATGTGTGAGGAGAAGGAAATGAAGTAGAAAGATGTTTAACTAATTATAAATATGAGCTGTCATCTCTAAGATAATCTTCTCAGCTTAAGAATCATTAACTGCAGCATCATCATGGTTTTATAAGTCCATAGCACTGTAGGTTTGGTAGGTTTGGTCTTTTTATATAGGAAAATATTAAAAAAGATGCAGGTGTATGATGGAAACACAGGTTTTCCATTGGTAATCTCTTATGAAGGTCACTAAATCAGCATTTAAAACTTCCCTGTAATCGTCAGGATTTGTGTCAGTCTCTGGGAGATCTTCATGGTGCTTGCAGATCATGACATTATTACACAGAAAATGGTGCATGTGATCGTGTAAAAAACACATTTCAAAATCTGAAATGCTCTAAGCAACAAAGCATTGCATATGTAAGATTCAAGGGAAGGCCTAATGTAAAATCCTGATGGATTTGTGAGGTTTGTTCACCCTCTGCATCTTGCTGATTTCAGTTAAAGCTATGTACTGCTTAACGTTACTAAATGACTGCTTTTATCGTTACTCTTTTAGAATAAAGCAAAAAATTCCCTCTTATTAATCCACTCACCAGTAAAGAGGTGTGCAAGTACCTTGTTCCTCAGCAGCAAGAGCAACTCATACTCGTGCCATAATACTACGTGCATAATTTAGGTGTCATACGTCAATATTTGAGCATGCATAACCAGAAATGTAAAAAAAAAAACTTTGGCTGCATCAGGTTCAAAATGCTAAAGAATTGAAATTCACGAAGCAAAACTAATGTTTCACACCTTTTGTAAAGGGCTGAGGTGTAACTTTTGTCATTCATGTTTTCCATGAGAGAATAGGGACAGAGGAGTTAATTGCAATTACTGGGAATCCAGTAATGAGATTATCACGTGCTTGAGCCTGGCTTTGCTTCTTCCTGTCCTTGGCTGCCCAGGCAACAACAGTGGCCAAACTTTCTTTGGCATTTCATATCACAGTGCTGTCTTCACCTCTGCATCTGGACCAAAGTGCTTCAACACCATTTAGAAGTTGCCAAATCTTTCCATTTTTTGTGGATTGCAGAAGACGTCAAAATAAAAATTAAAAAAAACCAAAACAGACAACCAAAACCGAAAGAAACATCTCAAACCCTCCAGAGGTTTTGGCAATAGCAGTGATAGAAAACATACACCTCCCTGGTGTTTTCTAACCTTCATACTGGAGTGTCAAAACAATTATTGGCATGACTCATGTGTAGAACTGAAGGGAAGAATCATAGAAACCCAAAATGGTTTGGGTTGGAAGGGACTTTAAAGACCTTGTTCCACCTCCTGCCATAGCAAGGACACCTTCCACCATCCCAGGCTGCTCCCAGCCCTGTCCAGCCTGGCCTTGGACACTGCCAGGGATCCAGGGGCAGCCCCAGCTGCTCTGGGCACCCTGTGCCAGGGCCTGCCCACTCTCCCAGGGAACAATTCCTTCCCAATGAACTTTCTGCTCGTCAGTTGGATCCATGTCCTCTCTAGGTCCTTCCTGACAGTGTAGAAGGTAGGCCTGGATCTGTTTTGGTAGTGGTCAGTTGAATGCCGAACTCTGGGAACACCTGAATAAATTTGTTCTCCAGAAGGCCGTGCACACCACAGGCGAGGACTAAAGAAGTGGGCGGCCATTCTGTAGGATTTTCACTTCATCCGGGTTCTGTTTCACAATTTGTCGTGGATTGACACTGGCCCAATGCCAGGCACCCACGAGAGTCGCTGTCTCACCCTCCCCTACCCCAGCTGGGCAAAGGGAGGGAGCAGAGGAGAAAGGGTTAACGGAGACTTCATGAGAGAGATAAGGTGAGCAGGAGAAAATATTTCAAGGGCAAAACAGGCTCAATCTTAATTACT
>VXBT01010861.1:17405-33499 GCA_013400235.1 Oriolus oriolus
CACCACCACCACCATCAAAAAAACCCCAAACAAAAACACACACACAAAAAACCCCAAAAAACCCCAAAAAACCCAGAAACCCAGAAAACCAAACCAAACCAAACAAAAAAAACCCACCCAAAATAACCCCAACAAAACAAACAAACAAACAAAACCCCAGACCAAACCACCCTGGCAAAATCAAAGCAGAAATAGAACTCACAACTATAAAAGGAGTTTTAATTGTAAAATCAGATGTTTGCTTTTTTGGATTGCTTATCCTGGGGTCCTGATACTTGGAGACACTCAGGTATTTCTGTGAGGTGCTTCTCCTTTTCGAGAAAGAACATCTGAGTTTACAGGAAAGATAATTAATAATCTATCAGAGATTGCAGTCCCAACTCCTCTTTCCCCTCATAAAACTCTGCTTTTTTCAAATGGCATGAAATGCTGCGAGAAATGGGCTGTTGACTCTTCACTTTTAGGGATAAGGAAAGAAATGATAATTTTTTCTTTATTATTTTGTGATATATTTTCCTCCTTCAAATCAATGCACCTCCCTCATATATGTATGATACCAAGTTAAAACTTTTGCCAAAAACAAAAAATCCAAACCAGGAAAAAAACCCAAAAGCATCTGAAAAAGTTTTAATAGCTTTGATTTAGCAGAAGAAATAAGAAATATACATAAAGGAGAAATAGATTGCACTATCAGCATATGAAACTCTAAAACTGAAATAACCACACCCTTCAGAGACTTGAATTTCTCTTTTTTACATGTTAGATTGGACTGTTTTTAATACAACACCAGTTAGAATATTGTTTTATCTTCCAACTAAATCTAGGGGTTCCTGTTTAAAGACCTCTCCACACTATATCTATATTGTTCTGTATTTTAAATTAGTCTTGAAAGCTATTGACTGTGTAAAAATAATGTCTTTACATAACTTGTTGCACATTCATTTCAAACCTATGCAGATAAAAATAAAAAAGAAGACTAAACAAACCATTTGCAATTTCAGAAATAATTTTAAAAAGCCTTATTTGTGAAAAATTAACTCTCTTAGATAGGTTTGTCTAAAGTTCTGTCACAGAAAAATTACTCTGTCTATATACTCATAACACTTTGCCCTCTCTAAAATAAATTAATAAAGTTCTACACTTTTGAAACATCCGTTTGGGAAATGTCTAAAAGGAGTTCTTTGATGAGACATTTCCACAAAAACAGTGTAAAATTTTTTTTTTCTTTTTCTTTTCATGTTTTAATTTCTTCAGCTTCTTATTCACTCCAAAATCTTTGCTTTGCTTGAAATTGTTCTCTTCCTCTTTTACAATGAAAGTCTAATACTGAGGGTTTTAGAGCCATGGGGAACTATTTCTTTGAAAAACAAATTTTAGATTGGGGCTTAGCAGGTTTCAAATCCTTGTGTAGAAGTCTGAGATGCTGAGACCTGGTAGCAAAAAAATATTGGCAAATTTCTGACAAGAAAAATGTGCAGCTGCAGGTTTCCTAATGAATTTTCCTAATGAGAAATGGGATATGTTAAAGAAAGCACAAAAAAAGTTTGTGTTTTTCCTGTTGTGAAATGGCAGGAAACTTTCAAATACCTAAAAGACAGGAGAAAGGCCATTAAAGAAAAAGAAAAATAAGTACTCAACACTACCTCATCAAAGCACCAGATTTAGTTAATGGTGGTTTCTAAACCAGTGTAACTGAAATGTGTGTTAAAAACAAAATATAGACGTGTGCCAGTATAATGCACGCCAACGAATTTATATAGGTAAGCAATTAAAAAAAAGAGAAAAAGTGGAACTGAATTCTGTCTAGGTATCAATGGAATTGGATTTCACAAAGCAGACATATCAATAGTTTTCAGTTTCATGAAAAGCACAAAAGGAAATGCCCCTAAAATCTCGACAGCTTTAATGTAATTTAATTTTTGGTGTTTTATTTGTGTACAGAAATGGAGATTAAGAGATTTCTGAATTATATAATGACTCTTATGATTAATATGTATTGAAGTTTGAAAGACAACCATTAAAATTCCAAACTTGTTAGCATATTTCCAGGTATTTGTGTTTTATTTCACCATCCTGAAGATGTTTATGTACTCACACAGCTCTATTAATAGAAACAATTCTACTTAAATTCTGAAAATTAAGTAATGTGAATGCTTAATATTTGCAGAACCTGAATCTTGAGCAATTAGTAAGGCTGATTAAAAAAATCCCCAAATCAAATAATTTAAAATTATTTGAATCCTAAATCCTCAGGTATGACTCCTAAATTCATTTTGGGCTCCAGAATACCAGGTCTTATTTTCAGAGCTGTTGATTGTTCATAGTGTTCAATGAGTTAAACATTTATGAAAAACAGGATGTGTAAAAACTTCTGTGTTTATTTGGATTTTGATTATTTCCTAAGGACAAATATGACATGCAAGGTTTTTTTTTTTCTGGCTCCTGTGATAAAAGTACAGTAACTTTAAGGTATGTTTGGAGCTACCAAGTGAAGGAAGAGTCTAGGAATCGGAAAAAAGGTGCTCTAAAATAAAAATGTCTCAGTATTTTACCGACTACTGAACTTTAAACCTTTTCTCTAAGCTACTGAGGCATGCACAAATCTTATGTATTATTAAAAATAAGTTGTTCTCTGTTACAACTTCATACTGGTTATAAACACTTCACTGTTTTAAATTAGCAAACATTAACAACCCAAAACCTGCCATAATTTGGTCCAAAATTATCTATCTCCCTATTTCATTGTTATGCTTTTACATTACAGAGCAGAAGAATCTGAAGAGTTGGTCAAAACAGAGTTCATCATTCAAAAAATCCATTTTGTTTCTGAATCTAAATAGCAATTGGAGAATGAGGGTTGGAAGATTTATATTATATGAGGTAGTATTGTATTTGACATTTTTGAGCCTTATGAAAATTACAGTCTGGCTATTTCTCAGATTCTTTTTAAAACACTGCCTTAGACAGAACTTTTTTCTTGAGGAAAAATAAAGGTAGAACTAATAATAACTTTGGTTTAGAGTCTAGTATGATGTAAATCAATACAGGAAATTTGAAATTAGAGAAACAACGATAATGAAAGAATATAATCTGCAGTATGTGTGTAAAATAATAATGTTAATATTAAGCCAGCACATGGTCAGTTCTAGAAGGAGTTTTACTTTCAGAAACTTAATAGAAATCTCAGTAGGTGAGGAAAGTCAGGGGCTGCATTGTTAGTAAGTGAAATGTCTCTCATCACTGAGCAGGGGGAAGGGAGGGAAAAGTTAACCCGTAAGAAAATAATGACTGGGAATCAATAATTGTGTCAGCATACTTACTGCTCCTGGAACTGCTAAACAATACTCAGGTAAGCGTTTCGCTGCAAAAATCCTAACAAAAGAGGTTTAAAAAATGCCTTGCTAACGAAGAGACCTTATCTGTAATGGATCATCCTCTGGGTCCAGGAACAATAATTGTACCCACACTGGTTTTATTCGTGCAAATGATCACAGTGCATCTCACATCAAGCAGTGCTTCTTGCTTCTCTGCAAGATGTTCTGTTTAAATATACAGTCTGGTCTTTATTTTCTCATGGGAGCTTAGTGGTCAGTGTAAAGATCTGGGGCAGGCATTAAATGATCTGTGAAGTTTTTTGAGCTGCAGAATTGTACAAAAGTACACTTGCAGCAGCGAGATGGATTCCTGTACATTGCTTACATTAGAAAGGTTACAAAAACTAACAAAAACCACTGAGACAATGAATCTATGCAAGGGATGCCATAATTCATTTACACTTACTCTCTGAGGTGCGAATACTCCCTTTAATAACTTTTGGGTGTGGTGTTCCAACATTCCTGGTGGGATTCACACGAGCACCTCCATTGCAGGTATTTATCTACACTCTGTTCATGACAGAACTGTGAAATCTGCTTTTAATGCACATCTAATTTCATCTTCATGTTGACTTCTGAAAGAAGGGAACCTAGGCTGGCCAGCTGACGTGGGGACTTCTACAGTGCAGAAATTCAAAATACTTTTGCTGACTTTAGGCACTGCAGGTATCTCTGGGCATTTTGGATTCTCAGAGTCAGACCTGATGAGACAAAATCCCCATGTTACGTCACGATATCATTTTATTAAACAAGACTTTTATTCAGGGGGAGCATCACCACTCCTCACTTTAAAGCAGCATCTGCCTTTTCTTTGAATGGTGGTGATTTTGAGGTTGCCTGTTTATGAATTCATCCACTTTCTGCAGCCTGTGATTTGGTAAAAACAGCAAGTTTAGCTGTTTCAGTTGAAACCTTCACTTGTTAAATACCAAATTATGATTTTTGCGTTTCATACCCAGTTCTTTACCATGAGTGATCAAAGCTAAGACAGGCCAAGGCTTCATCCATGGTGCAGACCCCTCCCTAGGCAAGACTGTTTTACATCCCAAGTTTGAAATGATTGCATACAGAAATTAATTATTTCCTATGCTGTTGGGGATGGAGAATGTATTTTCATTGTTTTAGTTGGGTTTATAACTTTTCAAGGGTTTATGGCAAAATTTACATTTCCTGAAGTAATAATCTTGCCACATAAGGGAAATAACCAGCCTAAAATAGAAAATTAGTTCGAATTCATTGTAAACACAGAACTGCTCACACCAGTGATGTCTCAGTCACAGACTGTCCCTTTTAACCTGAATTCTATCCACAGCAGTCCCTGCTTCAGTAAAAAGATACTTTTGAGGAGAAACAGTTTTTCTTTAACAATTCTTCCCACGTACAAAAGTTCAGGAAAAAATCCTGATAAAAATCTAGCATGCAGCCATTTCTAGAGATAATAGCAATTTACTGAACATGTAGAAGTCTACCTAAATTATTGTTCATATTACATGCAGTTTTATAGAGAGAAAAAGTAGCATATCCTGTCAGAGAGTTTATGGGCTCAGAAAAAGGCACAACCTCCTAGAGATTTTTCTGTTCTACAGGGCATAAAGAAAGGTAAATTGGGTTGAAAACACATGAGGCTGTCCAAGTCAATAGGTAATTCTTTGATACCACAACCCCTGAAAGAAGTCAGTATTTCATTTGGTTTCTTTCAGTCCACAGGGGTGTTCTCATGCAGCTGATATCCAGGGAAAAGGGTCTGGCATCAGTTCTGTGGGAAAAAATAGGAAACCTATCCTCAGGGATTTTTGAAGGGCCAAATTAAATATGATATATTTGGAAAAATGACGCTAAAAACGTTTTAAACAGGAGTATTTTGGCTTTTGGTCGACATTACCATGATGCCAGAGCCTTGCACCAATATCTCAATGGGATAGAAATTACTGGCATTCTTTCCTTTTTTACACTCTTTGTGTTGCACCAAGCCATATATCCTTGTAAAACTAAAACTGAATCTCTGAGTACTTTGGCCCTTTAGGTTAATCAAAATACATTTTTGCTCTTTCTAGAGTTTTTTTTTTTTTTCCATTTTCCCTATGTCCTGTATTTATTTGCCTCTTTCAGAGTGACATGAAACTCTTTGATTTGTCACATGTGAAAACCAAACAGAAAAAAGGTGAATCTGTGTCTCAAAAAAACCCCCACAATTCTGTTTTTTAAAACTGCTTATTGCCAATAAAAGGAAAGGATTATTTTGGCAAACCACATGCATCTGTCTCCGTATTTTATGAAAATTATTCAGTCAGAATATGCCACAGGTCCTACAGCATGGGACTTCCTTTAAAGAGGGGAAGGTTATATAATTGGAAGGAAAGCTCTGTTTATAAAATTGAGGTTATGAATTGCTGCTGAATGAATTAAAATGATGGCTGAACAGACATGAACAGCAGTCCTCTGTCATACCTCAAAAATCCGTAGCAGATGCATGCATTTGCCAAACTTTTTGATTATATGACTTCTGGAAATTCATAATTTAGCCAAATCCGAGCATATCTTCATGGCATTAAGGAAATTACACCTAAAACATGAAGGTCTTTCCCCATTTCATAGGGTGCTGGAGATTCTCACTGAAGTGAACACATAATTCAGCAAAGGCAGAGGAATGTATTCCCACTTTATTTTTATTCTAAGAATCAACTCTGAGGATGTTTGAAGAGGGGTTAGATTATTATTTTTTGTTTGCTGCTTATTTGTTGGGGTTTTTTTAGTGTTGAGCACGTGACAGAAAAAAAATAAATAGAAGTTTTCCAAAGTGGTCTGATAAATGTACAGAAAAGCAAAAGGATTTATTTTATGTACTTATTCTATTTTATTTTCCTAACACCACATCAGGGCAAAGACTCCACACAATAGGACTATAAAATGGTATTTCATGTTAGTCAACACCAGTAATATGAGCAGAAATGTTATGTCCAAAACTATCATTATGTCAGAAATTATTCTTGGAAATTCTTTTCTAGCATGAGTTGTTAAGACTGGGATGGATTTTTCACATCTTAGTACAAGAGTAATTGTGCACCTTCTAACTGAGTTTCCTAACATCAGGTTACGGTGCTATGAGTGCAAAATGGAAATAATTTTATTTAATACCGTTGAACTATCAGTAAAATATTACTTTTTGTGTATACTTCAGCAAATCCTTTCACAATTTCGACTCAGAAGCTGCTCCATTTTACTTTTAAGAGGAAGCTATTATTCATAATTGCTTCGTAAGGATTAAGTAGTTAGAACTTGCAGAGCATCCAGAATTTGTGACATTTTTCAAGCGCTTGAATACGGAAATAGCGAGATATGATTTCCTTGCAGAGCTGCATACTGTGGATTGGCCTTCCAGGTTCTCATTTCTTCCACCCTGTCTCTGCTTCAATTGCTGAAATTAAGTGTACTGTTATACAAGTGATGACCTTCCCAACTCCACTTTTACATATACATAATACAGGAACTGGGTAAGGACTATCTTATTTAAAAAAAAATGAGTTAGCAGGTAGATGGCTTGAGCAGAAGGAATCTTGCAGATCTTGTTGCTTCAGTTTTATCTTCCAAATATGTATATTAAAAATCCCTTCAGGCTGTTCACCCAGGCCTTTTCACTGGTATATCATTATTTGATCAACCTGAAAAAAGCACTTTGGTCTATTTATTCCCCTTCTGCCTCAAAAGGTTACTCATTCCTGGAGAGCATCAGTGAAATACGGACCCAGAGAGCTCAAACCCATGGAGACTTTAACTCATTATCAGATGTCTCAAGCATCCTTTCTAATTAGAATGTGTCCAGCAAGAATATTTATACTGTGAAGTGTGAAAATCTGTGCAGCCAACAAAGTGGAAAGGACTTGTAATAAGGGATGTACAAGAATGAAAAGCAAAAATGCTGCTCAGAGTTGAGCTTTTAAAACCAGTAAAGTCAGCTACAGTCATAGAGAGTTTCTCGTTCAGCTTTTGTTAATTATGCAAATGTTGTGTACAATAATCAAAAGGTTAATTTCAATTACTTATTTGTGTTCTGTCTAATCTATTACAGATAAAATTTGAAAGCCATCACCACAGAACAGATACTGTCGGCTGTCGTAAAGCAGGCCTTCCTTCACTACATTGTAATTTGAAATTTATTAGTGTTATGATGGCTTTGTATTTATCTTCTGATTGATACAGTATGAAAATAAGTCTTGGCAGTCTATTAAAAAAGTAGAGTATTTAAATTTTTTTTGTTTCATTCAAAATAAGCAAGTCAAAATCAGAGAAGATCTGGAATCTGGAATCAGGAGAATATATACTTATCAAAGGACAGAAATCCAAATCCTCAGAAATTAACAGGATTCAAATTTGAAAGTGCTGAGGGGTAAGTCCAGTCAGACTCACAGTGGTCACTATTTCATCTACTTAATGTAGAAATGCTAAAGTGAAAATCACTGTAGTTTTAAAAAGTGACAGCCCAAACCATCCAAACTGACCTGGAAAGGGAACAGTGGCGTTCAAAATATTTACTCTACTGACTGCAGAAAATGGAAACTTTCCTTGACAACAAGTTTCTAACTAAGCCTACAGACAAACCAAGAAATGACAGACTTTGTAAAAAAGTTTTGATTTTCTTAAAATTTACATTAAAATAATAATAGATGAATCATATAGTCATCCCCCCCTTTTTTTTAAATTTTGAAAATATTTTTATTTTTTATTTAATGCAGGTAATTATCTAAACAAAAAGTAAGTGTTAAATTTCTGCTCTTTACTCAGTATGAAGTCTTGTTTATGCTAGAAAAGAAAATGTCTTCTCGGAAGGAAAGCTTTCCATTTAGCACAACAGCAACAATGAGAGATTACAGGTATTACCTGGTAGGATATTTATCATGTACGTCTGCTGAAACACATAAGCATGCACTAATGTTCTCAAGTCTTTAATCTGGGGACCCTAATTAATTATATGCCATCACATTCAAGTGCACATAACATTTGAATACTTTTCATTTGTGGTGATTCTTGTATTTTTTTGGTGTGAAAACTGCACATTGAAAAAACATATTTGGTCTTGTAAAACCATATTTACTGGATTTTTAATTTAATATTCTCCAAGTAAATGGTGGATCATGTGAGTAATTTGAAGTGGGAAGGAACATTAGCCTAAAAGATCTGAAGACTTGTCTATACTTTTAGGAAATGGTAAATAAATATGGGAGGCATCAGTCCATTGCAAATATGATTTAAGCCTCTGATGGCAGAATTCACACACTAATGGCTGTCTGATTTTCTCTCAAGGCCTTCCTTGTCAGAAATGAATTTTTTTCTTTAAGCATAATGCTAATTTATTCTCTGTCCTACAGAGTGGAATCCTTAATAGTTTTTTCTTTTTTTTTCTTGTAACTTAAAAGGACAAACACAAGCAAGAAAATATTTTAAAACCACCTTTTAATCCAGAATCCCTGCCAGTGAGCATTCACAGCCTCGATTTGCAGGTGATCAGATGCCACAGTGGATTTAAATCACCTAATTATGAAGACAAAATTACCCTGGAAATAGGGTCCCACTTGAAAGAATTTCACCCATAACCTGATAATGGAAATGAATAATTACCAGAGATGCATGTGATTCTTCAACAAAGAGTAAACCTGGGAAAAAAAAAATGCGTATTTTTCTTAAGCTCAATTTTCTGTGCTAGCAAGAAAGGCAAAAGTAATGATGCTGATATGCAAAACATCTGTAATCAGACATAATTGTTAAGAACAGAATATTACTTACAGTGCCAGGGTAATAGCAGTTGCATTATGCTGTCCTCCTGACAGCTGTAATAATACTCACCTTTAGAAGCACAGCTCTTTTCCCTTGCTGTGCAATTTCTGAAAGTGCGTGTAGTTATGCAGTTTGCTTTTCAGTCTTCCTTATTGAATCCAACCTTCCAGGTAAGAAAAAAAAGTGATTGACCAAAAAAAAAGGGAGGAAAAAAGAAAGTGAAAGACAGCTCCTTAATAGTGCAAAGAAATAACATTTAAATGACCACTTGTCTAAAAAATTCTTGCCTGGTTTGAGGACTAGCTGCCACCATTTGTGCCTGCAGTGAGTTACAGGTAAAACAGAGTGCTTTTCACATCCATATTTGCAGCCTGAGGTGTTACCAAATTGTAGCATCCAAGTAATCAGAGTATTTGAATTCCTGACAGTTTGGAGTGGGTTTTTTGTTGTTGTTGTTTTTATTTGTTTGTTTTTGTTTGGTTTTTGTAGTTTTCTTTTTTGTTAGGTTGGTTGAGGATTTTTGTTTGGGCTCTTTTTTGTGTGTTTTTTTTTTTTTGTTTTGGTTGGTTGGTTGGTTTTGGGGGTTTTTTTGTTTGTTTGTTTTGGAGTTCTTTTACGGACATTAGAACACAAGACCATAGAGGTGAGCAGTTGCTTCAGTGGTCAGGAGGTCATAAAATACACTAAGGATCTGCATAAGGAGAACCAGTGCAAGGATTATTTCTGCTTATGGATTTTAGTAATGTTCTTTCTTTTCCCTTTTTGCCCTAGACCCACTCATGAGTTCAGCTAAGTGAGAGAAATGAAAGACACAAGTGAAGGAGCCACTTCAAAGTGCCACAAGGTGAAGTCAGACACCTCTACCTTGATTTGAGGGTTTTGGGGGGCAGACAGTACCGGTGTCCAGCTGTCAGTCTGTGGAATATAAAAGATTAAAACCCCATCAAACAGCCCACAATAAAATAGAGCAAACAGAGGAGATGTGACTGTGGACACAGAAAAAAGAATTGCAATACAATCCACGACTAGATTAACGAGACCCTCTGGAGACAATCTCATGAAAAAAGCCTTTTCCACCTCCAGAGCACCGAAAATGTGAATGTTTCTGCCAAGAAGTTCTTCCTAAACAGTGGGAGATGGTTGTTGCAACCCACCTGTGAAGGTGGGGTAAATGAGGTCCTGGCTAACAGATCCCTTGGGGTGGATTAGAGTGAAATGACACTGAATGATTGGTGTAGATAGATAGATAGATAGATAGATAGATAGATAGATAGATAGATAGATAGATAGAGAGATATGGCAGT
This sequence comes from Oriolus oriolus, assembly GCA_013400235.1. Classification (NCBI taxonomy): domain Eukaryota; kingdom Metazoa; phylum Chordata; class Aves; order Passeriformes; family Corvidae; genus Oriolus; species Oriolus oriolus. The sequence continues at coordinate 27,853 of VXBT01010861.1, forward strand.
TTATTTTCGAACATTTTGTTTGCAATGGAAAGGAGGTATACAGCCACTTTAGCTATTAACTACAGAAATATAGCAACACAAAAGCATAAAGATATCACCCACGAAAATATAAAAGGAGAAGAAAGAAAGGAGTAGATAGTGGAAAGATCTCATCACCCTTGGATCCAGCAGGGAGACTTGATCGTTGCAATGTTGATGTCTCCGGTCAAAATGGGGAGCTTCGACGTTTTATGATGCCTTCTAAGACATCACTCTGCCTCTCACAGGACTGTGGTTGGGCCATTTATGCCCCATCAGAAGGGATGAAAACCTTCAGCCCTCCCTGTGAGTGTCCTGGTGCCTCCCCTGAGGAGGAGTTTTATACCTGAGCCTCACCAAGAGGACACTGGCATGAAAAAGAGCATTATCCCACCTCGCAGGATCTGCTTCTTATTGGCTTTTTCCCTTTTCTGCCTCAAACCCCAGGTTTGTTGTGGTCATTCTGGTGGTGGTGGGTGCTTATCCCTCAGCCCCTGGGCTGTTCTCATGCAGATTAGAAGTTTCATCATCACACACCCAAAAATTCCCCTCCTGCCCTTTAGCAAAACACCTGGTGCTTTGGCAAAGGGATGATTATTTGAGTCATTAACCATTAATATTTCAGTCTCTCACAGAAAAAAGCACAAGGAAACCTCCAGAGATCACAAAGGGATCCTAAGTGTCTGTGTATTTTTGACCCCGAAATGTTTTCATTTTCAGCTATTTCAAAGTCCTCTGCAAATGTAGATTAACAAATATACATCACGTTAATATAGGTAAAATAATTATAAAAGGCTTGATCTTGTAATTCATCCTTTCTAAAGGACGGTTTTAGCTAACCAACCTTTAGCTAACTGGGAGGTTTTAGCAGTTTTGCTTTGGCTTTTGCATACTCTCATCCAGCCAATTTATAGTTACTGCCCGTACTTCTTTATCAAAAAAAACACCCCATATTTTTTAGTAGTGGGGTGATTCAATCAACAAAGTGTTGCTTTTGCTGCTCTCAGAAAAGAGAGTGGCGCCTAACTGGTAACCTGGAGAGGTGTCTGCACAGAACTCTGGCTTGGATGCAACCAGATATGACAAACCCATCCACCTGATGGAAAAGCTTGTGATTTTCTCTAAGAAATGGGAATCTGCTTTACCTTTATGTGTGAGGGAAGAAGCTGTTAGGGTTAAGACACCTCTCATTTTACAATAGTCAGGACTAATTTGCTGAAGTGATGAGGACAAGCCATTGCAAAGTCTCTTTTTGCTTCTTTGTGCTTGCACAGACTTTTTGCGCAGTCTGTGCTCCATGATGATATCACAAAATTTCATTTTACTCAAGAGCTAGGAACAATTTTTTTAAGGCTAATTTGAGTTTCTACCATTTCCTGTGATCTGTAGGTTTCAGAAAAAAATAGTTTATTGAGCATTTCTCCTTTTCTTCTTGGAAGATCAGCATCATTTTCTTTAAGGACTGCAGCAGGAATACCAGGGTAGGCTGTCAACATGCTGCTAGAGAGAGCTCAAAAATAAGTGCTTAAAAGAATAGGCAATGAATAATAAAATAAAGAAAACTTTAAAATGTTCATAAACTCCCTCACTCAGTGCTCAGCCCCTACTGCCCAATCTGTGTACGGATTTTGGTTAGCAAAAATCTTCCAAAGTCATTTTTCAAAGCAGGTGCTCCCCATTTATGTCCCCGTTACACAAAGCTTGCTACAGCATGTGCACACTTTCATGACTGCAGCCCATTTAAGTGGATAAATTATTTCCATAGACAGTTTTCCAGACTCTAATTATCACTCTTTGATTAGTGTGTGCTATTATAATGTCAGCCCCTTCCAGAAAATGCTGAATATTAACCCTTTTTGGGAAGGTTCTGGAAAACTCATTCTGTCTTTAAGAGGCTCAAGTGTTGTCTCAGAAAAATCCAGAGATTATACAGCTATAAAGTCAATACCTTCTGAAAAAGAAAGAATATAGACAGCAAAATGTTACAGAGATCCTTAAATAATGTTGCCATGAGTCTTAAAGGTTATATCAGAACTCAGTTTACAGTTCTAAAAGAAATGGGATGAGTAAATGTAACTTCATTACTTAAACGTAAACTTTATTGGTAAATTCACAGAACATTTTCTGCTCTTTCTTTAGCGATTATTTTCCCTTGGTGTGTCTGCAGGACAGCAGCCCCAGGAATCTCACCTCAGGTGGAAAACAGGTGGATTTGGGCTGGTAAATCATAAAGCAGCTTGTGGATAAACCTGCCAGTGAGAGTGCTGGACTCAGTGGAATTTTAGCTTGAAAGAAGTTTTTAAGTTCTGATGAAAACCACAGAAAAGCTTTTATTGAGCTCAAAAGCTAAAGAAGTGAGAGAGAAGTAAGTTTCAGCTTGCTGATATTACAATCCACGTGAGGAGAAAGGCATACAAACATCCCAGCCCCTCTCACCATTTAATCCTGCCCCAGCTCTGCCCAGCACTAACAGGAGCATCCTGTGGGGCTGCCCAAGGCTCCAGCAGAGCAGAGGCTGAAAGCTGAACCCCCTTCTTCCCAACCTCTTAAAAAAGCTGTTAGAAAACCATGAGAAATGACATTTTGCCAGCCAACATATTTGTCTTATTCTGTGATTAATCTCCCTAAAAAGGCCTTTGAACCCCTGCCTGTCTGCCACCAGGTCCTTGTGGTTTTCTTCAGGTCTAAAGGCAGTCCCACACACCAAAAAGAAATAACAGTTAATGCACAGCCAAAAAAAAAAGCCTTTAGGAACTCACTGACCTTTTTTTGTTCTCTAATTTAGACACCTCATTCTGTGCCTTCCTTAGTTCTCTTGTGGATTTATCCCTTAATAAACAGCACTGAACCTTTGTCACCTCTGAACTTGCACCTACACTGCCCAATTACTTCTCTCTTTTGGAACCCAGTCGTTAACGCTGGATGGAAAGTTACAAAATACAAAGAATATGTAAAATTGGTTTTGCAGTGTGTCACAGTGTCAGGGACCTACAAACAGCTTCTGTGAAAAAAAAAAAAAAGTACAGGATGATGAATTTTAGTGGAACAAGAGATATAATTTACAGAGTTATTTTGAAAGGAGAATATTTGAAGATCAAAGAGCTAATTATTAATACATTTTAATGTAAGAAGGAAAACCATTTCTTTTCTAAAATTTTGTTTTCATTATAATGCATAGCGCAGAAATTTATTTTCCTTTGGAAGTAAAATAACAAATATAATTGAAAGTCATTTTCTTTGGAAAAAAAAATTAGAGAAAAGGAAAAGAAGCTGCCAGCTAATATCTAAGTTTACTTAATCTGTGAAATCATTGCTTTCTGCCATGTCAGATCTACTTTGGTCATTATGAAATACTGCTAAAATAAGCTTATCATTAGGATTTAAGATGGGGAGTACCTTATAGAGGAGACAATCACTGGTGCAGCAACGCATGAATCACCTCATGTGTTCCCTGTGCATTTTGCCAGCATCCATATCTTTAAAAAAAAAATAGTATTTTGTCTTGGTAGCTATTAACACAGATTCTAACTACTTAAAACCACTTATACACCTCTTAAAACCCCAGTGTGTACACTGTGATTTAATAAAGTGTCATTCTGAAACCTACAGTCCACTCCACACATTGTAGTTTGTTCCCAGTTTCTTCAGATCAGAGAGCAAGAGAGTTGTTTTATCACTCAGGTGTCACATTAGAGAGCTTCCCAATTTTCCCAGGTTGCTGATATTTTTAGAGAAGGGAGTAGCTACAAACCTCAGTGAAAATTTCTGAGAAAAAATAAATAGATAAATAAATAAATATTAATTAAACCTACCTTAAACACTTTAATCTGGCAAATAAAAACTACCTCAGAACTACAGGATTGTAATTATTTTGCCTCTTCATTCACAAAACAAGATTTTTATATTGCATACATAGGCAATGAATAAAAGTGGCAGTGTTGCACAATACCATGACAATTATTAGTAAATTCTATAAAGTTGCTGATCAATTTCAGCCTGCACAGAGACAGTAGAGTCCAAATAGTGCATATGCTATGGAAAAGTGAAGGAAAACATAATATTTTCATTGCTCAAATACATATGGAACTCGCTCCAAAGGTTAATATTACTTGTTTTGTCTTATAATGCCATCCAAACTCTCAAAAAGTCAAGGAAAAGCAAAAAAAAGATAAGTAAATAGAAAAGAGAAAAGGTCTATATACTCCTATACTAAAGGAGTAAGAAAAGAGTGGCACCAGCTAATTTGCTGTATCTTGAGGGTTTTTGGAGCGGGTCTAGGGAGTAAGATGCAGCACACTTCAGAAAAAAAAATAAAATCCAGGTTTATGACCTCCCAAAAAGGTCAGTCCTTAACTCCTTGATTTTTTTATTTATTTATTTTGTTAGGAAAAAAAAAAAAAAGAAATAAAAATATACCAAATCAAAGCTGACCCAAATAGCTTTTATACCTTTATTATTCCACACCTGGCAGCATGCTGCGACTGCCTATTACTTCAGAGGGCTTTCAGTACCTGCAAACCCACAGCTGGCAATTAGTATTACCTAAAAGAGAATTTTTTAACCCACAGACATGTTATTTACTCCTTGCTGGCAGTGTGCATGGAGAAGGTCTCCTTTTTTGGGGTCTGACTGCTGTTCTGTACCCATGCAGGTGCAATTAAAGCCAAACATTCTCTGTTATGGGCCCTGTGAGTGGACAAAAGAGCTGCCGGTGCCTGCAATTTGTCTTCATTTCCCAGCGCTCCTAAAGTGCCTGTACAGTTAAATATTTAACCACACTATGATTTCCAGAACTGTGTAGGTGAATAAGGGGAAAATTCAGGCAGAGAGTGAAAGATTATTTCTAGGTAGGTGGTGTTCAAAACAAGCTGCTTTCTGCACTGCGCTTGTCAGCTCTGCCACGTTGCTTGCTGGCTGTTGGGTTTCACAATTTTCAAGTCACATTATTTATTAGATTTATAAACCAGGTGCCCTGTATCTGCTCGATGCCACGACATCTCACTGCCGTTTGGGTTGTGTGTAATGGCCAGAAGGTGCAGCACTGACACGCACGTGTTTCTGAACGCGAATGTGCGTGCTCACTGTCTGCTGCAGTGGCGTGTGCTGTGCTGCCTTCCACCCCTTCCTGGTACAAAGGAATGTATTAGCATGGGTCGTGGTTTGAACCTGAGTTGAGTGACAAAAGTTTTGAGCCAATTACTTCCTGCAATTCTGCATATACAAAAGCAGCACAGAGGTGGGAAAATCAAAGCTTCTTCTCTGGTTTTCACCGGAGGGTGGCCAGGCTGGGCCCTTGTTGGGCTGGGCCGGGCCCCTGCTGTGGGCTCTGCCGGGCCATGGGCCCCTGCGTCCGCTCCCCGGGGCCGATGGCTGCAGGAAGACCCTCTTGGAACTGCGGGCAGCTAAGAGACACCCAAACTGCTGCTCTGACCGAAAACCACCTGGAGCAGTTTCTGCTGTAAGGAGCTGGTGGGCTTTCCTTCCCCCTTCCACACGGCTCCGAGAAAAACCTGGCAGGAGCTAATCCTTGGAGAAACACCGAACTGGCTAGCTGCATAAAGGAAACGAGACTTTCTCCAACGTAAAAGCCCGAAAAGAAAGATCAGCTCTTCAAACATGGAGACTTCAA
>VXBT01010863.1:0-36061 GCA_013400235.1 Oriolus oriolus
CTCCAGTTCTCTCCCCCATCCCAACATGGGGGGAGTGAGCAGGCTGCTGTTTTGGGGCTACAACAGACTCCACAACTCTTCCTCACTGTGGCTTTTGTCCCTGGTAAGGCACAATGAAGCCGCCCTCAACATTTAAATCCCAGCAGCAGGGAGTGCCTGGCACACACTGCAAGCCCATGGCTGTACAGTGCAGCTCACACTATTTAAAATCACTCAGTAGTGACTACAACACTTAAAAACAGGGAGAAAAACATGGGAGTATCATCTTTTTTGTCCTTACAGTGCCTAGTGGTTCTTTTCCCTAATGGTACCCACCTTCAGGTCCTCTCTCTCCTAGCCAAATTTTGAGGCATTTGGGCAGGGCTCCCACCACGACAAACTTAACAGGTGTGTTCCTAAAGAGCAACCTGCCTGTCTGCACTTCCCTGTTCTCCCTCGGGTAGTGGTCACTGGTAAATTCCAAATCATTGCTTTTTCTTTCTTTTTCTTCTGCCCTCTGTTCTACCTCCTGATGCAGCACAGAGGGCCTGGGACAGGGACCAGTCACAATTCAATCTCCATCCCCTGCTGCTCATACCTTGGCTTTGTGACGAAAGGGAAAGGAAAGGAATTTATCCCGTTGGAGAAAACAAGGGAAAAAGGCAAGAAAGGAAAGCACAGACTGGGGCGTTGACTGTCCTGGCTGTGGGGCATGTGGGAATGTCCTTTCAGAATGATGCCTTAGGTTTTAACTCTTATATTTTTCAAAATTCTGCATTCCCAGTGTGTGACTCTGAGCTGCCTTGCAGCCTGGCAGCTGCTGCTCTCTCATGCTCACACAGACATAACAAAGCCTCTCCAGGCCTGCTCTGCAAGGACACCCAGCCCGTCCTGGGCCCAAAATGTGTAACCCAGCACCTTGAGAAGGGGGGCGAGCTGAGGGGCAGTTCCATCATTAGCTAAAGTTTAATTGGGGAATTTGTGCTGATCTGCAAATGGACCAAACCTGTAACACTGTGAAGAACTCGTGACTCGGGGTCCATCTCGGGTGCAGCCTTTGGCCTGCCCAGGGTGTGCCTCTGAAGGCCTTTCCAATAAATATCCACCTTTACTCCCTCATTCCTGGCTGGTCTCTGTTTCCAGCTTGGCCTCTTTAGGCATCAAGAGGAAACCTGTTTCTGAAAGGAGAAACTGTCCAGGTGTGTGGGAGTAACTACCTCCAGAAGTAGTACTCTTTTCATTTGATAAACCTTTCAATTTTTAGGAATTTTGGGAGAGAGGATGAGGAGTGTGCTGTGTGCTGATAGGATGGTTTTCAATAGCTGCACAGTATGATTTCTAACAGGTGAGGACAACATTATGGCCATGGCATGCCAGCCAGGCAGTCAGGGACTGACCAAGAAAGATTCCTGCTGCAGATGCTGGACATGTCTGTTTGCATTCCTTGGAGGATCACAGTCAGTCCCTCAGTGACAATCCTCCAGTCACAGCTAGAGAATGGCAGTAACATATTGCTAAAAATCACTTGTGCTCTGCTAAAATGTATTTTCTTGGCTCTTTGTCCTTCTGAGACATTCTTCCCTCTTCATTTTGTCTTATTTTTTCCTAGATTGGCTGATTTGCCAATTTCCTGTAAAAAAAAAAAAAAAAGAAGAAGAGAAAAATAAGTTGAAAGCAAAAGCTGTTAGTTTTAGAGCCAGTTAATTGGACAAAAAAATTGTTTGTCCCTACTCTTTGGGAAGGTTGAATACAATATTCAAGGAACTGAGTGAGAAGGGCATTAAGTGAGGTACGTGGAGGTGATCGGTAGATGGTTTCTCACTTTTTTTTTTTCTTTTTAAATATTAAAATGCACCTGGAATACAAACATTCCGAAGGAATGTCTCAGGAAATGACCTTGGGAAATTTGAGATGGGCACAGGTACATTCAATAATGAATGAAAATTCATGCTGTTACTTATGATCTTTTTTGGGAATTGAAATGTGGAGGCATCTGTAGGAATAGTAGCTGGAATACAGATAACACTGGTAAGTTGTTTAACCAAATTAATGCAGGCATGGAATATGAAGGCATTGGATTTCAAAATTTTGTAGTTGAAATCATCACATCTTTGCATATGTTTTCTATCCCCTGAGTCACTCCTATTTTTCAAACACACCATGAAATTAAAAATCCTCCAAATCTGTGCAAAGCCTGCTTCAGTGTGGGGAAGATGTAGGGAAGAAGGGGAATGAGGAAGGGAGAAGAAAAGGCCTGGGATAACATCCAGAACTATTTGGCTACAGGACTCTCCATCTGCAAAAAGATGAAAAATGTCTTTCCAAAGTGAATAGCACACAAAATGCTGAATGAAGTGAGCATAAGAGGCTCTCTCAAATTAACAATTATTTGGTGAAAGGAGACAGATTTTTCTGGGTTGAAGTGAGCTGGAATGCTAAAAAAGCCCGTTGCCAAATATCACATCTGGGGAACTGCTGCTGCATATTTTGTGGTGATCTTTACTGAGGTTCCATGGCAAGCTGCCTCCTGGTGCGAAGACTGGGATGCTGCCCCAAAAACTGACTATAAAAAGATGAATTCCAATGCTCACAGTCAGGTTTTGGGGCTCTCTGGGCACTGAAAGCAGGAGAAAAATAGTAGTTGCCCTCATAGTCAAAATGCAGCTGTATTTTCCCTCCAAGGCGTGCTGGACACTGTTTTTCACAGGACTGCAGACTGGGGGTGTTCATGTGCACATTTCCCACCCTAGAAAAGATTAATAAAATAAAACAGTGAGTATATCCCAAATCACAGGGCCTACAGCAAAGCTCATTCACTGCCTTTGAGCTACAGAGGTCAGCTCTAGAGATGCAAAAGCCAGAAGAAGCAAGTTATGTTTCTTCTTGGAAAAGGTTACTGCTCTTAATTGGTATCTGCTGCTTTCCTCTGAGGAACAAGATGCTCATAAAATGGGGCTGTCCATCAGGCTTTTATTCATAAAGCTCTGTACTGCTTTCAGCTGTGTCTCAAGATGCTTTCCAACTTCTGGCCTGGGGTATGGATAAGAAAGAATTCCTGCCTTTCTCAGAGCTCTCTTTAGTTTTATTTCAACAGTGAAGCTTCAAGCACTACCACAGCAGCTGCCCTGAGGCCCTGCACCATCTCCAGGGCTGTGCAAGGAAGTGAAGAGGGGAATGGGGAGGAAAAGGAGATTTCTGGAGCAGCTGCCTCGGCGTAGCTCCCCATCAGCCGCGCTTGGCAGCCTTCGGATGGGCTCAGCCACGGACAGCAAGAACTGGAGAGCAGAGTCTGAGCCAAAACCAAGGGGACAGGTCTCCTCCTTTGCATTGCAGGGTTTGGACAAAGCATCCTTTATCTCAGGAAAGCGCTGGGATGAAGCATGCCCGCCACGAACGGGGCCAGGCAGAGTAAAGGCTGCAGCATTCGTGGGGCTGTGTTTTGACCAGCTTCCCCTCACGGCTCCGCTGAAACTCGGAGGCCGTGGCAGAACTGCTGTAATTGGTGCACTCTTGAAAACGGAGAGGCTATAAAATAGCCAAAGAGAGCTTCAAGTGGACGGCATGTCAGAGTTGGGGGTTTTTTTTCAGTGCTACTTGTGATGAATAGAATACTCAATTAGTCTGGAAAAACAATATTATTTGGTCAGAGAGTTCAATAATTGCAGTGTGCTGCCTTACTTTTATTTACTTCCACCTAAAAGTATCTTTCTCCCCCTTTTCCCTGATTTCCTGATTTGTTGGTATGGATCAGCTGCCTGTTCCAGGTGGAGGAAGTGTCTGTTTTAATTGCCCCTTGTCTTAATTGTCTCCTGTGCCCCAAGTGGGTCCTTCCCTTGCCTCTTCCTTTGTTGCTGCTCTGACTGTCACGTGGGGTGATTTTAATGGTTTATGCTCCCCTCACAACCACAGCTATGATGCAAAGCTGTGAGACTTTAAAATGTATATATGTTTTGGCGGTGGGGTGTTATTTTTATTTAATCAACCTCCTGATTTTTATTTCCTCAAAGGGTTTTAACATTTTTTCCAGGCTTTCATCATTCATTTCAGTAAAGCGAAGGTTAGGCCAGTCCCTGGCTTCTCTCTTTCCTTTTTTTGTGTTCATGGTGCCTCCCACCTGTCATTGATGGACTCTCAAAAGTACATGCTAAGAGCCATGAGGTGCCTCAAACAACCCCCTTGGCGGCCCCAGAACTGCTTTGTCTTCTTCTAGCCTGGTTTCTCTCTCCTCTGCCTGCACATTCATCCTGCTACTCACCAATCCCAGTTAATCTTTTTACTCCTGTATTAGAGTAATACAATGAAAGGGCAAAGAAAAATCAATAAGAAGGTCCTCACAACGCATCAGTAAATCAGATGAGAGTCTCAGCAAGGCAGTGAGTAAAGCATTTAACAGACTGTGTAAGATTCTTCTCCTGAATTAAAAACTAATAAGAAATAATAACTGGAAGACTCTAAATTGTCTGTACTGACGTCTGGCCATAAAAACAAAGATGTGAAGGAGTCTCTTTACAAGGCACTTGGGAGGATGATGGCTTGGGGGGGAAGTTAAACATCTTCCTATGATTAAACAACCCCCCCAGCCCCTGAGCTGGGACAAGCCCCTCTCTGGAGTTGAAATTTCACTATGGGAGAGAGGGCAGCTCAAAAGACTGGAGCAAGTTGTGCTTCTTCTGGCCTCCAGGAGGTCCCTTAGCAGATTGCTTCTGTGCTGACAGAAATTTCAGCCTGTCCGTCCACACCCAAAGCCATGGCTGTGCTGTGGGTAACACGGATCGCTGAGAGCTCTGAGCTGGAATCCTCCCAGCAAGTGTTTTTTCTTCACAGAGGTATTTCTGTTATAGGATAGGTGAGGTGAGAAAAGGTCAGCTTGGCTCCTTCATTCCTCCCCCTTCCTCCCTCTTTCTCCCCTGTCTTTTTTTACTCTATGAAAGGCAGTAATTTCACAAGCTGCGGAGGTCACACAAGTGTCTGGACCTGAAGGAGGAATTGTTTCATTATTGGAGGGTGAAAAAAAGTGTTAAGGTCCAGGTTCAGCTCCTCTGTCTCCATAGAAAACTGACTTATTGCCCAATTTTGAGTTTTTTTAATGAAATTTTATGAGCCATGACACTTGCTGGTAGACATTGCCTAATCTCAGTAGTTTATAAACACACATCCCCTCATGTGTTTTTTGCCCCATACCTCTCCTCACAATAAGGAATCATTCCCAGGAAACACACACAAATGCATTCCGTGTTCTGCGAAGTCTCTTTAGCCAAAAACGAACTGGACAACGAGCAGATAACTCATCCCCTTCAGGGACGACTGCCAGATGTGTTTGGTGGCCTTCTCTCATCTGCTGTGTGACCGTGGAGCTCCGCCTGCCTGGAGGGACGTTGTGCTCTCAGCTGGGTGCGATGCGACCGCAGCAGGGCCGGCTCTGAGCTGCTGGTGCTGCTCCTCCTGAGCAGAACAACCACATCACTCATGTGGTCCAACCACCCTGAGCTCTTGCTGAGTTTCTCAGGGCCTTCTGCATCCCAAGCTGAGTTTGGTCAAGGCCAGCTAAGAAGCTGCCTAATTTAAAGGGCGTTATGTGCTGCAGTATGCTGACCCGTGAAAAAGCCTGAGTTCTTCACAGTTTGCAAACACGGCCGGGGGAGGGGAAGGGGGAGGCTGACATTATAATTTTGTGTTTATTGAGGCCCCATTGTGGTGGGCTCTGGGTCAGTGGGAGGGTCACTGCTGTGGTGGTGACACGGAAGGTGAATAATGGGAACGTGCTCGTGACAGCGTGAACAGGCTGACACACAGGCGAGGGGCGACAGATGGTGCACAGAACAAGTTCCTGCTGCTGGAGAGAGAGTAATCTGTTAAAATCTGTAGGGTTTGTCTTCTGAGGGTAAATAATATGTTTTTACCTTGGGGCAATGAGATCTGGCAGGATAGCAAGGGCTGTGTGATCATGTCTCTGGTGTTAAGCGGGGTTCCTTGGACATTTAATCCTTTTTAGTTTTCAGTGACCCAACTCCAGGGAGATTTTCTGACTGAGCAAGCACTCTGACTCCTGTTTAGGATAAAGACCTGTCAAACCATCAGCTCTCCAGCTCTGCTCGTGTCCCTGTCATGCAGCTGCCAGTTTTCCAAGGCTCTGTTGCTGGGAGCACAGACCTCGGGGACACAGCTCCACTTTGTGAGCTGGTTTTCATTAGCAGCCCATTTTAAGGATGCAGCGTGAGCTGTATCCTTGCTTTGCTTGGTTTGCTTCTTGACGTGACTGATTTTGCCCAGTTCTGTGCTACTAATTAATAAGTAACAGCACAAAACTGTAACAGCTCACACTGCAGGAGCCAGGCACTGGCAGAATGCTCCCCAGCCTTTTTCAGATATTGGTGAGCAAAACATCCTGTAGCTCTCTCCATTTACTTGAAGATCTTTCCTGACCATATACAGTGCTCAATAAGATCCCTATTTGGAAAAAAAAAAAACCCAGCAGCAACTAAAAAAAGATGGGGCTGAAGCTGATTAATTTAATGAGGGCCACAGCAAGGAGCAGCCATGAATAAAGAAACCCAAATCTTGATTATCAAAGCCAAGAACTGATAAGTGTTGGCTTTTCCATAAAGCTGAAAGTACACAATTTACATGGCTAGAGGCTCAAAATTTAAATAGGTGGACTTTAAAATTAAGATATTGATGCAATGGACATACCAGAAACTTGGAAAGCAAGCTGAGCCATGGGACAGCACAGTCACGGGATGCAACTGATAAAGAAATTGCAGATTACATTGTGCTGCTCTGTGTTTAAAAAAAGCTGGGCATCAAACCAGGTAAATAAGTCATCTGTGGCACACAGGTAACGAAGAATCCCTGTGGTTTGAAATACTGTGCCTAAGAGGGAGGACAGAGGGATCCTCTCAGCCACCTGACCGGGCCGGTGACCTTGACTGAGAAATGGCAAGGGCAATGAGAAAGTGGGAAATGGCAGAAAACAAAGGAGATTGGAGGTCTCAGTGACGTCCTGCAGCGTGGGTGAAGGTTATGAGAAAGGATGAGGCAGAGATTATATTTGCAGATGCCATAAAAAAGTGCTTTGTGCAGCACCCAAACAGGGAACATGGCTGAGAAAAGCCAGTGCCTGGTTCTGACTGAGCCATGAGCAGAGAATTGCTGTGGACAAGTGTCACCCAAACAGTTTAGCAGGGGTGACCACAGCACACTCAAATGCATACTGGAAACAAAAAACCCCAAAAAGACCCCAGTGCAGAGCTTCAGAAATTACAAAAACGTGCAAATGAGAAAACATTTTAGAGATCAACAGCACAGTTAAAAAAGGTAAAATGCATGCAGGTGTCATAGACACATTTAATGACATGGGAAGTTCAGAGTAGGGATGTATTTTGCGTTCAAAAAATACTTTCAAAGTTGGAGCAGGTAAAGAGCAAAGTAAAAGAAACCACAAGAAAAGAGTTATTTTACAAAATAGAGGGGAAGGTACAAATGACAAAAATAGAAGAGAGTACACGTTCTGGGAAAGGAAATGTAAAACCATCAAAAAGCAATGGGTAATGAAAATGTTACTGCTAGCAGCACACTAAATGCATATAAGTAATAAGAAAATTTTCAAACATGTCAGAAACAGAAGGTCACAGTCAGAAACTCAGTATGGCTGATAAATGATCAAAGTGTAAAAGAAAGGCAAAGCAATAGCAGGAATGCCAAATGGATTGTTTGTCCTGGTGTTTGCTCCAGTTTAGGGGGTCAGTGGAGTTGCCATACTGAAAACTTTAATTGGGCAAGTCTGATGAAAGGTCTCAAACCGAAGTGACATTAAAAGCCTTTTTAAAACAAACCACTAAAACAGATAACAACAGATCAACAGGACCAGATGGCACTCACACAGGAGCTTCAGAGCAGCTCTGATATGAAATTGCCAAACTATTAACTGTGGTGAATAACCTACTGCTGAAATTGGCTTTGCTTAAATTAGCCTCAAGGTCAGAGGAAGTGGGACACGTGATGCCCACCCCTGAAAAGGTCCCCAGAAGAACCCAAAGAACTTCATACACATAACCTTGGCTTTCATTTTAGGGGGGTTTGTGAGAAGCATTATGAAAATGAAAATTAGTGGGCATATGGAGAAATACAAAATAATGGAGAAGAGTCAGCACAGCTTGGAAACCACGGCTCTTAAATCTGTTGTTAAGGGGTTTTTTTGAGAATCAGCATGCACATAGATGAAGTTGATCCAGTAAACTCCATGTACTTGGATTCCTCAAAGCTTCTGGTGAAGCCTCTTCCTTAAATAAACTAAGTTTTCATAAGGATGAAAGTTGTCTTGTGAACTAGCAACCAGTTTAAAGACAAGAAACTAAAGGCAGGAAGACCCATCAGTCTGCACAATAGGACAAGGTCACCACCAAGGGTCACTCAGGGATGTGTGGTGGCCACACGGCAGCTCCATGGACTCATAAGTGACCTGAAAAATTATTGGAGGTGACAAATCTTGCCCAAAACTTTCAGTGACTTGGAGTAATCCAAATGAAAACTAATTGTGAAGAATTACAGAAAGATCTCATGGTGCTGAATGGCTTGAGAGTAAAATAATGGATGACAGTGTTATCAAGTGCAGGGGAGCAGACTTAATTTCACTGCACACAACTCTACGTGCACAGTGGTGGGCCCTGAAGAATTGCCACTGAAGGAAACGATCTTGGTGTTCAAGAAAGTTTCAGCTAAACCCACAGCAGCTGTCAGAAAGGTAAATGGGTAATTAAAAACCAGCAGGAAAGAAATGAGGGAGTGAAGTGGGATGTTTTGCCATTCTGTAGACCCACGACGCGCTATCATTTTGAAAGGTTCATGTTGGGCTGCTCGTGGCACTACAGGAAAGACGTCAGGAGAGCCAGAAAAATCAGAGAAAAAAGGGGCAAAGCTGGCGAGAGCTTGGAAGCAATTGCTGTCCGAGTAGGAATGAAAAAGACAGGGAGAGTTCAGTCTGATAGAGACAGCTGGAAAGGGAAGGCATGACAGGGGATGTGAAATCAAACACACCACGGAGGAAGCGATAAGCAGTGATCACTTGCTCTGCCTGTACTTGGCAGCTGCTGAATCATTCAGTGCTGCTGCCCTTTCACAGAGGCGTGGGTGAGCTTGTCAGCCCTTTGCCCTGAACAAGGGGGAGCAGCCACTCATGCCCCTGCACTCAGAGCATCCCACCCAGACAAATTTACACTGTCACTCCCAGCAGGACTGCAAAGGTCATTTTTTTCTCTTTTTTTCCCCCCCTCTTCTTGCAATTCAGTGGTGCTTTAACTGGGGCTGTTGAGCAGTGAAGAGCACTGTGACCACCACAAAGTCATGGTTCACAGGGTCAGCACTGATTTTCCTGCATATTTTCAGTGTGATTTCTGCCCAGTGAGGAGGGAACATAATTTCTAAGGAAAAGATTTCATCTGCTTAAAGTATTTCCATTACAATATTTGCTGGAGATTGTCTCCAGAATAGGAGATCTTTGTGTTTTTTCTGTTACAGTTTAGTGGTTTATGAGTCCTATTAAGCAAGAACAGTAATCTGAAATCCTGTTTAAGCAGTGTCTGATGGCATTTGTGGTCACTAGATGCTATCTTGTGTAGTCGTGAAATCAATGTTTCTTTTTTGACAGTTTGGGGGGGTTTTTTCATGCTGCAGTTTTTTTCCCATTCAGTGACATTTTAT
Source organism: Oriolus oriolus (assembly GCA_013400235.1). Taxonomy (NCBI): domain Eukaryota; kingdom Metazoa; phylum Chordata; class Aves; order Passeriformes; family Corvidae; genus Oriolus; species Oriolus oriolus. Next base: position 9,676 of record VXBT01010863.1, read on the forward strand.
TTGTGCTGCTTCAGCCTCCTGAAATCAGATGAAGATTTCCATAGCTGGAAGGGAGGAAGCATTGCTGTGTGAACAAAACAGAGATTGGAGCAACCTGGTCTAGTGGAAGGTGTCCCTGCCCATGGCAGGAGGGTTGGAACGAGATTATTTTTAAGGTCTCTTCTAGCCTAAATCATCCCCTCTCTGCCCTTATTTTTCTTTACTCTGAAAAGTGCCTTACTCATTTAGGACACTGTTCAGATCAGCACGACTCAGTGGGGGTTGAGACTCTGTTCAGCTCAGGGAAAGGCAGACTTGTGCTGTTCAGTGGTGCAAGCACTTGGAAGTCATGCCCAGGTCCAAACTCAGATTTTGAGGCACTGACTGATGCTCACGCTTTCTGACTGAGGCTAATCTTGGGCACACAGAGTGCTGTGTGCATGATGAGAGGAGTAAAGAGCAGTCAGAAACAGATGGGTTCCCCAAGATACACTGCAGGTTATCGTTTTAACCAAGTTTGGTTTGAATTCTCAGATTTCAGTGCTGGCTCTTAAGAGCTCTGTGACTTCAGATGTGTCCAGGGTAAAAACCGTGGGAAGCCCAGAATCAAAAATAAGTCTGACAAAGAAATTTTCCTCCAATAATTCTGTGAGTGTTTGTAGCCACACTGATTTTTGGTTTTTGTACGTTTTTTCCTCAGAGAAGTTACAGAACTCATATATTAATATGATAAGAAATTAGCAAAGCTGTATGAATGAGAACTAGAGGACCTTAAGTCTAATATGTAAAACATAGAGAATTCTCAATTAAAAGTAGAGAGAAGGGAGAAGCAATTCAGTTTCAGATGAGGTTTAGAGCCTTTATTCAGAGCTTTATCTAGCCCAGATTTTCTTCACAGCAAATAGCAACACAGTTATAGCAGTACAGAAAAAATCTCTTTAGAATGCCCATTGACAATGAGAGTCTTTCCAGCTTTGCAAACGCACAGGAAACCCCTGGTTTTCACTACAGTTCATTGTGAGAGGGCTACAGACCAAGGTGACCCTCAGAAGATGCACTCCTAGGCCTGGAAAAGATCTGACCTGAATCTGAAGAAAAAATCTCCATAAGTGAGGCAAGAATTAGGGTTTCTTGCAAAAAAAGGACAACCAGGAAGGTGCTGCCTATGTAGGTGCCAGGTATTGACTTGTGAAGTGAGCACAGGAAGGAAATAGTTCCTCTGCAACAGGGCAGAAAGGACAGCAGTGGGAAATGATGCTGTGCATGAAGCCAAATCACCCCAGGGGTGCAGGGAAGTGTTAGAATAACTTCTGGGGCTTCACAGAGAAGTTCCAAGGAATAAATATCCCCAGGTTTAGACCTGGATGAAGCTAATTGTCTCTCTAGCTTTGTAGGGATTAATACTACTAAAAATCTGTTGTTAACCTGACAGATTAAGGTACATGCTGCTCATCGTAGTAGGATCCAGATATTCTGGGAACTGCAAATCAACCTATTATTTCCCACAGAGCTACTGAACAAACTAGATGTGTGCATGCATTGAAATTTTGATTTGTTAAAAACTGAGAATAGTGTAATACACTAGTTTTAGAAATTAGCTTTGGATTGAATGATTTCTTCAAATTAAATGAAAGGAATAACTGGCCTATCAGCAATGCTTTTGATTTTAAAGGGCAAATCTTTGTGAGGCTGGCTGTCGTGGCATGCTTGAAAGCTTAACTGCAGGGTGGGCTTTGAAAGTTTTTGCATCTTTTATTTCATGACAATGGGGAGTTTGGATCTGGGTAAGTGGGGAAGGGTGTTTAGGAAAAGGCTAGGGTCAGCAGGAGAGAATAACAGCCAAATGGCCAAGAATCAAGTTGAGATAGAAGTACAAAGGATATTAATAGAAATAGTAAAAAAACCCAAACAAACAACAAACCAAACAAACAAAACTCAGAAAAAACCCAATATTAAATACTTTTGGCATCAGGAAAGGGAAGAAGTGGATCTGTCACATGGTGGGGGCAGGATGGAAATAAATACAGCCACTTTGTCACCAAAACGATACCAATATTTTGCTTTAGTTCTCAGAAGAACCAGTAAGGTACACAAACAAGAATAAAGCAGGGTGCCTAGTGGGAATGGGAGCAGAAGACTGTCATTTCTCAGATGAAAGCCAATTAGAAATTGCTCAGCATGCTTATTTCCAGGAAATGTTGGGAACAGTGGTGTCTGAGGTAGGTGAAGAAATTACACAAACTCTGAACATCCCACCTCGAGGCAGAGGCAAAGCAAAAAGAAATTATCTGACCTTACAGTGCACAGGACTTGAGGTGGTTCAATCCAGCAGTGGGCTGAGTTGAAGGGGGAACTGGGATGCTTTTAGAAGTGGTTGTAGAAGGCTGGAAGAATTTCTTCCAAGAGTCTTGGGTTTTGAGAGCATAGTGCTTCAGGAATCCTCTGCGCTAGAGTCTAAAACTTTGTGGAAATGTTTTACCATTGCTTCACATTTGACTTTTTTTTCACCGGTTTGAGACAGCTCTGGAGAACAAATAGCTGTCAGAACAGGGGCCACACCACAGAGGTCACCACTGATCTGTAAGAGCTTTTACAGCGTGAGGTTTTACGGTTTGCATTCACATGCTGGCAAATGTGGTAACACAGCTTTTGCCTCTTGCAGAAGGGAGGAAAGCAGTCCTACTGTTTGGCTTACCTGGCTGTATCAGGCTGATCCTGCTGGGTCTCAAGGTTCCTGCTTGGTGTCTCTCTCACTGGGTGTTATCCAGCTCAGCAGGATCTTGAAATGGTTCTGCTTTTCCATAATATGCAGCAATACCATATATGATTTGCCTCTGCTCTGTTGGTTGGGGTTTTTTTTTTTAATCTAAATGATAAGGCTATTCCCCCTGCCCCATGCCAAAGATGTTCATTTTCTAGGCTTTAATTAATTCCTGATGAATTTTAAAGAAGACAAAATTATCTGTAATGGAGAAAACACTCTGAGGTTACGTAATGAGTCTGTCTTAATTTTCCTTTACCTGAAAAAAACTCCTTATCTTCTCTACAGAGAAGATAATTTCACAAAGGACAGCGACTTTTCTGAGGTGCCAGTTTGACTGATCACAGATGAAACCCAGCTAGTATGAGGGGAAGTTTCCTGTGATGGTGATGAGAGCTGGAGCAGCCAAGTACTCATTTTCTTCAGAGAATTGTGTGTGGCTCGCACAGATTCTTTCTGAGCAATATTCGGATAGTCTTAATGTTCAAACTGTGCAGTGGCCAAATTGTATAAATCAGTGGTTTCAGACCAGGTCACTGGTAGCTGTTAAAAGGTGTTGAGATTACATGGGTTTGGATAATTTAAAGTAAAATAAAACATGCATACACCAATGTCTTTTAGTAAGTGGAAAAAATCAGTGGGGAAAAGGGAAATAGGTGCATTTTAGTTTTGCTGGAAATGAAAGATCCTGCTCAGGTCTTTGTTTGGTTTTTTGTTGTTTGGTTGGGCTTTTTTCATCCCAGAAAGTGAAGAAGCCTTTTAATTAAAAAATATTGAGCAACACCAGTGTGAATCTCCAGCGAGAGAAAACTGATTTGGGTTGCAAATTAATATGGGATATTCTGTTGCTCTGTGTAGCACAGGGAGAGAAGGGAAGCAGAGCATGTTTGTGTTCTGGATCTTTAAAATCACTGATCCTCTGCCATACAGATTTTTCCTGCAGATCAACTCTGATTTCTACAAAAGCAAAGCTACCAAACACTCAGCTGCAGAAAACATTCTGTCCAGACTTCTCCCATTTAGCATCCAAATGTTGCTTGGCAGTAAAAAAAAAAAAAAAAAAAAAGAGAAAGAAAGAAACAAAAAACAACCCCTCAGACACAGAAGATGTGTCTCTCATTGTATCAGCAAGCCCACACCGTGTCTCTGATATTTTGAACAAGCAACTTCCTTTTGTGTGGGTTTGCTAACACATGGTGTAAAAAGTTGCAAGAAATAATATATCCGTGCTATTATTCCAGAAATGGGAGGGCTGAAATGATTCTCTCTTTTGTGGCTCAGAGAAGTTCTCGCCTTCTAAAAATTATTGGAGAAGCACAAAGATTTTTTTCCTTCCATGCAACGTGGATAACATGTGAGGGGAAAAGATCTCAGTTTAGCCAGAAGCATAAGAGCTACCACAGATGACTGCCTGGTCCAGAGTGATAATAGGGATTATGAGGACTCAGTAACTTTATTGTGTAGCTGAACTATTCCATAATTTACACAGGTTCAGATAAAAGGAGGTAGAAGTGCCTTCAGTTCGCAGAGGCATTTTTGGCCAAGTTCAGCCCTGTCTGTAGCCCATTTTTAATAATACATACCAATATTTTCTACTGAAGTGACGTATTATCATACACACATATAAATATTTGAGATGAAATGTGAAAGTTGCCATTTTTTTCAGGGAGACCCATCACAGTTGCAATAGAAATACTCCTCTTCTTCTGAGCAGAGACAGGAATTTTCAAGGCCAGAACTTGTTTCTGCAAAGCCCCTGGCAAGTGAAGCCATAAACCATTTCTTGCTGACTACTGTGAACCATGAGTTTGCACTTACACAACCTTTCCCTTCACCAGGCTGCTCACATTTCTGCAAGCTTCTGCTGGTTGCAGACCAAATAGCAGCTGAATTATTTGTCTCTTCTTACCAAAGGGGTGGCAGATGGGTTGGATTCCAGACAATCACAAAGCAAATCTGGGAAAAAGGTGGGATCAAATCAGGAGGCCTTTTCCCTGCTCCTAGTATTTTTATTTTAATGAAGCAGCTGCACAGATATAAAGCTTAACATCCCCCAGCAGGCACACAAATAAGGATTTGCTCAGGTGATTTTCTGCCTGGACTTTGGCTCAGCTCCTCGCTGTTTTACTCCACTGGGCAGCAAGAAGAGCCCCCAGCTTAGGTTTACAGGCAGGGAAGGAAACTGCAAGGTCCCAAACCAGTCATGGAAGTCTTCAAGAGGACAGGGAAGGATGGGGAGATGGCACAGTTGTATCAAAAAGAGGAGAAAGATGGTTAATTCTGGATCATCCAAAGGCAGGAGGGAAGATGGGAAGAGCCGTGAAGAACCCAGGGAGCTGTGGGTCACTCTGGTGAGCAGCAGGGCATGGCACACTGGATTTCGACAGTGCTGAGCTCTGCTAAATACCTTTGCTCTGCTCCATCTGTGCCTTGACTCTGCTTTAATTCCTTTATAATAAAAGCCCTTTTATGCCTTGCATTAAAATACAGGGAGATGCCCAGCAAGGTGGTAGTTGTGTCTCTAATGGCTCTGAATTTCAACTTCCTGAAGAACAGAGAAGAGCCACTGAATCTATGATTAGTCTGTACCTATTAAGTGGAGAAAAATGACTGACAATTAAATAAAATGGGGTTCATGTCATATATGAATGGGATGTCAGAAATGACATTAAGCATTAGTAAGCATCAGGTCAAAAAAGAGTAGGCACTGAACATCAGAAGGGATTCTGCTGAAGTGCTTGTTTTGAAGACAATAAAAGAAGGTTTCAGAGGGATTTGAAGGTTGCAGCCTGATGCTTCAGTCGTCTTGATGGAATTCTGGCTTCTTGCTGCTCCGTTTTCTGCTGCTGTCACCAGATGAAAGCAGGAATGGGAAGTGCTTGGGAGAAAAGGATCACTTTTCTGTGACACTTCCCAAACACGGTGGTCTATAGCTGGGATCAGGGAGGAGAAGCAGGAACAAGGGACGCAGCTCACCCATTCCAGTAAAGCAGCATGAGGAGGAGGAAGAGAAGACCTGGAAGATGAGAGAGATGGATCTGGAAAGCTGCCAACTGTTAAACCCTTTCCACCTGTTCAGCTACTTCAGATAAAGATAAGTGCTAATAAAAAAAAAAAAATCAGCTGGTAAGTGCAATCCTTTCAGGAGCATATAAAACCATGAGTGAGGGGGCAAGCTGTGAGCAGATCGTGTCCCAGAGCTATGAACCTTTTTATTTGTTTGCCTCTACGCTTTTGGGTGCAGGAAACCAGAGCAGCAGAGCTCAAAGTCATGTCTGAGGGAGATTTAAGGGATTTTTGCACTGCAGATTTCGCCCTCTACACTCACACCCTGTTACAATCATGCACAGAAGTGTGAGTTCAAGCAGTTTGGCCAAGGACCACTCATGTGTCATGTGCAGAATAGGAGACACAGGCAGCTCCTCTTCATTGGTGATGGCCAGTTGGGTGTGGATGGGCCTTTAATACCTTCTAGAAGCCAGCAGTTAGGGTATGACCCATTTGCCTCAGAATTTTGCTCGTTTCAGCCTTCATGACTGTTAACAAACCCTGCTGTGCTTTGTCTGTGCTTCCATGTTTTGGGATTCTTAGAGGTACCTGTAATGCTGTTGCCCTCCTCCTGTGGGATCTGCTGTTGAGGAACCATCCCAGCTGTGCTTCTATCCCAGCACAGACCTTCTGGTCTCGGCATAAACACCTTCATTAGTGTATCATAGCCGTCTGTTGGACCTTGGGTACTGGCAGAGGCTGCTCTTTTAATCCTTGTTTTGCTGGGTTTTTTCCTGGTGATTTCAAAAACACATTTCCATTCATGCTTTGTTCCAACCAGACTTATTTCTCCATGTAGGAATAACTTCTCCTTGGTGGCAGACATGCTGTGTACATTTGGTTTCCCTACCACTTCCCAGCAGATGTTTTAAGACGTCCCTGGGCTTTTTGTATTTTGTGTGGGGTTTTTTTTGGTTTTGTGTTTTGTTTGTTTGGTTGGTTTTGTTTGTTTTCTTGGTTCACTGGTTGATTTTTTTCCCCTGGTCGAGGGTCATCACCTCAGTTTCAGGCAGAGATTGCAGTGGCTCTGCAAGCCAAGCCCTCTCAGCTTCTGCAGACTCTGTGAGGTGAGTTTGCTCATGCTCTGAGCTGTAGTGCTGAGCCTGAGGTCGGGCTCAGCCTCTCAGTTAGGATTATTAGCTCGGACACAGCACAGTGCTGACGAAGGCTCTGCAGTTTGTCTGCCTTTGTGCACAAAACCCTTGGTGGAAGAATTCTTTGAAAACGGTCAGGAATAAGGAAAGGTGCAGGGTTTGCAATAGGACAGCTGTAGTGAGGGAATTTTGTATCTTTTCAGGGCCTGAGATGTGTAGTTGAGTCTTTGCCTTTGTCTGAGAGGGCTTTGCTGTGGTTGTACGTGCAGGGGGCAGATGGGCTCTGCCACTCCTTCTGCTCAGGGCTGATTTGCCCCCTGCCCCTCACAGCTCGGGGGCTGCAGCTGTGAAGGAGGTCTTGCACCTTCATTTTCCCTTCTTTTCTGGAGGAAGTGACCTGTGCCAGTATCAGGCTGGTGTTCACCTCTCTGGGCTCTGAATTCAGGGCATATCAGGCAAATGACTTCTAGCAGTAGTGCTGGGTTAAGCATTACTGCCATGAACTCTAATGCTCCCATGCCTACCCCCATTTTGCCTTTTTTTTTTTGCCTTTTTTTCCCCTGCAGTCAGATCAGCTTCCAGTTTCTGTCTCTCATGAGGCTGTGAGGACACTTGAGTCAGCCCTGCCTGAGGGGCTGTTACAAAGGGACAGACATCACTTCGAGGGCAGCTTGTGCAACCACGGCCTCAGAGGTCTGGCAGTTTTGGTACGGACACTGCAGCTTTAAAACAAAGAGGAGAGCAAGAGAGGCAAAAGAAAGCCAGAGATATTCGCTACATGATGTCCCACAGACTTGGGCCTTGGTGTTGCCCAGTTGTACCACCATAACTGCAAAAACCCTACTGCTTTCTCCCCAAGTTTCCCAAAGACCATGAGATCACACTCGTCTGCCAATTTCCCCCTTGAAACCGACCAGTTTCACCCAAATTTGAGAGGTGAGTTGAAGGCACAGAGACAGTGAAGTTCCTATGTGTGTCCTCCTCTGGGAAAGGCTGCAGCCTGTGCTGGCAGTCACTGGGTCTGTTTGACCTGTGGGAGGGTCAGTCTGTGGTCAGATGTCCAAACAATCAGCACATCTGTGGCTTGGGACTGGCCACAGCAGAAACTGCCCCAACTTAGTACACGGGAAGGGGTTGGAGGCAGGATGTGCACATCCATGGGATGCAGTAGTGAGGAGATGTCAGGGGTGCTGGAGAAATCAGAGAAAAAGGGTGAATTGCAGGAGACAAAGAAAGGTAGAAGGGGATGTTGCGTGAAGAGCAGAGAGAAGAGATGTAGGATGCAAGAACATAGAAAACTGAGCTTCCTCAGGTCTGCTTCTCTCAGAGTAGTGTTTATTTTCCTTAATGTCAGCTCAGGGAACTGCAGCCACACAGCCTGTGCCTCATCAAGGATGATGACTCAGAGGCACATTAAAATGGAGGTGTTTGGTCTCTAGCATTGCCAAGGTTTGTCTACATGTGTGGAGGCACCATCCTAGCCCTTGCAGAGTAGTGCTTGCCTTGCTTGCAGTGGGATGGCAGATTTGGAGCTAGGAACAGGTTCCTGCATTTTCATCTTTCTCAGGACACTTTGCTACATTAGGAAAAAGAGGTTGACTTGTCAGGGCTTGGGCAGGACAGTGTGGGTGTAGAACTACCACTGGCACACCTTCATAAGAAGGGAGTGATGAGATTCTGGTGTCTGTTGGAGAGCACAAATTATATCAAGGAGAGCAGCCTTGGAGCAGCCTTCTAAGGGCCTTACAAGAAAGCTGGAGAGGGATTTTTCACAAGGATATGGAGTGACAGAGCAAGTGGGAAAGAGGGAAGGTTAGGTCAGGTATTAGGAAGAAATTCTTTGCTGTGAGGGTGGTGAGGCCCTGGCCCAGGTTGCCCAGAGAGGTTGCAGTCAGGGAATTTTTGCAAAGACTGTGAGTGTCACTGTGGGTTGTTACCCAGCCTCCAATCCAGCATTTCCTGCTGACAGCTGTTTTCTTCAATGAGTTATTTATCCACTATCAGCAGTACAAATTAACGCTGCAGTTTTGATGATGAGTGACCTGCTGAGAGTTCAAGTCGAGTTTTTTGCAGTACAAAGTTTCTTGTAGCCAACAGGATGCACAGAGAGAAATATTACAAATGTATAGAACATGATACATTGCCTGCACAGATTAACTGGTCTCCAGGTATCAAAGATATTTACATTTCTTATCGCCATTGTTGTGTTTTTATGACATCCTGCTCAATCTTTATAGCCTTACAGCAATTACTGTCGCTGCTTTAGAGTTGAGGCTAATGAAATTCTTGTGGTGGCTTCCACTACACATAACTCACCACAAAATTAAGCGGGACATTTATGGAGTTATACAATAAGTGCTGTAAATAGACAGAATTTGGAATGTGCACGTGTATTTTGCCAAACTAGGTGAACTAACTCATTCAGAAAAGAAAAAAGCAGTTGACGGGTCAGAGAAATTAATGCAAAATGATTTCAATAAAAAACAGACAAAGTGTAGAAATATAATCTTACTAATTACAGCTGCAGTCCTTGCAGTTCAGCATGGTTTCCTAGTTTGTTACTCAAATTTGGGAATATCTGCCACCAGAAAGTCATCATCACAGGTATGCAAAAGACCAACACATATCATCCTGACATCCATCAGTTTTGCAGTTTGATAACTTTGGTGCTCTCTGGAGTCCTCTGATTTCAACAGTACTTCAGTATCTCTTGGCACGAGGATGGCCTGTGCTGCCCCTTGGGGTATTTTATTTATGGTTTTAGTGCAAGATCTTCTTTCTGAATTAACAAATTCATGTATGGTTTTTACTCTCAATGTATTACTAAACCTCCTTCTCAACATAGCAGTGTGATAGCGGGGGGAGGCTCATTTCCTGGACATCAGAGATAAGGCAGCAGATGTGCTTGTGGGAAGAGTCCACTGTTTTTAGAAGCAGGTCCATGTGCAGCCTAAACAAAACTGGGACTTGTGACCTTCAAGCATAAAACCAAAAGTCAAGCCAAGGTTTGTTTAGATTTGGGTTGAGTGGTATCTTTGGAAAAGAGGAAACACCAACAACATCCCACCACTGGATTGCTTTCCCTTCACTCAGCCCCACAAAGGCAGTGGAGAGTTATTATTGACTTCTGTAAGGCTATGGCTGCACCTGGAAAATTCATCCAAATCATAAGCTCTCTGCAGTAAACAGTAATATTAAATAAAAATAAATGTTATCTGCTCTTTTTAGCCTGTGTATTTCAAAGCTACTTTGCAAAGGAGGGAAATAATATGCAGCTATAGCAAAACGAAGGAAAAAAAAATCCCACAACAGTGAAATTTTTCAGACACATTTTTCCTTTCCTCTTGTGACCGCATTTGAAAAGCAAAGCAGGGAAATTCTCTGAAGAGCCTTGAATAAAAGCCAGTTTTAATGCAGAATCCTCCATATGGATCTACTGGGCTGTAGGCAGTGGAACCCATATTACCCTCAGAAGAAATGTCAGAGTAACCCCTTCATAGCTATTTAGCCCTCCCAGTTAAACCCTCTGCAAGACTATGCATGAGCAACCTTATGCCAGGCATGTTAAACTCTAATGTGTGACTCTGCAATCCAACAACAGGCTTACATGAATATTATGAAATTATTATTTACATTGCAGTAATTCCCAGGTACTCCAGTCGAGAGCAGAGCCCCCATAGTGCTGCTCAATTGTAGACTGAAGTTCAATTTAGGCCCTGGAGAGTGGCTTTCTGAAGCTAAAAAGAGAGTCCCTGCTGCTGTACAGAAGGAAGTTTAATCGCCTTCTGCTTGGGTGTGCTGCATTGTCCCTGCTGAGGGTGCAGCCCAGAGGAGCTGGGACAGAAAAAGGATAGATGCCAAGGCTGCTTCTGTGCACAAGCCATGTGCATCTCCCCACCCTTTCCCATATGCCACAGCAATCTCATCCCACATCACCCACCCATTCCTCTGTGTCCTCTTTGAACCTCCCTTCTGGGGCTTTGCACTGGGTGACCTTTAAAGGTCCCTTCCAACCCAAACCGTTCCGTGACTCTGCAGCTGCCCCACGTGTGTTCATGGGTTACCCTCTCTTTATCCATCAGCTCCCAAATGCAAGCTCTCCTACCAAGGCCTCCTCCAAAAAGGACTCTGTGCCTTGCCCGCAGTGGGAACCCTCTCCAGCTGATCCCTTTCCCACCAGAGCTCCTTCCAGCCGGGATTTTCTGGCAGCTGAGGCAGGGGTTTCCATACCCCTGGGAGAGAATGCCCTAGGGGCTCAGCATCCAAGAGACAGGGCTGGTGCCTGGGGCAAGATTTGGGGCAGGGAGCAGGGAAGAACTTGCCCTCATCAGCATGGATAGCTGCAAATCATCTATTGTGCTGAAGGAAAAGCAAACACCATGAAGGTATTGCCCAACAGGCTCTCACCCTGGGAATCACAGCATTTTTTATTGAGACAGAAAAAGGGGAGTTTGACTTCACTTCCTGGAACCACCCCCCCACCCCCCAAATTCCAGAGAGCTCAGACACGATTGCTTACACAAGCAGTAAGCCCTCTGTTTAAATGACAAGTTAAAGCTCCAGGGTTCAGCAGTCAGGGCTGCTTAGAAGTACCACAGTGCTTGATTTTGATTCATGTGAGCTTTGCAAATGGAGCTGGTAGAAATGTCTTATTCCCTCTTCTCTCCTTGGCTGTTGATGTGTAATGCTGTAAGCTGACTGGTTTGATGCAAGCCTGGGAGATGGGAAAAGAAGATATGTTAGAAAATATCCCAAAATACATCAGAGTGTACTAGGGTAGGAAATGAGCTTCAGTCTGATACAATGGATGGGAATGTTTCTTCTCAAAATCTGACTGTGATCACATTTTTGTCTGAGTTTGTGAAAAGTGCATCATTTTAATCTTCCTAGGTGACACAACAGCAGCTTCACTACTGTCCCAGCAACCCAGCAAAATCCTGGCTATGCTTTTGGCACTGCTGCTGCTTGCTGTGGCTCACACGAGAGCTGTTCCACCAGTGTTCTTCACAATCAAAGTTAAAAATAATTCTCTCTAAAGAGAAAAGGATGTTGTCACATAGGAAGAGATTTAATTAAGCAATTGGGTTTTATTTTGTTTTGTTTCCTCTTTTTTTTTTCTTTTTTTTTTTTATTTTAGGAGATTTGCTTGGAGAAACATTTTCTTCTTTTATACACAATTTTCCTGGAGGCAAATCACTGCATTTAATTTGATTTTAAACCTTGCTACACAATCAATAATGCCTCAAGTCTGGAAGAGTCTCATGGAGAGTGACTTCAATCTGAGATTTCAGATCAGTATCCCTAAAATTCAGATGTGAAATCCTTTTCCCAAAAAAAACCCCCAAACAAAAGCAATTTGCTTTTGACCTAAACCATGTTAAGAAGAAGGCTTCTTCTAGTATGTTAGTTGGAAGTGGCCCAACTCTGCTGCTGTTCTGAAAAGCTGCAAAAATGAGGTGTGGAAATAACCCAAAGAGTGCTCTCCATGTCTTGGTAGAGTCTATTTTCATATGGGGACATATAATTGTCCCAGTGATGGTCACTCATGTTTGCCCAAACCCTTGGGCTCCAGACTCCGTAGCAAAGTTCTTCCACCTGCCCTGGATGGAGATGGAGAATAGGGGCAGAAATGTTCTTTTATTGGATCTCTGCCCTGATTTTTTAAAAATTTAGGCAGATCCCAGAGAGGTTCACACTGTGACTTTGCAGTGCTATTGGTCCATCTCACTGTGGGACTGCACCGTCCACAGGAGGCCAGAGATGTGTTCACGTTTTTAAACCAGGACTGGATTAAGCTACTCTCTGCTGAAACTTTTCTTTTTCTAAACCACCAGATGTGGAGCTTTTAGAATTCCCTTCACCCTTTGTCCAATTTCATCAAAATTCTCTTAGTGCTCACACTATGGTCAGTTTAGCCCAGACTGTCAGTTTGTGACTGGTGGAAACCTGGAAGCAATCCTTGCTTAGTGTAAAGTGCCAGGCTTAAATCCAAGATTTGATGGATGTGACAGTTAATTTCAACTGCAGATATTTCCCTTTGTCTTTTGAATCATTTCAGTTTCTTTCTGTTTAGTTACACTTGAGAAAAATCTCTCCAGAACATTGTCATTTTACTGGTGCTGCTCTGCATAGCTCTGGGTGTTTTTGTCACACACACTTGTGATTTCAAAGTGAGGATTCCGTGTGGATGCCGTGCTAGGGGGCTACTGATATTTTGACAAGCAGTTCCCACCAAAATTTACTCCTTTAACTTGTGATACACCCTGCTAAGCATCTTGAAAAGATGAGTTTGAACAAAAGAGGGATTTGCAGATTATAAATCACATGGAGTTTTGATGGTGTAGGGTGAACATCTCTACAAGACTTTCCCAAAAATCTTGTTAAAACCGTGTATTTTAGGGGAAAAAAGACCCCCAACAAAACAACAAACAAACACAACTTTTGGGTTTTCAGTTTTAGGTCTGTCAGAAGTAGGAAATCCACCCTAACCATTGCTACAGCTTTCTAATGAATTCAAGAAATGGGAAATTCAGCATTAGTACAGCTTGGTAATAGTTACCTGTCCTCACGTTTCAGACTTTGCATGTCATTTTTAGTTTGAGTTTATAGCTTCATCTAGACAATTGGACTTTTTTGTTTGGTAGGTGGAAGAGCCCTCACTAATCAGATTTCTGGTCCCCTGTAGACAGATATTTACAGCCTATCATAAAATTATCACTCTCTCCTTATTAAGCTAAACAGGCTAAGCTACTTAAGAAATCCCAAATCTCATTTATTACCCAGTCATCAAGTGCTGATTTATAGAAAACAACACATTCTCCCTGTCATGTCCTCGGTGCCTTGGTTAAATTTCTCTTCAGACATGAATTTTTGCTAAACCGATGCTTATTGGGTGGTTCTTCTTTGCCATTGGCTGTTACCACATTGCCCTCCTCAACAATTCAGTCAGGTTTACTTCCTCTGGGGACAGGTTCTCCTTCAGCTGCAATGAAGCCACTCTGACTGCACAGATTTCTGTCTTCATGCAAGTTGGAGCATCAGAACTGAATCCCTCACTTGCTGGGTGTGCATGGCTTCCAGAGCTTGTGGCTGTCTGCACTCCTGTTCCTAATTCAGAAATTATTTTCATTCAGTAGCCTCCAAATTCCTCAAAAGTCCTGAAATTTTGCAGATGTCACCTGAGGCTGACGTTGGTGTGCACCAGTGCACCTGGGCGGCGTTGGGAGTCTGTGTGATCTGACTTACACCACAAGGCTCAGACCAGGAGAGGGAGAGCAGGACTTCTGCGGTCCCTGTGTTTGTCTTGGGAAGGATATTGGCTTCCTTATTCCCAGAGTGAACTTTGCAACACGAGTCACCTCTCCTGGGTGGTCAGATTGCTGTTTTGAAAGGAGCCGTCACTATCTCAAGGTTTCCTTACTGCAGTTTTATCATCAACATCGTTAATATAATTAACAGTTCTATCACATACCACCTTCCCCTCTTCTTGATCAAGTGTTTCATCAGCTATTGTTTGCTTCCTCATGAAGGCTTCTGGCTGTGCAGAATTCCCCAGACCCCCTTCCCTCAGCACGTGGGCCTCTGGTCACCCCCACAAGACAAAACACCACCTTGTCCCCTTGACTGCCAAGACTTCCCTGCCCTCCTCTCTTTGTGATTCATTCCTCTGCACCTTGAATTTGGGAGGACACTGGTGCTTAGAAAGCACCCTTTGCCCTTGCATTTAATGTGGACTTTATCTTGATTTTAACTAGTGGGTGAATTTAGGGAAATGGCAACAAAACTGCCATATACCGTGCGGATTTGCTGTAAATATTTTTGCATATTTTCTGACAAATTATAGGATATTACACTACCATGCAAAGTGTTTAGTGCAGGCAAAATGGAGAAGAAAGAAAGGGACAAGGGGGAAAATTTTCTGCGGAGAGAGTTGTACTGGAGAGCTCCTTGAGCTGCCTCCTGCACAGCCTGTGCTGCGTCATGGCAAGGCAGAGATTAGAGCTGCCACTGCTTGACACAGCTGCACAACCACAGCCAAATCAGAGCCCTGATTGCATCAGTTTCACTTAATTCCATTTCTTGATTTAGGGGAAGAGGAAGCAACATGAACATGACATTCCCTTCCTCTCTCCGACAAGGCAATTACACTGAATTAAGCTTTCTTTCAGGCCTGTCTTCATTGTTTTCTGGCTGTATTGCAGGGATTTAGTTGGTTTATTTTGGTTTTTTTTCTGGAGAGAAGCTGCTCTTAAACCCTTGACTTAAATTCAGACTACTCTGAACAGCAGATTTTGGAAGAAGCAGCTGTAAAATTTAATGCTGCAAAGACAAGAGTTAAATGTGTCTATCTATTATGATCATAAATGCTAATGATCTGGAGACAGGGAGGGTAAAAAACCTTTAATTCAAGATTGCAGGAATTTCCCCTTATCTTGGTGATATTTAAAAGCATAACTTAAGGAAAACTCCTCTCTTCTGTGACATCTGATGGTGATGGCCCTAAACTCCCTGCACAGGTACAGCACTTGTCCAGCATTGCTGGTGAAGCTTTGAAAACCTGTTAAAAACCCAAACCCAAACTGCTGCACCTCCTAATCACAGTCAATGCCAAGGAACAAGTTTGAACAAAAACCAGCTAAAGGAAGGTAAAAAAACCCTTCATGCAGACATCCATGGTTAGAGTGTCCTTTTTGCCCCCTTCCCAAAAAACAAGGGCTGTCTCTATGGGCTGGAGACAGGGCCAGGGCTGTGGGGCACTGCTTGGTGAGAGAAGCCAGCTGGCAGCAGCTAGAAATGAAGGGCAGGGTGGGTTCAGTACACTGAACACCCTTGAGTGAATTTAGGATTGCCTTTCCATTTAACTAGTGAGGCTGCCCCACTGGGGAGACATGGGAGGATTTACTTAGAAGCCACTCAAAAGGCACAGGAGGCATTTTTTTTCAGGCACAGATGCCTCACTGTGCTTTACAATCAAATAATTAACACCCACTAAAACCTAGAAAGACTGTTTACCTACCTCTAACCAAGTTCAGGGGTAGGTAAATAAACACTGAGATGTTGGTGTGCATCAGTCGCTGATTTAATGACTGCTACCGCAGCAGAACCCAGGAGTCCTGAGCAATTAAAACCAAGGAAAAACTACAGAAAGCAGAGTAGATTTATTTTTAAAGTCTCTAAGGAGTAACAGAAAACATCCCCTCTGTTAAATACGTCTTAAATTTAAAGCAAGGCAAATAATCCATACTTATAACAGCCTACCTTGGGATCTTTTCGCCTTCTTATTTCTCCCTCTTGGCATAATTTGAGCTGATCTCATGCCTTCTAATGAGCTGTCTCCCAGTTGGAAATGGCAACTTTTATAGTTTTTCCCCAAAACCCATGTTCAGACTGTCTTATGAAACACTCTAATCATCAGTACTTGTTCTGTAAGCCGTGTGGTTGATGGAATATATTGTAAGGAGGCAATGTCTTGTTGATTGGAAAAAAAGAAAATCAAGATACGAATTTCTGCTCTCTTCCTTTCTCATACTTTCAGTTAGTCCTGTGACTGGAAAGCTGGTCTGTACATTCAAGTGACAAAAGCAGGCTGACCTGTGACATTAGGATTTTTTGTTTGTTTGTTTCCAGTTCCAAGCCAGAAGGATTTGCTCCTCCTTTGTGTTTTGTTGCCATTTAAATACATATTTTTTCTCTCTTGAACAGTAATTGGGCAGCTGCGAGCCGAGCAAAATGTACCTGCATATTTTCAGGTCTGTGTGTGTGCCTGTATCCCACATTTACATTTCAACACCTAGAGTTTTAAAAGCTCTGCTGTGAGGAATATTCCCATTTCAAATTCTGCATGAGGATAAAAAGCCCTTTCTTAGAGGGAAAAGTTTTTCACGGATTGGAAATTGTAGTTCCCAAGAATTCTAATTTTGAATCCATGGTCACTTTGATCATGACTTAAGGCATAGTCGGACACTCACTGATTTATATAATCAATCTTAAGCCTTTTTTTTTTGGCCCTTCATCCTTTTGCTATTTTCATAGCAAAAGGAGAAGTTTGTTATTATTGCATTAAAGCCATTAAAACAGGTTGCTTTGCAATCATATATAATTTTACACTGTCAGATTTTTTTCTTGCAAAAAAGATCTGTGTATATACTTACTAAATTAATTACCTGCTCTAACATACATTTATCCAAAAGCTTAATTTTTGCATTCCTAATGTGCTGAGTGATATAATGACAGTAAAAAAAAGGAATTTAATTTGATATGAATTCGTGCCAAGCACTTTTGATAAAGAATGGAACTGAAACATATGTGGGAAGTCAATATTTCACATCTGTTATTTATTTGCCTAGAACCTTCTCTGGTACCTGCCTGCATTTAAACTATTAGACAAACAAATGATTATTCATGCCTTTCCTCTAACTTAAAAGCTTCAGAAAGTATTTTTCAGAAATTCTGATTGCTCAAGTAATTGGACTTCTTCATATTTTTAGAATTTGCCAAGACTTTATTCAATCACTGGGTAAGAAAATCTTGCAACTACACTTATTCTAGTACTGAACAGCTGCTGATTTTAATATTTTGCAGGTATTCACTTTTTTTACCTGTTTCATGTTTTGATGATATGGAATTCTGTTGCGATGACAATACAATTGCAGCAAAGCCATAGCACACTGCTTCTTTCACTCTTTAAGGGTCATGCAGCCAGTGAGACGAGTTTGGAAATTTCAGCTCTTGGCATCACTGAAGGCAGCAAATTCTAAAGACGCTTTGTTGGAGACATCTATATTTTTAGGCTTGTTTTAGGTATAACCACCTTCTCTTTGTAGCAGTCTATCAGTTAGTAATTAATGTATTTATGGCAACCTCCTCCCATCAGTGACAAACGCATTTGGTGCAAAAAATGCTTGAACTTCTCATAGTTATAGATGGAAGATAAAGTTGCGATACAATTACCGATATTCATTGCTCAAATGCACCCCAAACAAATGGAATATTACTCTTGATGAATGCCCATAATGCATTCTGCAAGGCAATACTATGACACAGGATGCATAATTCAAGCAATACTGTTATTTTTCTTCTCCTCCAAACCATAGCTGAAAATAAATAGTGCCCACATCATGCAGCTGCCTCCAGATTCTCACTTCCAAGTGCCCATTCCAGGCACACTGGTCACTAAGTGTGTGGCAGTAAGTGTCTGGAGTTAACCCCTCTCTCCTGGCTCGACCTGCACCCACATTTGGCACAGGCAAGAGTCTCTCAGTGCCCAGAGGCAGCAGCCCCTGCACTTCACACTGAGACATGGGAATGCCACAGCTCCTGGTGGGAAGTCCCCTGATATCCAAGCCTGCAGAAAGTCTGCAAGCAACAGGGCTCCTGAGGCTCTGCTGACTGCAGAAACATGTACAAGCTGTGTCTCATCCCAAAAGCCACTCATCAGGGAATACGTGCTATTGCTGTTGTTGTTATTATTGTTGTCAGGGAGTCTTGCCCAAGACTGTGTTTCAGAAAAAACTAGAAGAAAGCAGCAGCAGTTTTCCACTACTCCAGTGCACCACAGCTTTGCTGAATCCAAGGCTTCTGTGCCTTTAGTGAGGGTTGATTTGGTCCCTCATCCCGGAGAAAGTGTGAAGCAGCACATCTGTATGTACCTCCTGTGCTGACTTTGGAAGCACAATTTCCTCTCAGTGGTTTTTGGTGAGGCTGATTGAGGTTCCATGCCTGGGACAATGAACTTTGTCATGCAGCTTCTCACTAGAATCCTCTCCATTCTCAAGCGATAGTTTGATGAATCCTGGCTTGTAAATAGAGCTATACAAAAAAGGTCTCTGTTCTTAGACTGTGTTACAGAAGAGGAATTGCCTTTGCTTCTTGCAGTGCCTTTATTGGTATCTCCTGGCAAATACCAAACGCCATGTCAAATCTACCACTTCCCTTCTGGAGTGCTGGTACCCTTCTGGAAGGTCTGCACATATCCACTCATCCCTTCGATTTGACTCAGTTTGTACTGCACAGCGGTTTCCAGGGATGGTTTCAGCTGGCCTCCTGCTCTCTCCTGCCTGTCCTTTCCCTCACAGTGACTCACAGGGTGTTACTAGAGAAGTCAGCTCTTTGCCATGATGCTTCTCTGCTCAAAATCTCTTGCCTCTGTGTTGCTTTGAATTTGCTTGGTTTGAGCTCCGAAATGTCAGCTATGTTTTTACCAACAGATTAACCATAGCAAACATTTCACAAACAAGCTACCTGAAAGCAACTTTTTTTCTGTCTTGAGAAGAGTGTTTCATTGCTCCTTGAATTCATTCTCTCATTTACAATGGGAAGTGTTTCTTCCATGAATCCTCTAAATGCTGACATACGTATGATTTCACAGAGGTATAAGTCTCACTGTGAAGTCAGTCACAGTTCTTGCACTTGGATTAATGGATATCCTATTTCTGACCAGAAAATGTTTGCATTAAGGGTCACTTTCTAATCCAGACTCCAGACTAACAGTCCCACTCTTAGTTTGCTATAATGGCCATTTCATGAATCCTTGGTTCTTTCAAATATGGTTGCTTTGGGGGTTTTGGTTGTTTTTTTTTCATCTGAGAGGAGACAGTCTGCTTCATGTGATGATGCACTTGGATGTGCCTCAGAGACTCCCTATCAGTAATTGCTGCTTTTGTCTTCTGACACAAATGCATCCAAACATTTCTTCCCAGCTGTAGATACGCTGAAGCACTGCTGATGACACCAAATCTGCCATACCCTACTGCCATTCCCAGCTCTGGCACATCCAGGCTGTGACACGACTGCGGAACTGGCATTTCTCCAAACCTGTGTTTTGTGAATGTAGATTTTGAAGCAGCAATACATCAGCCATGGGGTTTCTGAGGCTGTGTGAATTACAAATGCCTTTCATGGTCTTGCAGGGAGGGATGTCCACTGGCTCCTTTCTCTTCTCCACTTAGCCTCAGAAATATGACAATGACACTGAAATATGCAATAAAATATGTATGTACTCTAAACAGCACAAAAATTCACCACTATTATGCAAACCACAGCACCAGTAACAGATGTACAGACCAAACAGATAGCGTGACATTCAATTTTCATTTCATTGTCTGGGGGAAATTACTCATGTGTAGAGATTAACACACACAGAGAAAACCATACAAATAAGCCTGACTAACAGAAATGTTGCCACCACCTGCTTACCAGTTCCAACCTGAGCTTGGAAGCTTATCTAGTACCTGTACCAACAACATTAATTGATGCCACAAATAGGGGCTGGTTTTCCTCTTGGGTATATTGTTACAATGCCAGTCTGACTCCACAAGCATCACCAAACCACACCTTAGAAAATGAGGAGTCGGGTCCATAAATCAGGGATCGTAAACAATGATGACAGATAATATGGGACAATCATCTCTGGCCTCATTCACTCATTAATAAATCAACGGAGATTTATGGTGCAGACTGAAGCACCACTAAATCTTTGCCCTTTTAAAACCATGTTTATTGAGTTTCAGGCTGGCAGAGCAATCGATTACTCCAGAAAAGCGTTTTGAAGTAAATGAAAACCATGGTGGGAAAGCACATCCCCTTCCATGTAACAGCAGCTCACTGAACTGCAAATGCTTCCAAAGCCAGGAAAAAGCAACTTCTTCCTCACAGAGGTAAGAAATCAAGTTTTCATCTATATTAGGGATCTGGCACGCTGCAGTCTTTAATCTTTTTGTGGTTTACATGTTTATACATAACAGGGCAGTCTGCCAGCAGCTCTGGCCAAAACCAGAAGTGACAGCTTAGCTCTGAGAGGAGAGGCTTTTACTGGAGCAGCGCGTGAAATAGGTGTGCTGGTTTGTCAGCCCTCAGCTGTAAATCTGGAGGCACTGCCTGCAGTGCTGACCACCACTATAAACACAGCAAAACCGAGAAGTGTGCGAGTGCCTTTAGAGAGCAAGCTACTGTGGCTGGCAGAGGACCTCTCCTGATGCATTCCCAAAGCTGAGGGACCTCATCTGCGTTCACATTTTGGCCCAGATCCACCATTCCGGCAATGCGAAGGGAAATCAATTGACTGAGCTTCCAGAATTACTTTAGAGACTCAAACAGTGTCAAATCAATTTCCTGTGTCTGCGGCAAACACCAGGAAATTCAGAATTAAGAATCCCCCGTGAACTCAGGTCTGTTTCCTTGACCATGTGTGTTCAGTAGAGTTTTCATTACCCCATTCTTCTTTTCTGTATAGATGTTTTCTATAGGTGAACTCCTTCTCACTCTGTGATCTGGGGACTGTGCACAGCTCATAATCTGTCAGAAGGTGGTTGATGGAACAGTACACGAAAACTCAGGATCAAACCTACCCGCATGCAAGCAAGAAAACCAGTTCATTAAAGGGAACCAAGTAAAGAGACACTCAAAGCTGAACCCAAGGCTTTCCACTGGAAAATGAAAACCTGTATGGGTGCATTTCAAAACCCGTTAATTTTATCTGAAGTGGTTATGTAGCACTTGGACCACATAAATGAGCATGGGGCTAAGTGATCTCCAGGGTCCCTTCCAGATCCACGCTTCTGCAGCCACACAAAACAGCATGTGCGGGATTCATTTCCCACTCAGCATCTAAAGTACAGATGTTTACACTCACTGGGCTGCCTGTGTTATCAGTGGGAAACAGGCCTGGCTGGGACAGCAAGCCTTGCTCAGGCTCCTGAGGCTGAAAATAAACTGCAAAGAGAGGGGGTGAATATAAACTGTTGTGGGGGGTTAAACCAAATTAGTGTTTTTCCAGCACTTCCTCAGATTCAATTACGTATGGGACTGTGATTCTGCTTTCTTTGCACACAAGAACTCCCACTAACATTAATAGTACTTTTTTTCCTTAAAAAGATGTACAAAATAAAGCTCCTAGACTACAGGCAAAAATATGCAATTCCAGTATAAATCAAGAGTGTTTGGTCCAGCTCCAAGTGCTGTGTGAGAAGAACAGAACTAAAATTCACCTCAGGGCATCCAAAGACAACAAATGAAATTTTGAGAGAAAGTGTAGGGATTGTAGTCACAGAAAAATGTGTGCTGTGTGTTTGTATTGTGCAAGGTTTTGTTCTTTGCTGAGCAGCATGACCTATTTCCCAGCATCATGTGATTTTTGTATTGGAAGACTCTTTTGTAAAGAAGTAGAATTAATTTTCCAGTGGAAAAGAGACAATACTGATTTTCCTTACTTCTGCCCAATGAAATGGTTTAACATTACATTACTTTTTATTTATTTTTTTAAACTTCATCACCGTTTTAAAAGATACAGACAAGTAAAGCATATGCACATACTTATCTGTTGCTGGCAATATGTAGTTTCGTTAAGATTTTATTCAAAGAAATGTACAAGGCATCAGGAAAATCCAAATTAAACTACACTAGGATTTAATATGATTTAAAGTCCATTTCCAACCACAACAGTAGCTAAGCACTTAGGCATCTAAAGTGCACAAAAGGAATTTAAGCTGCCTTCCACACCTCCCAGCTCACAGAGGTGCCTCAGTTTTCTGCTTAAATTCTGCTTAGTTGCCTGAAGTTTTTTAAACTATGTACATGGAGATGAAAATCTAGGGACGCCACCTCTGGCTAAAATCATCTGGCATTCCTAAAACAGGAATTCCTGTGTCCCAGTCTCATAAGCAACTCTGTCTACCAGGCTTTCTGAGTTCATTCCTAATGGAGCCAACACTAAATCTGAGAGGGCAGAGAGAGAAAAATAACAAGCATATATATAACAGAGACATCTGGAAGGGAACTGTTTATCCAAACTCAACAGCTTTCGAAAAGCTGGGCCCTTGAAGTATATACAGGCACTCCAAATCAGCAGTCCCTTCTGAAATGCCCTCTATATATGTATTTTTAGCTTGCAGCATCTTTATTTCTAGTCGTTTCTTCTACCATACTGGAAGTCTTTGTAATCGTGGAGAGAGGTCTCTTTTTAATGGTTGCGTAACTCAAAAACGGCCACATGAAAGCTGACTACACTTTCCCAAAGGAGAGGAAAAGTTTTATGCATCAAGGAATTTCAGCTCTAACAGCAATTAGTTGTCAGGTAACTGGTAGAAAGCTGTGCTCATAGTACAGGTTTCTGTTAGTTTGTCATTATCAGCAGCACAACACTGCCAAGAACACAGCAAGGCAGGGAATATTGCAGCAATGAGTAGAAGGCAATGCTGAACATTTGGTAAGCTAAGCGGATATTCAGTTAGGTTGGATTTAAAGTATTAACCACTTCGGGAGATGAATTCTGGCTTTCTCCATCTTTTGTATCACGTGCACGTTAATGCATTGTGCCAGCATGTGTTTTTTGTTAAGACTTCAAATTCATTAGAGCTTAAATTTAGGACAGGGTGTGTCAACGCCAGAAAATGACGGTATTGTTGCTGTTGTGCTTTCACATGTGACCAAAGCTGTGTATCTCTGCTTGCTGGAGCACCCCTGAATTTTTAAGAACAGATGAGCCCCAGTTCAGTGTCAGCTTCAAGTCTCCTTGACCTTTCAGCAGCTCGTGCAGGACCTGCTGTACCAACATGCAAGCGGTTGCCTGCATTCTGCTCAGTCCAGAAGGGAACTGGGGCTTGCACTTGACTGGAAACAGTGAGGAGCTGCCTTTGCATCCGGGTGTTGAACATGACTTAGATGCAGCTCAGTACTGAAATCTAACATGGAAATGTTCTCCAGTGATTTCTAACCAATGGTTTGAGAAGCCAGAATGAGATCTGGGGAAGGAGGGGCTATGGCAGATGAGATGGGTACAAAGGGGTACATTTCAAAAGCTCTCTTCAGGGGGAGAGAAAATCTGCTTCTGACTATATTCACGCTTTCAGAAAAATTGACAAGTGGAGATCAATGCAGGAGACTTTCTTTCCAGGATACCCTGCAGACCTGTTGGGGTTCTCTGAAATAGCTGCTTCACTCATGCTCTTAAGTAGATTTCAACTGCTTTGATGTGTTAAGTGCGTTTTGCTCAATTGAAAAAGTTAGTAGTGCTTTATTTGAAATCTTGCTTCATGCACACAGCAAACTTTTCCGTTGAAGAGCTCATTTTAAGCCTGGGGATGATAATGGATAAATATCAGCGCAGTTGCTCTCAGTTTCACCCCAGAGGTAATGGCCAGAACTTCAGAGAGCTCTCTTAAGTGCTGAGAAAGAGAAAATGTCATTTGCCAGAAGTTGTCAGAACACAGCTGAGCAGGAATATGGAAACTCATTTCTTGGCAAACTTTGTAAGTGCTGCCTTTGGGGATTTCTTAAAATGCTGTTTCTGTATTCACCATTTTTATTTCTAAACTTTAAATGTACTTCCTTTTCTTTCTCTTTTTCTTCTTTACCTGTCTCATGCTAAAATACCCCGTGAATGCACCATCCTTTCAGATTTTAGCTTGGATCATTTGATCGTTACGTGCACAACACTCTCACTGGACACAATAAGCACTGCAAAGTAGAACTGCCAGTATATAACAATATAGGGAATTTACACTTTGCTGTAGTTAAAACTTGGGTAGACCAGAAACAGGTCAGGCAAGCTTAACTGTCCTCCTGTTGGTGATACAATCTGGGTGTTTTTCTGACTGAAGAATTACATCATGCTCCGTTTCTGCAGTCAAACTGCCATGAGCTACTTCCATGAGATCATTTCTCTGAATGAGCTATTTCTTATCTGGAAAAGGACTTGTGAGGTACACTAAAGTTCATGCAGAAAGAAAAAAAAAAAAAAAAAAAGGAAGCACTACTCTATGAGCATCCTTGTCCAAATCCAGAAGTTGCAGAAAAAACTGAGCTGCAAATACCTGTGTGCTACCAGTGTGGAAAACAAAGACAAACAGGAGGCTCAGCACTGGGACCCTCAGAGGAAGGCTAAAGTGCCTTTGTCCTGTCTCCATTCCATGGGAGAACTGAAATACACCTGTGATGTTCTTCAGGAAGCCAGGGAGGCTGCTGGAATTTATGGCAGCCTCCTATAAAGCTACACCAGCACAGGAGACTGGCCAAAGATTTTGTGGTTGGCCAAGCCAGCATGGGCTGAGCATCATTATATGAGGCTGATCAGAACTGCCAGGAACAGGCTGTGCTGGAGGAGAGAGAGGGAAGGAAAAGCAACACACCCACCCGACCTAAGGGCAGAATCTCTGCCTCCTACTACAACTGGAAACCAGTTGAGAGTTCTGTGATGGTGGTAAAAGCACAGCAATAAAGGGATTTGATGGCACTTCAAGTAAACACAGAACACAAATATTTAGATATTCCTTGTGTGTACTTTTCCAAAGTAGGTTGAGTTATGATGTTCTGAATGTCATATATCACAGGCAAAAAAGGGAGGACACTTGGAACATAAATTACAGTTAAATCCAATGTTTTTAATATAGGTCTACCATAGCTGCTGAGGGCAATATTTGCTTTATTGTGAAGATTCAGAGAGCATTATGACCCTCTCTTTCCACGTTGCTGCCTAATGTTAATCTCCTCAAAATCTGTATTCTGGAACTATATTTCAGACATAATGAACATATGTGATTGTGAAGAAAAAGCTTTAAAAGCTGCAAGCACTCACCATCTTGGAGATTATATCTAATTATTTAGTGGCATCAGTGAGGTGTTTGAAGGATAACGCTAGACACTGGTATTTAAAAATGTTGTTCTGATTTAACTGTTTTTTTCCTTTTTTTTAAGAAAATGTTTTGACTTCCAAGCTTTGACACTTCCCATGCTGCATCCAAGAAAGGAGAGGAAAAATTGCCTATCCCAACTCATTATCGTCCATAAAAGCCTCACCATGTTGAATTTCCCCGGCCAGGACAGACCCTGCATGCAGTCTGGTCACACCCTGAAGAGAACGAGTAAGATTCCAAATGAAACCATCATCTTTTAAAACTTATTCTGAAAAACCGACCGAACTTGTACTGCCTTTGATGTGTTCTGGTCAGTGTTCTGACCTGCTCCTTTATATGCAGGAACACAAAGACATTGTCAGTCTGTTGGTGTCACATTTATACCACTCAAATAACAATCAAATAGCAATCTAATAGCCCAGGTGAGATCCTGCTCCTTTCACGGAGCGCTTCCACCACGTCGGGTCCTTGGCAGGGCACCGATTTACAGCGCATGGAGCGTCTGCAGCCGAGCCCCCGCTCCCTCCATCGCTTCTCCTCCATCCCGCCCCGGGACCGTGCCATTTATTAACACCGTTACGTGGCCGTTTCCTGCCTTCCCGAGAGTTTCCGTCATCGATCCCCCACGGCTCCATCTCCGCCTTTCTCCCACACAGATCCCCCGTGCCCGGGAGCTTCGCCCACCCCTGCCGGCGGCCGCCCGCTCCCTCCCAGCCCCGCGGGGCGGCTGCGGCGGGGCTGGGCCCGCGGGCACCTCCCTCCCCGCATCCCTCCCTCCCTGCGTGCCGCGGGATGCGCTGCCGGGCGGGCGGGCGCACACGGACCGCGCTCCCCGGGGCAGCGGCGGGAGCCAGAACCATGTCTCCGGTGAGCGGCCC
>VXBT01010863.1:36824-75484 GCA_013400235.1 Oriolus oriolus
CCCGGGAGGCGCAGGCTGGCGGCTCGCTGCCGGGAGGAGGGCGGCTGGGCTCCCCGCCGAGTGCGAGGGGAGGATGGATGGATGGATGCATAGATGGATGGGCAAAAAGTGGGAGAGCGGTTTAAAACAAAAAGAAAGAAAGAAGGAAAGCCCATTTCAGAGGAGCCGGGCTGTACCTGGGTGCACGGCTTGCGAGTGCAAAATGGAGAAGAGCAAACCCTATTGATCTGAGAGAGGCAACCAAATGGAATGCTGTTGTGCCTGGATTCTGTTCAGAGGATGCTGATGTGATATATTAAGGTGGTAGCCTAATGTGTAGGCATCTAAATAAATAAGTACTCTGATTATCCCCTTAGAGCTTTTAATACACTGTATTCTGATGGAAATTTTTGTGTTGAGGTTGTTACCTGTTTGATGCCACACTTGTATGTTCTTCCCCTCTAATATTTCTTCTTCTTTGAATCTTCATATTTCCTCATTAAGTAGGCTAAGGGCAGGTGTGGTGTGAGAAAGTGTCAGAGTTTCCAGTAACCTTGCTGCTCATTCTTCAAGGCAGTAATAATCTCATTAGCTCATCATGTTATCTTACTCATTAATTTCAAGTCCAAAATAAACTTCCTGCCCTTTCCCCCTCTCCTGCTCTAAGGGAAATAGGCTGGAGTCCAAAATGGCATGTTTGCTGTCGGTTAATTGCTGATGTGACAAGCGTGTTTGGGAGCAGAGTGGTAAAGCTCTCCATTTGTGTTGGCACTGTTTCTTTTGTGGTGACGCTCTTCACCTGAGACTCTACTTGACCCACAGGTCGTTCTGGTGAGGTTCAGTGTAATCTCGGATATATGGTCTTTGTTTTTTTTTTTTAAGTTTGATTCTACGAGCAGTAGGACTCATACATTTTCCATTCATTTTCCTGCAAGACTGCAGCTGTGTAGGAGATGATGAAGTTAAATAGAGCTGGAGTTGAGCGCTGGGCTGTTACAGAGCTCCTTGTGCTGTGAACAGTTCTGACCCTTGGATTTTAAACGTAAATGTTCTAATGTTTTCTGTAACTTTCACAGGGGCCTTGGCTTTTGGTTCCCTTCTGTGTACTCTAGTCTTCTTCACTTTCACATCTATTGTTACTGAGCCTTCATGACTAAAATTATGCTCGTTACTTTCATTATGTTTTCAGCTTTTTCTGAGAGCAGTTTTATGTACTCTTAAGAAAGTCTCATTATGTCTTTGTTGCCTAATTCCCAACTTCACCTCTCCACCCTTATACACACAGTTAATTGGAGAAAGCAGGACAGAGAACAGTTGGCCTCCAAATATAGATGGAATTCAACAAGCAGAGGAAAAACACCTGACCAGACTGTCCCCGCTGAGCATGATTAAAATGGCAGGACCACTTACCAAAACGTTGTAGTGCAGTTTAACAATGCAGTGCAGATAGCTCCACTGAGAGTGCTCAAGTTGTGCCTGACAAGGGCTGAAATCAGAATGGGCTTTAGTTGAAGTAATGTTGGACAGAAAAAAAGAATGTTATTTCCTCTTCCCCTTGTGGTTTCTTTTATCTCTGAAGAGGTGCAGTAACAAACTGGACAAAATTCCACTTACAGGGAACTCTACCAGCACAAAGTATATGTTCTTTTCCCAGCCAGAGCTAAAGCTTTCTGCTCTGTGTTAATCTTCTTACAAAATGAAGTTATTGCATAGTCCTGTGCTAGCTTCTTTTTTTTCTTTTCTGCCTCTGTTAGCAGAAGGATGCATTGTTTTCAAATCCTAAATGGTGTTTTGTTTATTTACAAAACTATTACAGAATAATTGGATTTGAGGCTTACATTTTATGGGGAACCAGTGTGAATAAAGTATTGCTGTTAACTGTAATGAGTTCACCTATTCTAAATTTATGATAGCCATAAATTTTGGGAGGCTGCTTCTACACTCTTTGCAAATTAAAAACAAAAAAAAAACCAAGAAAGGTTGCATTCAGTCTTGCTTCTTTGCCTTATGAGAACATAATTATCGATAGGAATGGCTAAGGTACTGATGAAGAGACTTAATTATCATCTGCAGTGGCTAAAAATGTCCTGTTCTTCCAGTGGGTTGTTTTAGTGTCCATACTGAGTTAGTGCATGCGTAGCCTGGCTACAGTCGGTGCCTGAACAAAGACCAGGTGACTTGGCAATTGGTACCTGGAGGGCTGGGAGATAAAAAACAAAAGAAATGACAAAATCCAAAGAGAACCTAAGGTTTCATTGTTTCTCAGACTGTTCTACTACCTTCTGGTGCAGAGCCATCAGTAATAAGTATTCTCTGTCTATGCTTGCATTCCACATTAGGGCCAGGGAGCTTTTGCTTGTGGGTAGCTCTCTACAAGTAATTGATAATTTTTGGGGTTTTTTTACCAAAACCCAAAGGAAGGGAATAGAGAGATATTTGAGGGCGTTACCCAAATTCCTTCTTTACCCATGATATTAACCAAGATAAAATAAGAAAAAGGAACACTAATCCCCAGGAATCTGGGGCATGCTTGATGAAGATACTCTTAAATGTATGGCATGAAAATCAGTTTGCCATCTGATGCATGATCCTGGTAGGATTCCAGGCGTGAGTCAGCACCTAAGTTGGGGACTGATTATCACTAGGACACAGGCACCTGTAGGCAAAAATCAAGATAATCTAGAAAGTGTTTAATTTGCTGGTGTACCCAACTTAATTAATTGCAGAGGTCCAAATTTCAAATGGTTAAAAAGGAAGCGAACCGTTGCTTATGTATTTTTGTTGATGCTTCCAAAATCAGTATATACTTAAGATTTACCTGTAACATT
Organism: Oriolus oriolus; assembly: GCA_013400235.1. NCBI lineage: Eukaryota > Metazoa > Chordata > Aves > Passeriformes > Corvidae > Oriolus > Oriolus oriolus. Next base: position 39,632 of record VXBT01010863.1, read on the forward strand.
TCCTTGTGCCTGTGAGTCTGGACACATTTAGGAGTATGCAAGACATGACAGCGATGAGAAGATGAACTTAGACATGTTAAACACAAGTCATAAAAAAGATGAAAGAAATGTTTGTCTTTTTTTCTAAAGACCAATATACAAGTGCTGCCTTTGGATCCACTCCTTCACAGCAGCTTCTCCTTCTGCTGTGCATGTACCTGTAGCTGTCTTACCTGTGACTGTACTGGATGGGACATCTGTCTTGGGAAGCAGGAGACTGGTTTTTCTCCTCGTCCAAATGAGTATTCAGTGTTATAAGAAGGAACTGAGTGTCACAGGAGCTGTTTTTTGCATGTAAACCCAAGTAAAGTCCAAATAGTTTTAGGAGAACAGTACAGTGACTGAAGAAGTGCTGGGTGGCAATTACGAAAAAGCTTTCCTGGCCTTTTTCCTGGAAGGTATCAAAATAAAGCAGAGTTCAGGGTACATGAGGGTACTTCCCAGTGGGCTGATGGGCAGAGGAGACGATCAGAGCGACCTTTCTGTTTCATGCCTGCTTTGTGAGGGGGTCAGTGTTGTCTTGGCACCTTGAACTTCCCAAAGGTGCTGTTTTCTATGAGACAAACCTGAGGAAAGCAGGGATTGATGATAGATCTCCTTGCTGTGTGCTATTGGTAAATCAGCCCAACTGCTCCTGTTGCTTTTTTCTCACTTGTTTTGTTTTTTTTTTTTAATTTTTGCTTTTTCCCCCTGGCCCTTGTGGCTATTCTAAGGCATACAACTTTAGGCAGAGGAAGCATGTAGTTTTGGGCTCGTGCCTCCCCTGGGAATTGGGGAACTTGGGACCTAGGCTCTGTGAGGCTTGCTGCTGCAATGCTGCATTTTTTGTGCACCCATAGGCGCCAGTTCCTCTGTAGAGAGCCAGGATGAAATAAAGAGAACGAGCTTTCTGTTCCCTCTTGGATGGGGAGTGAAAGCTGGTGTGCTGACTAGTCTTAATACTGTCATTTATCTTGCAGTAGTATCAATAATGTGGTGTTTGCTTTCCAAACAAAAGATGTGGTTTATGTCCGAAAGAGTTTAAAGATCATTCGAAGTTTCGTGTCGTGGAAATCATAGTTTTCTCTTCCTAATCGGCTTCGCCCTGGATTGCAACCTTGTTGCCTAATTATCTGATTACTGCTGGACTTCGAGACTGCTCAGAAAAAAAAAAAAGAAAATGCTTATCCTTGAAGTAAGTGTTGATTTCCCTGTATTTTATGAGAAAGAAGAGGCATATAGATTCCTTATACACTTGCACTGAAATGGTAGTAGTTTTCCATACCAGTGAGGTGGATCCAAGTGTATTGCAGAACGTTTAGAATCCAACAGCTCCTGTGTATTCAGGGGAAAAAAAATATTTAAACTGCTACAATGTTCTGCATCAATGCTAAGAGCTATTTAATGGTCAGGCGTAAGCAGTATGACACTGGACTCTTTCTGTGTGTAGCAGCTTTTCTCCATGCAGACTTTCTCATTTGCTGTAAATGAAATGAGATTTCAGTGACATTTTTAGTTCCTTTTTTCTCCTCTTGTTGTTCTTGTGTGTTAGCATTGCTTAGGTAATTACAGTGCGCTCTCTAGAAGCCCTGACAGCCTAAACTGAGTTCTTTGTAAAAAACGCGGTGTTTCCCTTAATTAAGAGAGACTAGAAACAGCACCTGAATCTATTAATTAAATAGTCAAAGTTGATCTCTATTTAGGATATATTAACAAGCAAAACAAAATACATTTCTGACTAAAATGTTGCCCAGAGTAAATGAGCTACTGTGAGGCTTTTTTTTTTTGTGATGAAAAAGAATGTATTGGTGCTGCAACTGTCACACATGGAGAGTCATGCAAAATTCATGTGAGATAGTTCCCAGTTCTATGGTACTGAGAACAATAGCCACTATTTCTTCTTCAAAGCTCTTCAGAGATGTTAAATAATCCTTGTGACAACCCTATGAAGTGAGTATTGTAGTAATTTTGTATGGATGGCAAAACAATTAATCGGCATTGTCTCCAGCCCTACTGAGAAAGCGGGATTTGCAGCGTGCCCGGGGCTTGGCCTGCTGCTGGAACTCCTGCTCGTGTGAGCAAGGGGTGGGTGATCCTGTCCTGCTGCCTCTTCTTGTGTCTGTATCTGTGCTGATGAAAACATTCTGCAGATGCTGTGGTCATCAGCATGAAGGTATGTAGGTCAAGGCGGAACCTACATGTCCTGATAAAAGATGCATTTAGATCTAAATTATTCTGACCATGTCACTGGCATCACTTCTTGGAGGAGAGATGTGTGGAACTGTTGGCCGTGCTGGGATCTGGAATGTCCACCTGAAAGTGAAAGCTGAGTTGCTCAGACTGACTCCAGAGCACAAGTTTGCTCATTCGTGGGATGAAATCCTGGTCAGATGCTTCTCACTGGGGCCTTGCCAGCCTGGGCTTGCTTAGTTTGACTTGAGGGTTGTCTCCTAATTCCCTGTGATATGAAAAGGATGAAGATCCTACTGTTCCCTCTGCTACATGAACACCAGCTGTATCTGCCAGCTGAAGGAGGTCTGGATAACCAGGACATAAGTTGCTGTTTGGGTCAGACCTGTGTCGCAGCTTTCCTGTGCAGCCTGGCTTTGGCTGCTGAGATACTTGTGTCTCCTCTTCTCCTCCACCAGCTCTGCCTGCTGCCCTTCCAGGAGTTATAAATGCCACAGCAGATGGCTTGGGGAAGCAGTGTCTGTAATTACTGCTGCAAGATTTGCCGGAGCTTGACTCTGCACAAAGAACGCTTCTTTTTTTTTCCCCTGGAGATTCAAAGTTGTCGGTACTTCAAATGCAGATTTGGTCTTTTCAGGGGAACACGATGGAGGAAATGTGTGATTTACATGCTGGTTCAAAAGCAGCCTGTCTTTCCTCTTGACATAATTCATATCACGCTTTAGCGTTACCAGTTTTCAGTCTTCTCTTGCTAGGTCAACTTTCATGTTCCTGGCAGTGATATAAGCTAGACTGCTTGTGGACCCAAGTTTTGATAACAGCTGACATACTGCTAAATAACACAACCATAATCAGTTTATTTGATAAAGGTAAGTAACCTTCTGGCAGGTTTCAGAGTGAATGTTGTTCTGCTCTGTGAGCAGACATGTGAAGCTCTAGGTTTGACACATTTTTAATGCCGAATGCAAGAGCTCATCTCCCAGTTGCAGCTGTGATTGACTGACCCAAGGTTATGCTGCACAGTGTCTTCTTTTCTGTGGGCCCCTTGCTCCAGTACCTTTCTGAAGTCTTGATCTCCTTACCAGCGTGTCTGAGCTGAATTTTTTCCTCTTGCATCTCTTTGATGCTGATGGCCCTTGGGTTATTAACCATGTAGCCAGCCAGGTTTGAATTATAAGAGGACCGAAGCCAAAGGAGAGGGAAAGATTTTCATTTCCTGAGGTCAGTGAAGAGGCTGTGACCCAAATCACCCCCTGAGCAGTGTTTTTTCCTTCTGGTGGTCACAGCAGAGGTGACACCTGTGGTTCCTCAGACAGCTTCCTGAGGTTAGTCATGTTACAGAGGGTTGGAGCCCCTCTCGTCCTAGGGAGCACAGGAGTCAGCTCTCTATTTGAAGGATTTTTATTTTTTAAAAATATTTGCTTTGCTTGTAAAGTACGTTTGGCTAAAAGTATAAGTAGCAATGGGACTTTGGGCCGGATTGCAGATTGTTACTGATCTTTATTTCCAGTGAAATGTCATCACTGGAATCATGGCATTGAGGTGGCTTTTGGACTTTTATGTTTTGAGGTTTTTATCTTGTCTTTTGCTTTCCTGGCCACCCCATGGCAAGGGGACAGGGCCATGCCTTTTTGCAGCCTCTGCTCATAACTAACTCGTCTGAAACTTGTAAATGGTTTTCATGTTGCATTTGCTTGTGGTACTGCTCTTATTTGTGGAGAGGACAACTACTTGAAAACAGATGTATTTCATATTTAGCTGGCACTGTGGCAAGGATGTTGTTTGTATGATCTTTTAGGAGTTGAGATGGCTTAATCTGAAATAGGATGTACTTTGAGTAACTTGGTTTGCTTTTTATTGTCTCGAGTTGAGTTTTTTCTGTCGATGGGAGCTGAACTGGCTGGCCTAATGCTCCAGCTGCATTTTTTCCCCAGCATCTTCTGTGATGGTACAAGACCTATTGCTGCCAAACACTGCTGGATTCCTTTCAAGCTTTCCTGCCCAAATATTCATTAGAAAACACTCAGTGAGCCCTCTCCCTCTGCCTGCTCTGAAAGGACTGGGTTTGCATTTGCCTGACAGCAGTGGTGCCTTAAGCTGAACTTAGAAGGAAGCAGCAGCAGAGGAGTGCCTTGGCTGCAGATCCATGGGATGTTGGGCAGCAGCAGCAGGGTCACAATGTGCTTGCCCTGGTCCTCTACTCTTCCAGCCATCATTTGCTGTCTACTGCCAGGGATGTGTCGTGCGACGGGGCGGACCTTGGCTCAGACCTGGTACAGACGTGCTTGTTTGCTGCCTGGGTCCTGCTCAGCCCCTAGAAAAGGCATTTAGCCTTGCCTTTGAAAACTGTGCTTAAAAATGGCATTGCTTCATCTAGCTTGTTGCAGCTGGAGCTGTGGCTGAGAACTGAGGGCCATGACTTACGCTAAAGGTTTTTGGAGCATATAGTCTAAGAATGAAGACGTGTCCATTAAATATGTGTGTTTATGGTGTTAAATGTATACTGCTGGCAAGCTCTCCTGGGTGCAGCTGTGCCTACACCAAAGCCCTCTTGATGGTACTTCTCTGGGGTTTTTTAACTTTGAAACGTTTGCCAACAACTTTCCAATAAGGAAAAGTTTAATTTTTGTCTGTGTACTATAGGTTTTTTCTGGTGTATTCCAGTGCACTGCTGGGGTGGTGTATTGGCTTTTCAGAAGCAGTATCATGCTGGAGAACAAGAGTCAGCCCCAATGGTGGTGATGAGTCTTGTGTTCACAGCATCACCTCAGTTGTACTTCACAGTAAAAACCAGGTAGGCAGTGTTCATCTTTGAAATAACAGAACCTGCTGTATGCAACCCACTATGAGCCTTACCTCGTTCAGGTAATGAGCCTCTACCTTTCTCTACAGCAAAAGAAAGTGGTATAATCCTTTCTTATCTTTCTTTTTTCTTGCAGTGTTTGTATTTCATCAAATTTTTAATGTCCTAAACCTTAAACGTTTTCTACAAGTGCAGTCATCTCAATGCTTGTCGAGTACCCAAATGGTAGATCTGATCTGGAAGTTGAAACTTTGGTTTTCCTTCAAGGCATTATGGGTGGAAAGGCTGTACTTTACATCCATCTACACTAACTCTTCCATCACCAGTTCTAAACCTGTCTTGTTGGATCCCAAAGGAAGCTATGAACTGCTGTGAAGGGTTATCTGTGGGTAATTTGGCTTGCTGGGCCTGAGAGAGGAGGAGGAGGATGTGTTTTTGTACGAGGGAAGCCAGCAGAAGCTTTACTGCACTTGGCATTGCATTTGAAATTGCAATGCTCTTCACACTGCTGCTGCTGTGAAGGAAGGCACATCCTTCGAGAACGTGATTGGGTTGATACTGGCGGAGTGAAGACTTCCTTCTCAGTGAAAGAACGTCCAAAAGAATGTGGTTTCAGATTGGTTTAACAGGCAATTCCTCAGCTGATTTATTTTAATAAAATTTTGCCTAGATGGCTTTTTTAATTGAATATTTAAGCAAGCTGAAAGCGGGCATTTTACTGTCTCTCTTTAATTTGTGCTGATACGTGGTTTAGCATAATTATTTTTTAATGCCCTTTTTTAAAGTGTAGTGCCCTCATCCTCCTGACCCTCTTCCTTCAAGAAGTGGATTTAATTTGGAGAGAAATGTCTGTTGAATCGCTGCCCTGTGGCAGGGAGGTATGTGGGAGGGGTGGGCTTGGTAAAAAAAAAAATTGCTGGCTTTTAAAGTGATGGGTTCAGGCCAAAAGCATTAAGAATGGTCTGAAGTATACTGTGACGTTTGTAAGCTGCCTTTCTGAACCTCATGAATTGAGTTCTAAATATGAACCTTGCAGCATTGCACAGATGCCTTGGTTTTACTGGGTAACCTAAAATAACCAACTTACAGTTTTTCTCCTTTTTCCCCCAGCCTCTCGCAGGCCTGTCCTTTCTTGTTGGCCAGCATTAACTGCCCTGGATCCCTAAAGAGGAAACAGAGCTGTGTTCTTCTGGTTTTAGGTTTCTGCCTGATCCAGTGTGGGGAATGGTGGAGTACTCCTGGGTAGGAGCATTTTGTCATTGAGCAGATAAAACTGGCTGCTTACCTCCTATCTAGCTGGCTCCTTGCTCTTCCCCAGTGCAGCAGGAGTACCAACACTGGAAAAAAAAAAAAGGTTGGCACCATCATTCATAGTGAGATTGCAGTTTAGAACAGAGGAGTCTGCTGGTACTCTTGAACCCTCCCTTTGAATAAGATTAATCACAACAGCCTCAATTTTTGGTGATACCATTGCCTACATTCATTTGTGCCTCTGTATTTACTCTGGAAGCTTTTCTTTAACACTATTCATTAACACAGTAAGGTTTGCAAAACTTCTAAAGGGGAAAAAAAGCTCTAGGCTTTCTTGTATTCCTACCAAATACTTGTTTTGATAATAACTAAAAATGTAGTGCTTCCACTTAGCAGTTTGAAACCTGAATGTGAGTCAGTCTTAGGTGACTGCAAAAAAAGCCCCAAGAACCCCAAAACCTTCCTTTCTGTGACTCCAAAAGAAAAAAATCAAACACCCTAGGTGAGGGTGCACACACACCTGCAAAATGGTTCTCCTTGGCATTAGCTGGACTGTGGCATGCAGCTGAAGGCACCTTTTCCTGTGGACCAAGCTGTAAGAAAAACTGAGTGGAAAAAAAATCACAGGGATGTCTAGAAAACATTAGTAAAGGGAAGGTTTAAAGAATCAAGATAGTTCTATGCAGAGAACACCTGAAAGCCTGCTGCAGGAGAAGGGAGTGAACTGCTGTCTGTGCCTGCTGTAGAGAGGACAACAAGTCAGGGATTTAAGATGCAGAATGGAGAGGTGCAAAACTTTGGAAAAAGCTTTCTGTTGCCAAGCAGGAGTTGTAAAATAGATGTTGCTGGAAGGAACTCAAAAAGAAAAGATCCTGGCAGATGCTGGAGAAGAGTTGGGGTTTGATATTTCTGCAGTGGGGACTGGAGTGCCTGGTCTTGAGTGGGAAATGAACCCTTATGAGATGTGGGCAAGGGGCAGAGGAGATCCAAAGAATGGAAGTTCTGGCCTTCCCTGTTCATCCCTTATGTTGCTGTGCAAAAAGAAAAAAAGGTTAGGAGAGGGTGGGGGACAAGAAATTAATGGTCATGATGAAGAGAAGTCAAAGGTGATGCAGAAGCTTTGCTGTCCATGTTTGGGGACAGCTGGGTTAGGTGACTTATGGAAATCTCCTTTAGCTGCACACACTGCAGTTTTATATTGGGAGAGGCTCCTGTTCCAAGCCTGCTCCACTCTTGGAATTTGCTGTGAATTCCAGCAAAGGGCAACACTGATCTATCTGAATGTCAGATCAAGTGACCCTGGGAAGGATATTGGTATTTTTGCTTCTCTGTCGAGGGGTCCTTTCAGATAGGGGCTGCTTCTTATCTTCCTCTTTGAACATGTGACACAATTCACTTGCAATCCGTTCGTGTTCCATGGAGAAGGTGGAGCAAAGCCTTGAAGGTGGTGACCTTAGAGATCAGCCTCAAAACTGGTGCCTGAACCCAGCTACCAGAAAGACCATGGTGCCTTCAGTTTGATATTTTTTTCAGCCTTTGGGCTCTCAGTGAGTTTCTGCGGCACAATTAATTCCTGATGACCGGCCAAAGTGGAGTCGTAACTACCAGGAATGCATGGAGGGCACTAAACAAAAGCTGAAAGGCCGGGTAAGTGCCCGCAGAATTTAAATGCAGGTGCTGGTTCTCTCTACAGCACAGTCCTGCTTGCCTTTTTGGTATTGCAGCCATTGCACGAAGCTGGTGGGTGCTGAAGTAGATTTGCAGAACCATAAGCACTGAATTAAAATCTGAGTCAAGTTCCTGGCTGCCTGTACCGGCAAACGCTTCACTGGCAAGTATCTGAGACGAAGTACCAGAGAATTTATGGACTGTGATGGTCTGTCACTCTGTGTGAGCAGAAAAAAAAAATACCATCTAGCTTCCTAAATTGATTTCTTTGGTGCATGGTGAGCCTAAAATTATTTGGCAGGACATATGGTCTTTGTGTGTTGGTAAAACACAGGCGATCTGGGATGCTGCACGCAAGGAAGTGTGGAGCATCTTGTTCTTGGAGTTCTCTTCCCAGCAATGGCCAGCGTGTGACCTTGGCAGTGCTGAGCTCTCATCAACTGTTTCTGAAAAATGCATCAAAAATGTGTGTAGCTGTAATGTAAATGAGGCACAGTTTGCCTGCTGACCACAAGGAAATTCAGTCTTCTGTCGCTCGCTGTGGAGCCTGTGCCTAGGTAAGGCAGACAGAACGAAGATAAACTGAGCCTCCACTGAGTAACTCAATAGCTGTAATTTGCTGGTTTTCAAAGCACCAGATGCTCTTCTGAGAGGGGAGCCCTGCTGTGTTTCTGCCTTAGTTTCAGGACAGCATTAAGATGGGATTCTGTCCACTGGAAGCATTTTGGAGGTTACTGTGAGGTAAATGGACCCTCTGTCTTGGAAGACTTGTCTTTTGCAGGTGATGTAGTGTTTGGGGTTCACAAATCTGGTGGAATTACGTGTATGAGAGAGGGTATGAGCAGCAGAAAGCCAGTTACCTGCACTCCACTGTACATATCGGCTCTGGATAGCCAACGAGTCCTCATTAGCTGTGTGCTTCTAAGCCTGCAAATAGTTCTTACACAAATTAAAATCCACACTGCACTGATACAGGTCCTCTCTGCAGGGGTGTCTGGCTGACAGTAGTAGTGTTTAACAAGTTCCAGCAGCTTCATGCACATACAGCCTGGTTACAAATTGGGGATTTTTTTTCCTGCACTGGGTTTTTTTGCTTGAAATTTTAACTTGCATGTGTTCTCTAGTAGAGGGTGGGTCTCCTCAGACAGGTGAAATTGTGCATCTCCAGCTTATCTTGGTATAATTTTCTCTTGTTCACCTTCTCTTCCTCTTCTTCCTTGTTTCATCCCACTTTTTGTGGGTTTTGTCAGGCATTTAGAATCAGTTGCCAAATTACAGTAACGAGCAGGTAAGTTTAATGCTGCACAGTGTGATAGATGCAGGAATTGTACTAGCAGTGCTGCATCTTTGTGGTTTTCATTTTTGTGCTTCCACTGTACTCAGATCAGGTTTTCTTTCCTGTACCTCTCACCATTTTTTGGTACAAGATGTGTGTGGGGGAAAGAGGAGGAGCATGAAGGGAGTGAAAATGGCCTTTATTCCCGGGTTTTCTTGGGTTTAATGTTTATGTTGCCATGGGGTGCGGTCTGCTGTTCTCTCCCAAGTCCATCTGTGGGCAACCAGCAGACCTGAATGTAACAGGTCCACGTTTGGGTAGACACTGCCATTATTTCAGCTATCAGCTAAGCCAGCGGGTCTAGGGGTTGGTCTGGGTTGGAAGAGAGGAGTATGTAGGGAGAGATGCTGGAGGCATGTGCACCTTCATCTGTTCAACCTGTTGCTTTCTGGGACTCCTGTTGCCTGTTCTAAATTCCTGTGGCACATCTCTCCTGGCCTTGCTTACTGCTCCTTGGGGTCTGTCACATCTTGAATGTGCTGTTTGTCAAATTCTTTATTTTCTCCACTAGGAACTCATGGATTTGTTTCTGCTGCTTCTTCCCATCTGTGTCCTACTGAGGCACTTTGTGCTGCTTTGTCAGAGGCCAAGAGGCTCAGCCTACTCTCTGGAGTGCTCTTACAGCCATTTAAGAGCTGCTGCCTGTTTTCTCAGGATGCATTATCTTTTCCTTTTCTGGGGAGTCCTAGTTTTTCTGCCTCGGGTCTGGACGCAGTCCTAATTTATGTAGAAATCCTATCTTGGAGCTTGTTCAGTTGTTAACTTAGCACAGACAGCTTTGCAGTTCTTGTGGTGGAAGTGAGAGTTTCTGCGTGTGGAGGGGGCTGTGCTAACTCACTAAAGATTGTGGTTAGGTTGGCCAGTTCTTGACTGCACCTTTTTTAGTTCTTTAATGAGAGGTTATTTTGGGAGGAAGAATGTAATCAGGTCAAAAATCAAATTTCAGTCAGGGCTGATTCGTTTTGTATGGGCATGTTTTGGTTGCTGGGCATTGCTCACAATAGAAGTTGGAAGAATTGGAGTGTTCAAACTAATTTTGACTAGGTCTTTCCCACTGGCAATGATTGGCTTTCCTTACATGGTTTCATTTCAGACTTCTGAACACTAATTTCTGTTTTGTGTTAAATGTACTTCTGCTTAACAGAAATGTGTGGGGGAGAGTAATAAAGCCCAAAGGATAATAAAACCATTTCCTCTTGGCATAGTGTTTTTTCTGTAGATCAGCTATGGATGTATTTTGTTTTGACCTGTTTCATTGCTAGTATGAACTTGATATTTAAAGTCTTGCCACCAAGCAGAGTAAACTTATAAAAGACTCAAGTAAATTAAGGCAGAATACTTGGAATCTTAAAAGACAATTGCCACCTTTGTTCACTGTATCATGGTGGTTCCCATGAGCAATCACAGTGGCCTTGGAGGACAGGATGGCTCTGTGAAGTTAGAAAACACTTTACAGAAGTGTGAAGTGTGCCTATCAGGTAGTTAATATCTATAGTTAATGTCTGAGATCTAAAACCTGGGGTTTTTTTGAGTTCATAATGTAAGCTTTTTCATATTGGAGCTTGATTTTTTTTATTTTTTTTTTTAAGAGACAGAGAAACTGCCATGATTTCTCACAAAGTAATAGAGAGAAATAGTGTTATAAATACCTTGATGTGTTGTGAAAGCCTAGAGCTTTCCTGTTGCTACCTTCTATTTGCCTCCTGTGCAGCTCAGGTTTCTTATTACGTGCTCTTTCTGTCATGGTCACTATTCTCAAAAGTTTCTTAAGACAGACTGATACCATGCAAAGTATTTAAAATATTTACCCTGGGACAGCAGCTTTTTTTCTGCACACTGAAGTCATGTGTCCGTCCACCAAAAGAACTGGCTGGAAGGGGACAGGACAGAGGGACCAGGCTTATAACCAAACTTGGTTATAATTATCCCTGCTTTAATTAAATGTTGTAGAGACTTATGGGGCAACTGAGGTAGCTGAACATCTAATGTCCCTTTAAGTAGTTTAGGGTATTTCTCCTGGCCTGGAGCCACCACTCTCAAAGGGCATTGTTTTCCCAGTGGTCTGGTGTGGCATCTGCCAGTCCCGTGTGGATGTTGTGGATGTGTCTTGGAAACATCTAAAAACGTCTCTTGGTGCTATGTTTAGAAATCCAGATCTCTTCCATAAGTGCTGGTAAGAATCTCCAGGAGCAACTTTTCTCTGCCTGTTAACCTGGAAGCCTTTTCCTCAAACCTCAGTCATCTTTCCATCTCCCTGCCTCCCTGTCTGTGTGTTTAAAGCCAAAAGCTTTAAGTGCCAATATGTAAATACACACATAGGTCAGTGCATGATGCGATTATTTGACTCTCTTGAAGATGTAATTTCATGGCTATAAGAGTCTAAAATCACTAGAGTGATCTGAAATTAAGGTCTCTGACTAATAAAGGAACATTGCAAAAATGCAGGTGCATAGGAATAGGAATACTCTACCTTGAAAGATAGATACTTATGGAGCTGCAAGTGCTGTAAGCCTTAATATTTTCATTACTGTTGTGATCAAGTTTTTTATTATGCATTAAATAGTCTATAGGCAGCTGAGCTATGTAGTGTCTGCTTGCTTGCTGTCTCCCCTATTTCTGGCCCCTGGTGTTATCCCCATTTCAGTGAAATACAATTCCTCTGCTATGATCAAGGCAGAAGGAGTAAGGCAGTGATTGGTATGGTGAGATTTCCCCCCCCCCGCCCTACTTCCCCATTGTCTTTTAACACAGTACTTCCAAACTAAACGCTGTGTGATATCTTTGTCGTAGCTCTGGTGGTCTAAAGAAACAAAGTAAAACAACTCCAGTGATTAGCGGCTTTGGAAAAATATTTGTCATATGAAGAGAGAAGTCATTCCCTAGAAAAAATTACTTGCACCTCTATGCTTTCTAATCCTCTGTTATCCAGAGGATAACACTGGCAAATGTTTAAGTCCTTTTGATTTCAAGATTCTCATATGTCCTGAATGAAGCTGTTTTTTAATCATCATCATTCTTAAAGAGTGGTTTGGACTTACAAAAGGGGGTGTTGTTGCAAACTGCCTTAGGACAAAGAATATGACAACCATCCTGGGCTGTGGAAAGAAAGATGAGTGTAGATAGTAGGAGAAAGTTCAGTCTCTGAAAAGCAGCCACATCAGTGGTGCAAACTGGGGTAAGGTTCAAGGAGTCTCTGGATGTTGTTGTTGTCTGAATAGCTCTCCGATATTAAGGTGGTGCAGGTTACTTGGTCACTAAGACTCCATTTTTATTATGACTCCTTTTATATAGGTCTATATAGATTCAGTTGTTTAGTGTTTTGAGTAAGTATTTCCTGTTTTTAAATACCCTTCTGGGAGGGAAGGCATAGAATGAGGAGAAGTTGGAGGGGGGGGAGTTTACATATATATTCCTTTTTTCTTAGTTTTTTTCCATGTCCAAGAGAAAGACAGGAGCAGAGTTGGCTGTTTTTAAGAATCAAGCAATAAGCAGAGCTTTAAACCTCGAAATTAATAACTAGAAACCTTCCCTCCAGATCAGTAACTTGTGCCCATCTCTCTGGTGACCAGCATTTAAAAAGATGTTTTATCCAGGTTATCACACTCCTGAAAGCATTCTTTCCTTTGAAGTGCATCAAATGCTTGTTGCAGTAGTAGTTAATAGGTGTGATTTCAGAAGATATTCTGCTTATTTTTACTTATTTGTCTAAAATTCAGCCGCTACTTTGAATATGGGTCAGAATATATTCTGTTCACCAGTATGTACATTGAGAAGCAAAGAGTCTCACAATGGTGTGTTACAGAATTGTAATGGACAAGTAATACTAAGTAATACTACAGTTTGTGCTTTCTAAATATTTCAAATTACGTTTGAGGGTTGCAATGAAATGCTGCTTTGTGGTGTGAGAAACCAGTGGCCACAGGGCTGGTAAAGTTTGCAGGGGGTGGATTTAGCTCGGGAAGGAGGTGACGGCAGAGCCTGCAGCGCTGCAGTCAGGGCTGGGCAGTGGGGCAGGACTCGGGATCCAAAAGCCAATTCTGGCTCTTGGCAAAATGCACTCGTGAGGAATCGTAACCCCTTCCTTGTGACCGTTAAAAAACCGGTCAGAGGGCAGCTGGGTGTTTGATTTACCTGTGCACTTTGCCCTGGTTGCGTGCCTTTTCCAAGGGGTATTTATATTTTAAGCAACATGAGATTGCAGCTGGACCCGTGAAGGACGTGAGGGGTGGTTTGCACGTGTGGGTTGGAACGTACTGGCTGTTCCTCTCCGAGCCTGCTGTGCAGCAGCACGGGACGTTTCAGCAGCGCCTTCCTAAATCTTTTGCCGTGCAGCTGGACACATCTGGAGGCAGCAGGGCGTGCAAACACGCAGGTGTCTGGCCAGCTGTGCCTCGTGCCAGGGATACCGTGGGGCAGGCACTTCGTCAGTGAAAGATCCCTGGATTAAGGAGAGGGCATGAACGTGGAGCTGGCCGTCCCTCTGGGGCACTGAACCTGAGGTGAACTCTGGTGAGCTGTGCGAGCAGAAGGTGTTGGTGAAGCCAGGGAAGCTGCTCCTCTGGCTGTGCTTGAATTCCTCACGTGGATGGCGTGCGGTTCCTCTGCTCCTGGAGCGGCTTTCCCTGCAGTGGGTGAGGCTTCCTGGGGATCTCTGCCAGGCGGTTCTTTGGTGCTGCAGGGTTACCTGTTGCGTAGGGGGAATGGGGCAACCTTGTTTCTCAGTTTGCTGAAAGTGGTTTGGGATTTGATATTTCAAAGTGATGATTGTGCTGGGGGGCAAGGTGAAGCTGGGAACTTGTTAAAGAGAAGTGGTAATCACAGAATCACAGAACATCAAGGGGCTGGAAGGGGCCTTAAAGATCATCTTGTTCCACGCCCTCCTCCTGTGGGCAGGGACACCTTCCACTAGACTATGTTGCTCCAAGCCCCATCCCACCTGGCTTTGAACACTGCCGGGGTTGGGGCATTCTCAACTTCCCTGGGCAGCCTGTTCCAGTGTCTGACCACCCTCACAGTAACGAATTTCTGCCTAATATCTAACCTGAATTTCTCCTCTTTCAATTTATACTCATCACTCCTTGTCCTATCACTACAATTCCCCTACATGTCACCTCTGGAGTGTGTATGAAGTCTTAATCTATTTACCACTGAATGTGCTATGCTTGGGATGCCCTGTCAGCATGGAATTCTATTTTCCACGTTCCAGTAAATATGTTAACCTTTAGTTACTAATATTGTTTTATGGGTTCCATATTCCTGAAACAGCAATTACTTTATAAATTTCTCATCCACTTAGGAAAAGTTGTCTTTACTCAGGTATTTCTGTTCCCTCTGAGGATAATAAGGAGACATCTTTTGCTTCCCATGTTATATGGAAATAAATGAATGTGATGGATGTAGAGAGGCATCTCACTTCTTTTTAGTTTCTTTGTGTAGGAAGTGGCTCTACTGTTCCATTTTAGCCTCTTGTGGCACCTGGAAAATGAGAATCAGGGAAAGCCTAAACCTGTGCTCAGGCTGACAAGGAGGTGTGAAAACAGACTTCTGACATGTAGATGCAATTGAGTCTTTTTGGTGGAGCTTGAAGACAGTCAGTCTTACTGCAGGACCCAGATCTGTCAAATTTAAATGAAAAGGAGAAATCTGATTTCTCAGGATTTGGCTGTTCATTTATCTTTCTTTCCATTGCCTTTCTTTGTGTTTAGAAATTTTATACAGAGAAAGAAAAAAAATACCGACTTGCTTATTTGGGCAGTGTTAGTTTCCTATGGTCAAATGTTGTGATTTCTTTTTTCTTTTCTCCCTTTGATTTTAGAATTTTAAAAAACCATGCTGTGAAATGAATCTGGAAAGCAGTAGGTAGGTTAAAAAGGAATACACTTCAACACAAATAATGGAGCTCCCAGGAGCAGAGAGACTGGAAGCACAGGGAGAGAGGCACACACAAGGAGGAATAAATCTCTTTGACTGTGCTGCTGAATGCTCCAAAGTCTTTCTGCATGTGGTGTGAGTAAATTGCCAGCTGTCTTTAGTGCTCAGGAATAATTACTCCCTTCTCCTTGAGTCATTCTGGAGTTGTTCAAGTCTATCTATACATGAGCAGGGCTTTTTCTGTTTCTTCTGATACCTCCAGAGTGAACACTGCTTGGGACCACCCCGTGTAGTGTGAGGATCACTGGGTTGATCCAGAGTAGGACTGCATGAGTTGTAAAGAGACTCTGTAGGATCGATGAGAGGGGAAACGTTTTTGAATATCTGTGCTTATTGTGGGGTTTTTTGTCTTTTGGGGCTTTTTTTTTGTGTTTTGTTTTTCTCAGTCTCAAGTAGAAGTTGTGTGGATGAAACATATTGGTAGAAGCAAAAGAGGATGTAGTAAAGCTGCCTGTTTTTACTTTCCTAAGACCTTTAGCAGACTTATTTTCCCTAAGTTAGTTCTTGTCTATGGCTTTTTGTGTGCTATTGCTGTGTGCATTTTCTGCCTTTTTCTGCCTAAGATAGTGCTCAGCTGCAGTAAGTGTAGCTTCCAGTGTTTATCCACTTGGAAGTTTCTGTTTGTGTGTTTTGCTGGATGTGGTTTTTAGAGCGAACATAGTAAACTTAGATCTGGTGAGGGAATTGATCCCTCTGTCCAGCACCCCTTGGAAGTCACCATCCCATGCCTAGCATAGGTGAGAGAAGCCTGCTGTGCTGCCCTAAATAAACTCTCTTGCTGTGTTCAGAGAGGCTGATTGGTTTCATTGATAGAGCTGTAAACGAGACAAACCAGCCTGCTTTGAAGCCTCTGTGCCTAATGGATTGGTCAGGATGTTTTGATCTATCCTATACAGTTTTCCACCTCAGCTACTCTTGACTGTAAAGATCTGAACTTACACCATTACGTGGCAAACCCTTTAAATCTGGTTGTTGTTCCTTGATCCTGTAGCTGTTGCTTAAAGAAGCCAGTAGAAAGAACCTGTCTTGGCAGTCCCTTGCTTTGTGTCCCTGTACCTGGTGTCCCCTTTCCTTCTGCATAGATCACAACGCCTGCACACATCTGATCCCCCCCAGAGCTGGTGTCCAGGTAAAGTTTCGCTGCTGTACCTTGTCGTGGAGCTCCAAACAAGTAAATGAACAACAGCTGTATTGATCAGGGCAGCATGGAAAGGAATAAAGTGAGTTTAGAAGAGCATCTGCTCCACATTTCACTTGGGACAGGGGATCACTAAGGATTTGTCACCTGGAAGAGTCAGAGTGAGGGTGAATGCGTAGCATTTTTCTGGCTTATTGTCATGTGGCACTGTGTCCTGACTGCACAGCACAGCACTGGTCAGAGTGTTGCACAGCCAGCTGGACCCAGGCTGTCTCTGGTGCAGGAAATTTTTTGCTTGGAAAAGTCATCCTTGAAATACTCAGTGATCTGAGAGAACAAACAAAGTTGTCATCTTTTCCCTCATGGCCCCTGCTTACCCCTCCCCAGCCCCAGAATCGTTTCCTGCACAGAATCGTTTTCTCTTATTCTATTTATTTTCTTCCACACATCTTCTACTAAAAGAAATCCACTTACTGTGTACATATTTCTACTTTATCTTTTTAGGCTGCTTTTACTCATTCTTTGTTGTCAGTATGGTTTCTTTGTTTTCCTCTGTATCTTTTTCTGTACTTTCTCTTACTTTCTTTTCCTTCCCCTTTTTCATTCCCCAGTCCCTTTGCACAGCCACCTCTTGGCTTCTCAAGTCACAAGCCAAAAGTAGAGGATGTAGGAATTATCCCAGGGATAACTCCATGTCTCATAAATCTGAGTGCAAACTGTAATTTGCCTCCAAGGAAAACTTTCAAACTTGATTTTAAAAAATGATTAGTTACCAAGAGTATCCTGGTGCTTGGGAAGTTGTTCCAGGGGATGCTGGTCTTTGCTGAAGTGTGTGGTTTGTGCCCTCTTTGTTTTTTAGTTTCACCCAGCATCTTTGTTCACTCATGTTGCTTTTCCTGCCTCTCCTATGGAGTTTTCTTTATCTGCTCTGTTTCCCCTCGCTCAAGAACTGTCCCATAATCTGATGTCCATGTTTTCCTCTTCACCATTTCTTCAGGATCTAATTTTTATGCCTTTTGGGTAGAGTTACTGACTGGTTTGAAAGCCATTGAGTGAATACTGGAAGACTGTTAGTATGGTTCTACTCCAAGCTGAGTTTGGAGGAAGCAATGATCTCAAGTCCAGAGTCTCACCAGACTCAGGTGTACACAGGAATTTGCTGTGTACGTAGAGCCCTCCTTTGGTTTTCGGTGGCTCAGCATTTAGAATTTAAAAAAAAAATCTGCTACTTTGTTTTTCCAGGTTTCTGTCAAGGCTTTTGTGAGGTAAAGTAGACCTTTTAGTCACATGGGAAAAAACTCGTGAAAAAAACAACAGGACTCCTTCACAGGGCTCTGTATTTTTACAATCTTCATAGATAGGCAGAGTGTCAGTTTTATTTGTGTAACAGTGGTAAGGCCCTATTTGCTTTAAGCCTTGTGTTTTGCAGGACTGGAAATAAGTCCTTGAGGCTGTTGGTTTTTCAGTTCATGAAGGTAGCGCTGGAAGACATTTGAGGAGAACAAGTGCTTTTTTGCCACTCTTTAGTTTGACAGTCAGACCAAGCCTTTTCTGTGGAAAACTGGCACTTGCCTTGGAAAGGTCATTCATGTGTTCAAATAACAGCGTGCAGGAACAGAAAACCCTTTCAGACCAGGTGTCCAGAGATGCAATAGAAGTTATCTGCTTGTCTCTCATTATACCTGTCACCAGAGAAATCTGGTGAATGAGTCTCCAGTTGCCAGCAGGAGAAATAAGTTACAGTGAACAACAGGAGGCCCATGGGGAGTGCCCAAGGCATCGTCTTTCACACAGACTGAAAGCTCTTTTCTTCTGTGCAGGAAAAGAACAAACAAGCAAAACGTTAGTCTGCTACTGACGGGGCACATGTGAAGCATTAGGAAAAATTAAAAGGTCGGGTTACTTGCAGTTCTCTGAAGTTAGATCCTTATCTCTGTGCTGACAGAATTGAGAGAAGGTTTTATTTACTTCCAAGAAAAAGGAGAGGACCAGTCAGCCTGGCATAGGAATATAAGCCCACTTCTGTTCCTCCAAGTATAAAAACTGCTTGGTGGAACAGATTGTGCTGTGTGAAGAGCCCTTGGAGCACATGTACGTTTGCAGTTGTAGTTTCTCGTTACCTGGTTCATAGAATCATCACGGAATTGTGGAATGGGATGGGTTGGAAGAGGACCTTGAGGATCATCTTGTTCCAACCCCCTGCCATGGGCAGGGACACGTTCCACTAGACCAGGTTGCTCAGGGCCCCATTCAACCTGGCCTTGAACACTTCCAGGGGTGGTTCTTTGCCTTTTGCATAGAGAGTTAGAAATTGAACTGCTGATTCTGCATCCCTTACCTGCAACAGCCTCTCCTGGAGATGTTTTTGCCTATGGAAGTGAGCATGTATAGGGTATAGAGGCCCTACCTGGTGCTTTGTACTCTTGTTTTATTCTGAGGATTTTTAAGGGTTTGATAAAGTAATTTTATAGAAAACAATTGAAGTTAATTTTGCATTTAATCTTATGTAAGGTTAGTGAGTGAAGTTAGCAGTACAGACTTAAGGCCAGTGGACCTCAAGCTGCTGTAAAAACTATCCTCAAACTTGTACAGGTTTCATGAAATAGAGATGTGGGCATGTGACAAGCACATCACTTTTGGGTGCACACAGTTGCAGTTCTCTCAAGGATAGTATCATGGATATGTTTCCCTTGATATTTGGCATGTGTTACAGAATATTTTTCTGTCTTGCTATTACTTGCATGTGCAGTAGCAAGAGCCCTGGGTTTTGCTGTGCCAGCATTTTGGAGTTGTAATGCCTGTGAATTTCCTAAGGGAATGTGCTTGTTCCTTTCATGCTGGAGGATGTGCTTGGCGGGGATGGGGATTTTGGCCAAGAACACTGCACCAAAATGTTACCCACATGATGGGCTGCTCCTGCATCAAATTCAGCAGCTGTTTCCTCCTATTGCTGTCTTCTGCAGCGCTGTCCTCTGCCAGTTCTCCCTTTTCTCCCTAAGGAGAATACACACTGGAGAGCTGATTCATCAGCCCAGTGAAGAGCTGTGCTCAAATTAGTCTTTTCCCCAGGCTTCAGAGTATTGTCCAGACATGAACAGGAATGGATGGCACTAGGTATTAGTGTACAGCTCTGGTAAGGATTTATCCTGCGTATTTCTGAGGGTCCTGTTATCCCATTTGGAAGTAGAATCATTCCTGTCCCATTTTTCAGGCAGCTGCCACATCTGCTTAGTCTGTTCCTGCCACTGACCTTTTTTATTCCCTTCATCCCTGTCCCCTCAGTTTGGCTGCTCCCTGTTGTCCAGCCCCTATAAGAGAAGTGAACTGCCTGATAAAGAGATATATTCCTTTCGTTCTGCAACTGGTTTTTCTCTGCTGGGGAGCCAACACTGAGGATTTACATCTACGTGGTGATAATGTGAGCGCACGTGAGATCTGCTTTCTCTCAGATTTCAGTGGCTCAGTGCTTATGGCTGGAGAACAGGCCAGCCTATATGTATAGAGCAGGAGCAGAGAAAGCAAGGAAACAGAACAAGAAATTACTGAAAAATTATTTCAATCTCTAATATAATCATAAAGATTTGGGATTTCCCCCACACACTTGACTTAAAATATTGCTTCTCACATCCCTTGTGTCAGGGTGAGCCTGGATGTGAGGAAACCTTCCCTCTCTCCTTTGATATCTCATTTCTGTAGGTTCTGGGTACTCATCCAGAATAGTGAAGGACAGGAAGGGTCAGGGTAGGAGACGTCTTCAGTGCATGTCTGAAGCAGAGCCCTTGTGTGGAAGCTGATGATGCTTCATGGCAAGCTGTAGAAGGGAAATGTTTGGAAAGCAGTGGTTCAACAAAGCACTTGGTGGTGTGCTCTTGCTGTGGTGCTCTGACTGATGTGGGACCCAAGAGGACAATTCTGTAAAAGAAAAAGTCAAAAAAGAGATCATGAGGACTGGACCTTTGTCGTCCACCCTCCTTAGACCCTATTAGGTAACCCCCTGACTTGTTTTGGACCAAACTTGGCCTTCTGGCCTTTCTTTTAGCAGCACTGGTCAAGCTTAAGAGTAGAGCTTCAAGTAGCAGTGGCTGCATTGCCTGGCAGGGTGCGTGCCAAAGTGGAGTCCTGCCTTTGCCTTGAGCTCTTCATGTGGCTTGTGAATCAGCACAGAGTCCACTGAAGAAGAAACAGGCTTCTACAGCAATTTGCCCTGAGCCCATGGGATTCATATCCTGAGAGGCTGGTTAATACTAGCTCTGTGTTTGATAACCTCTGGGTGTTTGAATGTCATGTTTGGAGGAGGAAGCGGGGAAAATACACCCATGTGAAATGTTCAGACTCAGGATATTGCTCAAACTGGAAATCAAAGGACTGTATGGTGTGCTTTTGTGCCTTTATCAGTAGTTCAAATAGACATGCTAATCCCTGTTTTTTCTAGTAGCTGTGGGGATTATAGCCACAGTGAGGAAGGTACATACTGTAAGGAAGACTGAAAATGTACCTGTCCATAAGATATCTGAAGCAAAAGTTTATAAAGACAAACAAACCCCCAAGCAACAGAACTGTACTGCAGTATGGCACATAATTCTCATAATGCTTTTTAGCAGAAGTCCTCTCCTCCCCTCAGTGCCAATGCTGGGCTTTGGCTGGGATTTTGGAGCTGTTCTCTGCAGATCCTTCTCCACACAGGAGAAAATCTCTTTGCCAGGGGAGTTGACTGACTGTGTCTGCTTTAACCCCATATGCAGTGCAGTAGGAGCAGGCCAGGAGAGCAGATTTCAGTTTTATTTGCTCTGTCCACTTCATGTTCTTTACATTTGAGGTATCCTAGTCCCTCGACTGACTGTCCTCCCTGAGCATGTGCTGCAGAGCTCTCTGGAGGAAACCTGCCTCCTGGATCTCTGCTTCTTGGACTGTTGCTCCCAGAAGTGTCAAATTATCCTCTTCCCTGTTTCACAGAGATGATGCTAGAGTGTCATTTCCTTGACAGTGGTGTCTGTGTAAGCCTCTGGTGGGAACAAACTTTTATTTCTCTTCCTGCTCACTTGAGTGACCTATGCAACCTGCTGCCTGAATCCCCTCTTGGTTCCTGAGATTAAGGTGGTGTCAGGGGGTGGGTGTTTTTCACCATCAGCTCTTCAGGAGCACACCCAAAATACCAGGCTGTCATCTTTCTACACATCCTGTTGTTTGGGGAAGACGGAAAGGGAGCTTTCTCTCAAGTTTTGCAGCTGCTTTTTCTCTGGCCCGGTGAAGAAGCTTGGCCCAGTTGGATGCCATTCCTCTCAGTATGTGACATGATAAGGAATAGGCACAGAGTTTAGCTCTGACAAGAGGCACAGTCAAAGCCTTCTTCCACCCTGTGGTACAGCATCTCATCTGTCCCTGAATGGACTTTTAGCAGCTCAGGCCTTGCTCAAAAAAGCGACTGTCACCTGTAAAGTCTCGTGAACCTCAGTCCCTACAAGTGGTGAACTGATGTGGGGTGAGCAAGTCTGGGTGTAGTTATGGTCAAGGTTTCCAAGGATGTCTTTCAAACCTTTTACCTCCATGCAGTGCGTGTTAACAATAAGGTAATCTGGGCCTATGCCCTCTGTGGATCCCCAGGCAGCATGAGCAGTATTGATTCCACACTGGTTCCTTGACCAGGACCACTGTTAAATAAACAGTGGGGGCAGTTCTTTGCTAGTCCTGCTGACTGCAGGCCATGGAAAGGTATTTCCTGCCCAGAACCCCATATCTTGCCTGTCTGAGGTGGCACATGCTGCCTGCTTCTGCCTGCACAAAAGGCTGGATGCAAATACCTGTAGGGCCCTGTGAGTCACAGATGGCTGCTGTGGCCACTGAGGATGTAATTTCAGCCTCCCACATCTGCCTCAAAAAGTTGGAGCACCCAGCATGGGTCACATCTAAGATGCTTGTCAGCAGACGAAGACCGCTGTGATCAGTGTCTTGGAACAGTCGTAGTGGAACAAGGGAACAAAACTTTGTGCCATGACTTATTCGTGTGTGAACACTACTGAATAAAAAGCAAGAGATTCCTGATGGACTCTGAATCTGCTTAACCTGCCCCCTCCCCAAGTTTTCATGCCTGTGTGTGCACTCTGTTCTTGGTGGCACTCAAATCAACCACCTTTTTGTCCCTTTTGATTATCCTGGACAGCACTTTTGCTGGGCCTCCAACCCTTTGGATCTTCCTCATGCCCATGTTTGTGCCTCTGACTCCTGTCACATTCATTGAGGAAGCCTCAAGGGGAGTGGGCTTGAAGGCATTGGGACACTGCTCTTGGAGCGGTGTCTGTCTGCTTTGCTGGGCTGGGGAAGGGAAGGCAAATTTAGCAAAACCTCTGTTAGCTGTTGCCATCTCAAGGGAAGAAGTTGTTGAGGGAAGGCAGTGGTGCCTAAGAGTTTTTAGGATGAGGATAACCAGTGAATATAACAAACCACCCAGGTGTCCCATATCTCAAGCGTGCCTATGGGGGACTTAGGCCAGGCTTATTTGGAAGGCAGTATAAACCAACAGACCCATGCTTCTGGAGATTGACCTTTGCCTTGAGAAAGGACATTTTGTAGCAGAATGATGCAAAACAAAGCTGAACACAGTGGTGGTGTTCAGCAATGATGAGGAACATGACAGAAGGCAGGGCACATATTGAGGAAAGAGAAATAGCACAGAGGCTGGAGAGGCCTCGGCGGAAGGCAAAGCAGATTGCAGAGGATTGAGGGGTGTAGAATTGGTGGTTAACATCAAATATTAAAGTGCATTACTTATAAAAGTGCAAAGGGAGGTACTTAGCCCTCTGTTTAGCTACCACCTTTGATGCTGGTGATGGCTGGGACTTGGATGTGTTCTTGCTGGACTTCCCTTGTCGCTTTTTCCACCTTCTCATAGCAGGGGCAGGTGCTGGAGGTCATGTTGCAGTCTTAATTCCTCTGAAAGGAGCTATTTTTGTCCCTCATGTGTTCTTGATTACAGCATGGCTCTCCAGGGAGTGACCCCCTCGGCAGCTTGTGTCCTTGGGAGCTTTGTGTTTGTGGCCTGTGTTGAGGCACCAGCTCAGGTCTGCAGGGTGTCTGCTCAGAGGAGCACATCAGGGAGCTGAGAAAGGCGTGTGAGCAGCTGTAATTACAAATGGCTTATACCTGGCTGTGTGTTGGCCTTTCAGTGCACAGGTTGTATGTGGTCAGTCTGATACCCAAATACTAACAAAATCAATAAAACAGCTAAATTTGGGCATTAAGTAATAGAGGAAAGGTGAAGATTGCCGAAAGGCAAAACCCATTTCATTCACAGTGCAAGTTTCTGAACAAACTTCTCTTGATGTGCCTATTCTGGAGTTTAATCCATTTTGAAAAAGGGATTATCCAATTCACAAAAGATAGACAAACTGCCTCAGAATTTTCATGTGAACTAAATAGCTTTTAATCTAGGAAGTAAGAATAAATTGGATGTGTTCCTTCTGCCACAGATGAACTTTTCTTAAGCAAATCTAACTTCATTTTGCTTAGTGTATGTGTTTTGTTGTTTTTTTTTAATAATCAGGATAAAAAGCATCTGATTTCTCACTAAGGTTCTGCATGGTTCTGCTGTCTTACTTTGGGGTACTTTACAGTGATAAAGAAACTATTTTTTTGTTAGTAGAGGAGGAGCAACAGTGAGGGAATTGCCTTTTTTGGTGAATTTTATGTGGCTATGAGAAGGGGATCCTTGAATTCAAACTAGATATTTTCTTGTCTTCAGTTTTCTGCAGAAGACTAAAATGAAATCGCAGCTGCATGGGAAACATTTTAATCAGTAGGGAAAAATATTTCACAAGATAGGAGAGTTAGGTGGGTTTGCTCACTTAAAAGCTTTCAGAACAGCTTGTTTTAAAATTAACCTGGAGTCGTGCTGGCTTCCATAGTGCAACAGTGATGTAGTACAAGGTCTTTGAAGACAAACATACAAAGGTCAGTCTGAGATTGAGGTAATTAGGGCACGTATGTTTTTAATTTTGAAAGTCTATAATTTTTTGAAGATCCATACTTTTACCTTGTGGAAAATCTCAGACTCGGGGTGATTTGCACTGTATGAAGGTAATAATAACCTGCCACTGACCAAACCTATTCATCTGATATCAGTGTGTGTGCTGAGCATGGTTTCATACTCTGGAGTCCCTCAACCATCTGTTGTTTGCCTTGGGATCAGAGAGCTGTCAATGGGTAGGTAATGCCAGTCAGTGAAATACTTGGAGGATATGGCTGAGTGATGGGACATGGCTGTCTTGTAGGTAGGGAATACCTGGAAGGAAGACAGAGTCCTTCAAGGTCGGAGGAGAGAGGTTGCAAGTTAATACACAGAGGTATGTATTGTCTTTCCCCACCCCATCCCGAGTTCTGCTTTTTCAGTGAGAATGTTGAGGGATCTAGCATAATGCAAAAATTAAAATAACTGTGGGTAGATAACAGGTATCTTCGTAGAGCAGGAAATTAAAATACTGTTAGCTTCAAAATGCAAGTTTTCTTCCCAATTTTGTCAATGTCTTAAACCCTGTCTTAAACTACTTTATTTACTTTTTTCTAATGAAAGTTTACTGCAACTAGCAGAAGCTTCTTTGATGCAATTCTGCTTTTCCTGTTTATTTGATGTATCTCTTCCCACACAAATAAGCCACACCACACCTTTGATTAACTCTGTCTTGTCCTTGAAAATAAATCTTTAGATAATTTGCATAAGATCAGAGGCACAAAGTTATTGGGGTAAATATACTGGAGGTAGAAGGCCAGGAGTCTTCAGGGCAAGAAGGTAACAGCTATAAGGAAAGAGAATAAGGAAGATAAGTAGTCTTTTATAGTCTGAGTATTTGTTCTTGCTGATTTGAGGGTTTCTTTGGAGGTTGGGGTTTTGGTTTGTGGTGTTTTTAACAGGTAACTCACAAGGTGTCTTGAGGGTTTTTGGGGGGGTTAGACAATTAGAAACACTTAAAAGTGGCAGTTTTTAAGCTTGAGTCTGAAGAGTGGCATCTAAGCAGAATGACGGATTATACTGAGGAGTTTGCTTTCTGTGTGGATGGGTTGGGTTTTTTGTTGGGTTTGGGTTGTTTTAAGCACTTCTTTGGAACTGAGGAAGCATTGTTCTGTGTGCACCCTTAAACCTATGTGGTTCAGTGGGTGGCATGATGTACTTGTTGCAGTGCTCAGTAGCCAGGAGTCATAAAGCAAACTTCCCAGTAGAATGTATTTTATGGTAATGCTTCATCAGAGATTGTGCTTTTTTTAGAAAGACATAAAGGAATAAATATAGAACAACTCAGATGCTAACAATAACCACTTGCATTGACGTCTGCTTTTTTTTTTTCCCTTTAAAAGAGACCTTTTGGATATTTAGCAAGATGCATCATATCTGCTCAGAATCCTTTTGGCTGCAGTGATGTCTTGAGGGACAGACAAGTCAGCTGATCTTAGAAAATAGCTTATCTTGGTTTGATTGAAGAGTGCAGTGTGGGAATAGAGCAGATGCCGAGGAAGAGACTTGATGTGGGTAATGGAATGAGAAGTTGGTTTAATTACTGCAGCTGTAGAAGCTGGGCATTTACGATCTTGAACATTAGAAGACTGCTCAGCTCTTGTGTTTATTGGGAAAAAAAGGATACTAAATACTTCAATCAAACCCTGAGATATCGAATGGATCTCACTGAAAAGATGGTCCCTTGATAGGAAAGCTGCTTTCACTGAATGGCTTCAGTTACAGTCCAGCATATAGTAATTCGGGCATCCTTTTAACTGTGAGATGAGAGAATGAATAATCTTCCAAAAGGTCTTTCTCTAATCCTAGAAGGTGAGATTTTCATAGCGGGAGAATGACTTGCTTGATGTGGATTTTGAAGTAATTCTCAATTTGCAGATGATCTGCTGTGGACACGATTCCTTGCACATACTTGGCCACTTGATTCGCTCCAAATAGTCCTTTGAGATCTGTGGTGTGAGAGTGAGCTGGTGAATCAGTTAACACTTCTAGATCAGTTTAAGATTAGATTGTTACTTCAGTGCCCTTCAAAATGTATGAATTCAGTGCCACACTCCTTTATTTCCAAACTGTGCACGTTTCAGTATCCAGAAATGCTGAGATCAGCCCAATCTCATCCCCATCGCCTGGTGCTGCCAGGGGTGGGTGGTGTGGTGCATGGGGATGAGGGGTCAGGACTTTTGGGCATCTCACCAATTGTCCAGCATCAGACAGATGCTGGTTTATGATGGTTGGAGCAGACCATTCCTGCAGACCGTTCCAGGGCCACGACCTGCTCATCCATAGCCACCCTTTCTCCACAGATGAGCCAGGAGCACATCCCTCTGCCTTCCCAGAGGGGTTGCCGGGACTGCTTCTCCCCTTGAAGTTGAGAAAAGGTCAGATGTGAACTGCAGTTTAGACATAAAAAGAGCTGGCACGTGCTTCAGTCACGCTGGGCTGGGGTGAGCTGGGGCTCCATGCCAGCCCTGGCTGCCCAGGGAGAGTGGTCTGGTGAGGTTTTCTCTGCCTGTCGCAGGTGGAGCAGCCCCGGTCTTGGAGAGGAGCATGGACAGACCCTTGGCAGGGCTGCTCCCTGGGCTCCTGCAAGATTAATAAAACACCCATGCCATGTCACCCTTTGATCACAAGCATTTTCGTCTCCTCAGCCTCATGCTCTTCTGTTTGACTTGGTTTTGTTTTCCCCCCCCTCTGCTTTTAACCAAATTTACTCTCTTGCTGTTTGACCAAGGTAGGACAGTGTAAAGATAATGCTTCCTCTTAGGAATTAATTACGTTGTTATTTTAGATTGTCAGCCTCATCAGGCTTCTGGAAATCTATTATTTATGTATATTTCTGATTAATTCAAAATTCTATTAAGATGGTATTAAAAAACTTTCCTTGTGTAAACAAGAGGAAAAAAGACAGTTCAAAAGTCCAGTGTACAGGTTCTCCTAGAGAAGATGAACTAGGCCTTCTCTACCTCCACTGTTAGCTCTGTTGAAGATTGTATTTTTTATATTTTATCGTTATTTTATTATTAGACACTGTTCCCTGGTATGGGTAGGAATATCTATAGTATGAGTATGCAGATCTGTAATTTTTCTGAGAGCCTGAAGAGGTGATGCATTCAAAATTATAATCTCATTCACCATGAAATGGCTTCACCCATAACAAAGAATAATATAATTTTTCTCAGGATAGAGGTGTATTTAACTGTTCTTTCCTTGTTTTGTTCTGGAATGAGATACGGTAGCAAATGCAGCTTGTTTCACTGTTACCTCTTCAGATCTTACCTGCAGCAGTTCAGAATTTTAAAGGTTTCTTCAAAAGACTTTTACTTCCTTAGTGCAGAACGCAAAGAATTTTGGACAGGGAGCAAACTTCATTAGTTCAAGTGCTTTATAATAGATTTTATTTCTAAAGTGCTCTTCATTAAAGTTCTTAACTAGATTGCCATTCTAAAGCCTTTTAATTTCACTTGAATTTGAATTATGAATAGTGAATAAACAGAAATATTGGTAGTTAGTTTAATCTAACCAGGGGGAGTAAAATAACTCCTGAGGAGGAGGATCCCTGAGCTGCAAACAGGTTTGTGCCCAGTGCTGGGATGTGACAGTCTCTTGGATGATGTCCAGGGTGAGGCAGGCCAGGGACAGTGTCAGGGGTTATTTTTAGCCAAGCCTGCTTGACTTGTGACCCTGGTGACAGCCTCTTGCTAAAGGGGACTTAAAGTAGACTGGGAAGGGGTGCAGGTGAGCTCAAGTTGACGTGAGCGTGGAGTCTTAATCCTGATGTCACTAATGCTTCACCTGCAAGTTCTCATTTTGTAACCGTATGGATTCGAGGCTGGTAAAGGGAAGGTATTTCTGCCAAAGACTCGCTGCAATTCTCAAAGCCCATGAGGTAGCTCCTTCCTGTTACCTTTGCCTGAGAGTTCCTAAGGAAATTATTAATTTGGAATAACTGGAAAGTCTGCTTGTGGAAGATCAGAGCATGAAAGTTAATGATCAATTGCTTCTTCTTACTGGGTAATTATAAAGAATTGTGTTCAGGATTTTTTTTTTTTTTTCCCGACTAAAGTCCACTTAAAGACCTACAGCTCTAAAAGCTACCTATAAATCTATTGCACACCAAAGAAAATGTCACAGCAATAGGAGAAAAGCTGGTGTAGCACTTGGGAGCAGTTCAGGGACCCTCTGCCCCAGGGTTTGGGGCAGGGCACAACACGAAAGTGGCAGGAGACCACTGTAGTGAAAGGGATGTGCTGTCACAAAGGGCAGCCAGAGGAAAGGAGTGAAGGATGTTTGCAACTGATTTTATTTTTATTTGTTCTTTAAGAAAAAGTGAAAGAGGAGGAGAAATTAGGAAGTTAAGCCTGTCCCTTACCCTGCAGATCATTCCTGTTATGTGTCCCATACTCACTCCACTCAATCTCTTTCTGTAGTATTTAAGTGCTGACTACAGCACCTCTCCTTGTTTCAGTGGAAGGCTGTGCTCTACACAGCTCTGTGTTCTGCTGTTGCCATAAACATTTTCTATAATGGGCTTATTCTAAGCAAAAGAGTATTCCACTGTTTAAAAGAAAAAAGCAATCATTGGAATTAATCTGAACATGACAGACTTACACGATATATGGCAATAAGAAAAAAAAACGGGTACAATTAGTGGTCATTTAAAAAATAATTTAGATCCTTTTTCAGAGCCTACTTCTTCCCAGAAGTCATCTTAGGCAATTCTTGTATAAAGTACGGATGAGCTTGCATCAACATTCAAGATTTATTCACAATTTAAATTTCATTAATAAACCCAGCTAAACCCCCAAGCATTCCCAAACACAAGGAAATGCAGAAACCTTGCCTAAGCCTGCTCAAATTCCCCTCTAACACTTACTCTCTCATGCTGTTTTTCATGTAGACCTTTAGTCAGGGATAAGTCATGGGAAAACCTCAGAGGGAACCAGGCTGTAAGAAACTGCAAGGCTGTAAGAATTTACTCTTGGGAGTGAACCTGTCTGGACTGTATCTGGGATTACATTTCCCAGGACAGGGCATGCTTCCCTTGGTTCAAAGATGTTCTGCCCTGGTTGTTCAGGGCAGCTGCGTCTTTCCCAGCTTCATCTTCACGTGGCCATGGTTTCCTGTCCTGTATTTGAAATTCTGTCTCAGTGTGAGATTAAAGTTTTCCAGTGAGATGAAAGTTTTCCACTGTAGTGCTACATTGAGTTAACTTGCTGAGGACTTACCCTGTTTCTGGTCTCTAGCAAAGGCAGAATTACAGCCTCTTTCACCAAGAATAATTCAACCTCTTCAACTTGGCCAAGGGTTGTGTAGCAACCCTGCTGCAATGACCTCAGACATCACCTCCTCCTCCAGGTGCTGCCAACCACTGCAGAAAGGACCATGTGCAGCTGCTTCAGCAGTTCACAGCTGGAAAATTACAGCGCAGTTTGCCCATAAAAAAATAAATGAAGAGTCATGATGATAACCCACCTTCATCAGGGGGTTAAATGACACTCTGTGCTGTGGATTGGAGCAGCTGAGGTGCAGGCTGTGGAGCAGTGATCCCTGGCAGAAGGCTGCGATGGACAAGAGGGGGCAGTAATGTTTTATGCTGCCACAGCTGAACCTGCTCCAGGATGTTTATCCATCAGAAGCCTGGCTCCACGTGGTTAGGGACAGGGTTAGGTGAAACTCATGGGCTGCTGGTGCTCAAGTTCTCCTGGTGAGTGAACACAGAACTTTGTGGAATTATGAGGCCACAGGTACATTCACCCATTTCATTCTTGCTTATCTTG
The DNA here is from genome assembly GCA_013400235.1 of Oriolus oriolus. NCBI lineage: Eukaryota > Metazoa > Chordata > Aves > Passeriformes > Corvidae > Oriolus > Oriolus oriolus. The sequence continues at coordinate 69,743 of VXBT01010863.1, forward strand.
TCTTAGAGGGAAGCTCAAAACTGAAGGGTTTGGTTGCAAGTTGCAATGGAAAATGAATTGCTTTGTTTGCTGAAATAATCTAATTTCAGTCTTGGAAAGGAAAGAATTTGTCTGTCATTGGTCCATCTAGGTCAGTAGTCTGGCTTATAATGGACTTCCTTACTAAAGGATTTACAGTCAACACAGTGACTGGTATTTGCTCTGTCATTTCTGTGTCATTCAGGATTCCAGTTCTCTTTTCACTCTACTTACACCACCTCTGACAGCCGTGGCGAGAAGGTTCACAGGTCAGTTATGGGTTATGAAGGGGGAAACCACTTCTGACTGATTGTTGTACACCCATCAAAACTTAATGACAGCTTCTCTGTTTTTCCTACTCTGAGTGAAGACTTCTTTTTCTGAAAGCGCCTTCAAGTCAATAATTTCCAGTTATCTTTAGGGAAGTGTTTAGTTTTTAAAGGCTCTCCTTCTCAGAGGCGATGGTCACAGTTGTAGGATGGTAGCAGGAAGGAATTTCTTGAAGTCATTCTGTCAGTGATAGATGATTCCATAAGACATTGAGAGAGGGCCATGCCATGAAATCAGCTTCTCTGTCTAGGGGGAAATTTAACTTGTGATTAAAAATACATTATCATTTCCCCCCCTTTTTTTTTCTTGACTTTATTCTGTCAACATCAGGTTATTATATAGAAGGTGGCCTTTAGAGAGGGAACCAAGCTATGAAACCAGAGGAACCAGGGATTCAAAGATACTGATACTTCCTATAGTGAGGAAGAAAACTGACCAGAAAATACTTTCAGTAGTTTTAATAAATAATTTAAGAAAAAGGAAAGAAGGGGTGGAGGAAATAAAAAGGAATGAAATGTTCTCTTTGTGAGATGATGCTGAAGATAGAATTGTGTGTGGCCACTTTTGAGTCTTGTGTGTCTTGAATGTTGGAGCACTGAGAATATTTTCAGAGCTGTGGTATCACAAAGTAGCTAATGGAAACACGGATTTGAAAGTTATATTGAATTCAGTGCAGGGTACTGTGCAAGAGAGAAACTGTGTAAGTATTTAAGTGCATGCACATTTATATTTAATTATGGGACTGTTTTGAAATGGAAAAATACTTGTATGCATATGCTTAAATGCGACTCTCATCCTCAATGTACTGCCTAAATCTGTTTGCTCCATTTTAGAAGACATCAGAAAAGCAGTTTGGTACAGCTTGCAGTGTCCAGTACGTGGTGTGTTTTGTGTATATAAATACATTCTTTTTCAAGTGAGAAAGATGAGGATCCTAAATGGGAAGAACTTCTCTCTGATTCTTTGGGGCTCAAGTACCTCTTAGCAGGCACCAGTACAGTAAACAGTGCCAGACCAAAGCTTGCTTTCAGATCTTGGTCTCTTGCATAACACTGCTATGCTTCAATCTTGAACCAGAAATTTTTCTCTTACCAGTTGCACTCTTTCATTCTGGGAACTTTGACCTCAGTTTTATCAGTTTTAGTAAAATGTCTGCATGACAGTTGCTGCACATAGGCAGTGAAAAAGGCAAATATCCCTTTGATAGCCCATGGAGGGAGTGTTCAAGAATTCCTTCAAGACCAGAGAATGTGCTTGTTCCAAGGAGCAGCTCGACTTGTGTTGCATTGGTTTTCAGGATTCCTTTGTTGTGGGATAATGGGAAGCAGGATGAGATAGTGCTCGTGACTTGCTGAGCTTTTTTAATAAACACTTTTTATTGCCGTAGTTGCATGTGTGGATTTTAATGGAAACAAAATGGCTAATGTTGTTATTTTAAATTTAACAGTATTTGTTTGTCATACAGGTATGCAGGAATGTTACGGTAATTTTTTATACTCTAGCCTATAAACCAGCTTCCCCCCCGCTGTGTAACTCACAGTACCAGCTTCCCCTACCAGCACTGAGAACTGAACCAGCTGCTTTTGGTGATACTTCCATAGACCCTTCGATGAGTATTTAGATGGACAGCTACAAAAATGGTTGGAGCTAAGGAAAGCAAGTAATGTGTCATAATAGGGCCTCCTTAGGCATGTAGGTTTATTTTCACCAAAAACTTCTCTCAGAGCTTTGCTGTTCTGAAAGGTTCAAGCCTGAACTTACTCTTGACCAGTTGATACCTGTTTATTCTGGTTTCAGCAGCCTTTTTTGTCTGAAGTGGTTTATTTCCCTTCCTAATGGTTATCTCTACTGTCTTACAAGGAGAAATTGCATCCCTATCCTATGGCTGCAGTCTTTATGGCCATGGTGCCTGTGGTGGTAACACCTCAATACACCTGCATGTTCAGATTGCTTCCCAGCTTTGTCATCAGCTGCCATAATTACTCGTTTTTTGTATGCAAGCCATTAATTAGTTAAAAATGAACCAGAAGACTGATTGTTGGGGTTTGTGTTTTCATCAGTAACTTCCAAGGAGACTGCAGCTGCTTCTCTCTGAGCTGTCAGGCACCGTCTTTTTTGGGCAGAATCTTTACTGCTGTCACAATTCCTCTCTCCAAGTTTACACTTCTAATGTGATAACACATGGAAAAGTATGTTTGTTTAATATTTAGATATCTGAGACTTACTTGTATTTATTTTTAGCAAACTCTCTGTAACCAACCAGTTCTATTATGATCTCTTTGTAGCTTCATGTTCAGATTCTTCTTGGTCAGTCTTTGCTGAAATCTCATGGTGTTAATGAGTTCTGTAGCCTTTCTTATATGTGGCAAGTCAAACTGGTTCACAGAAGTACTGGCACTACAGTCTTGAAATTAATCTGCATCTTCTGCATTTGTAGAGGTTTGAATACAGTTGAATTCTAATTGAGTTGGAGCAGTTGCATATGTTGGTTTTGTTGGATGACTTAGAAGACAAAAAGTTGCCTAAAAACCAGTGTATATTTTTCAAATATTTGCCTGGTCATCTGTTTTAGTGGCAGCAGTGGAAGATGATACCCTTTGTTCCAAAAGCCAGGTAATGTGTTTTGACATAAAACTGGCCTTGGACAATGTCCCAGCCTGGATGGACTGGCATTAGCTGTCTGCAGAGCTAAAGCTGAGCTGGGTGGGTAGGAGCTACCAGGGTAACTGGCGTTTCCTAGTACAGTGTGGTTTCTACAACACAATTTTGGCTGAAGTAGGTTGGAATTGAGCAGTTTTCCAATGGCATCACATCCAGGGTCAGTATGTACAGTATGAAACTACCTGCCTGGTCCCTATTTCTGTTCCTCTGATAACATTGTCACAGAAGTCTTTTAAGTGTCTGAAGGTTTTATCATTGGTTACATCCCTTGGCAGGTACCTGCTGGGCTCCTAATAAAACATTTATATTTGCAGACTTTGCATGCTGGCTAAAATAAGTTATAAATGAAGTGACTTGTGTGAGAGGAGCACTCTTTGTTCTAACAGCTTGCTAAAGGAGTGGTGGGTTGTAGAAATGCTTCATGTTAGCTTTTGTGGTACATTAACTTTCTGGGCACGTGTTCGAAGAAATTTTTTTTCATCTTTTTTTTTTAAGGGAAACAGGTTTGCAGTCTGGTAAATCTGAGTGTCTTTGGGGGTTTTCTCATTTTTGAAGTTTGGGTTGTAGATTTCTGCATGAAACTTTCATGGTGTCAGGCTTGTGAAATTAGATAACATGCTTTAAACAAGCCACCTCTGGGTAAAGTACATCTCTAATTACTGAGACTAAATTATGTGGAAAGTGAGCTTGTGTCTGAAGTAAATCTCCAGTTCAGTAATCTAAAATTAAATAATGATTAGCTTAATTGCTTCAGGATCATAAAAAACACTCTTAATAAAATATAGGGATTAAGTGTGTGTTCCAAGAGCAGATAATTGCTTCTGCTTCATTTTCAGTAACTTCTCTCAAGACAGGGTTTGGAGTAAGAGAAATAAAATAACCTTTTGTTGTGCTGATTAGTAAAGCCGAGAAAAGTAGGCTAGTTCTTGTGTATGCAAGCCCTTGCTCCTTTCTGAATAGAAGCTGCAATTTCACTGTTAATGGTAAATTTAGAACATTTGCTTTTAATTTCATAGATATGTGCCAGTTAGTCCCTCTGAAAGCAATAGTAGTTGATACCTGTGGAGCTGAGTGTAGTAATATATGTGTGAAGAAGGATCAAGTAGGGTTTTTTTCCTTCAGAAAAAGGAAAAAGGCTCATAATTTTACTACAAAGTGTTTTGAGTTACTCATTACCTGGGTTGTCAGCTGCTTGTTTGCATTGCATTTTGCTTCTAAACAAAATATTTTTACCTTCATTCATTGGAGAATGTCTTTTTTGCTTATAGGCAAATGAGAAAGCAAATCTCTTAAGACATAAGCAGTGGTACTTCCCTGAAGGGAGGAGATGGGGATTCTCCTGTTGCTCTGAGTGTTGCCAGGTGCCAGAAGTGGTCCCCAGTGGTGGTGGTAAGAAAGAAATCTTCCCCCACATTTCTGTATTTGCGTTTTGTCTGTAGCAATATACTTTTGGGGAAAAAAATGGGCGTGCAAATCCTGTTCTTTTCTTAGAGCTGCATGAGCTCCTGGGGGAGGCGTCAGAAGTCTCCCACTCTGAGAATTTTAGTTTAGGAATGAAATCAGCACTTGAGCTTGTTGCTTCTGCTGTCTGGTGTCTGCTGTATCTGTTGGTAATCATTGCAGCAGAGTTTTAATCACAAATAAACCTCCGTGGGACTCTAGAAATATTTAATGTCTCCTCCTTCCTTAAATGTAGAAGAAGGGGAACTATGCCCTTACAGTGCTTGAAGGACCTCCTTTATGGGGTTCATAGAAATCTCATCAATGCTGACTGGGGTCATCTTAGGCTGCCTTTAATCTGAACATCTTTAAATTTTATCCAATAACCGGGTATGAAGATGTTAAGTATATAAGCAAACTTCCTACTTTTTGCCTTTTTTTTGTAGTCTGTCCTGCAAGCAGTGACAGGGAAAGTGGAACGCTGCTGAGACCCCACTGACACAGCAGCAGAACAGCTTTTTTCAGGACAGGATCTTAAAACCTGTGGTTAGTGTCAGATGTTGGCATTTTAATTATGATGTCTGATACCCTGCCCCTTCATGGGCTATTAGTAGATTTTTTGGTAAGAAAATAATTTAATCTTGGTGATTTTGCAAAGACCTGAATTATTGCTTTAGTATTCTATCACCCTTCAAGGTCCGTTGTAGGACAAGTAGTCTCCCTAAAAATGTTGATTTCTGTGAGATATTTCTCAAAGCTGTGATTCATAAAGCAACATGTACTGGATCAGCCACAATCCGTGTTCAGGGCATGTACTGACCCTCTGCAAAGTTACATCCCTTTAAGATGTACATTTTTCTGCTGTAGAGGAAGTGAAAACATTGATCCCAGCTCATTAGGTGGGCAAATAGACACTTCCTGCAAGCCCAAAATATTCTTGGGTCAAAAATTTTACCCCCCAAAATTAGCTATTGCAGCTGAAGCTGGCTGACTGCCTGCAGCTTTGGTGTGTGGAGGGACACCCAGTAGGTTGATTCATTAAAGCAGCCTTGTCCCAGCGTCATGGTGACCAGCTGCTTTCAAAACTTGTTGTGTAAAATGTTTTTGCCTGGGCTCATTGACACTGGTGTAGGAGCAATGCCCGAGAAACAAAAGAAAGCCCTTTTTTGTGCATTCGCTGTTTTGTAGGATGCTTTTCAACTTACATGGCTGCAATTTTTGCTTTTCTTCTTTGTGTGTAAGGCTTGAAAAGGCCATTGATGAGTTACTGAGAAGCTAAAATATGCGGGGGGG
>VXBT01010863.1:75501-87189 GCA_013400235.1 Oriolus oriolus
GGTGGGGGAGGGGAGCGAGATTTTGAATTGGGACAGCTCTTAAATTCTCAAGGTCTGCTTCTGTTCAGAGAAGAGAAAATCTGAGTTTCTCATACCCAGCCCTGCAGGCTGCCAGGCCTGTTACCTGTGCCCTTGTGTGGAGCTGCCTGGGTGTCTTATCTTGGGTCACTAGAACCTGCAACGAGGAATAATCTGGAAATTAAATGTTCTGAGTGAAGTGAATGGCCATGCTGGAAGCTGCATGTATTGAATAACCCCCTGAATAATTCCTTCAGCCTTCACCTTCTTGATTGTCCAAGGGAGGCCACCAAGATGATGAGAGGGCTGGAGCACCTCCCCTGTGAGGAAAGGTTGAGAGAATTGGGATTGTTCAGTCTGGAAAAGAGAAGGTGACTTTATTGTGGCCTTCCAGTGCCTAAAGGGAGGCTGCAAGAAAGATGGAGAGAGATTATCTACAAGGGTCTGGAGTGATAAGAGAAGGAGGAATGGCTTCAAACTGAAAGAGAGTAGGGTTAGATCAGATATTGGGAAGAAATTCTTCCCTGTGATGGTGGTGAGGCCCTGGCACAGGCTGTGCAGAGAAGTTGTGAATGTCCCATTCCTGGAAGTGTTTAAAGTTGGATGGGACTTTGAGCAACCTGGGATAGAAGCAGGTGTCCCTGCCCATGGCAGGAGGGTTGGAAGTGGATGATCTTTAAGGTCACTTGCAGCCCAAACCATCTTGTGATTCTGTGATCTGTCATCTGCTGCTGTTGTACTTACTGTGTGTCTTCCTAGGGGGATTTATCTTTCTCAGGCTTGTCAATGTTATAATTTGTAGAAATTGCTGGAAAAGTCAATTTTCATATAAACTTACTTGTGTCCACAAAGAGGATAACAAAATAACCTTTTGATTCATCAGGCTAGACCTGAAAGCAGCTCACAAAAGCAGTCATAGCAGTCACAGTTTCAAGTTTCTATAGTTCAGGCAAGGAGAAATGTGAAGTATATTGGAAAACCCGTTGCAGTCCCTGTTTTCATACTTAATTTACCAGTGTGGAAGCTGTGGTTAGGTTTCAAAGCCTGTAAGACAGAGGCCTCTTCACTGGCAGAGTGATGTTCTGAAGAGCTGCTCCCAGAGATATGGTCCCTGCTGTTAGTCTGGTGTGGTCTGGTTTTCAGGCGGAGTCAGTTTTGCACAACTTGCAGGAGTAACATTCTCTCCTGTCTGTTTTTAATAGATAGGGCACTGAGTCGCTGTACCTTTTATTTGGAGAAAGGGAGCACGACAGAGGTTTTTTTTCTGTAGCACTCAGTTCTCCTGCTCTTCAAAAACTGCACCCCATTAAGCTTTGTGCCTCTTTCCCAGGGAAAGAGCAGCCTTGTTGAACTATGCTGGATACGTTTATGGCTGGAACCCAGCACTGTTCAGCCGTGCCAGGGTGGTCACTGCTCTGGGCCAGCACAGGATCCACTTCTAGCTGAGGGGTATCTGCTAGTGAAACTTAAGGACAAGGCTTGATCTCCTGGGGGTGTTTATTTTGAGAAGAAAAAAAAAATCCAAACTGAAAGTGCTTTCTTAGAAGCCATAATGGTGTTTACTCTTTCATAATTGTCTTGAAAATGTCAATGTTGCCATGGGAGCAATTGTTTTCACATGTGTAAGCTGTGAAGGCCACACATTCAGGACCTTTGGCAGTACTTTCCAAAGCAGAAGAAAGCACAGATTTAAATACAAACACTGTCGCAGGATGTGTTTCAGCACAATACTGCTGTGCTTCAGCAGCAAGGCCGCTTTTGATTCAAGGCTTCATCTGCCCAATCTCTGCACCTGTGTCTCCCTCTGGAGAGGGCCTCCCTCTCCTCCTTGGTTGTGGTGTTCAAGTTTAATGGGATAAGCGATGCACAAGAGTGAATCAGCCTGAGACTGAGGAGTTAAAGGCTGCACAACCAAATACATTTGTGATTGAAAATGGTTGATAAAGGACATCCCTCTGAAAGCAGAACAAGCCCTGCTCCTGTGGGATGTTAGGATGAGGACAGAAAGGAAGAGGCTCTGTGCAGCGTGAGCTGGTGATGGGGCTGCTGGGCCTCTGTGGCACTGCAGGACTTGGCTGTGCTGGGGCATTTTGCAGGTCACTTCTGGATACTCTTTGCCATGGCTTTGTGTGATGCCTTAGGTTTTAGCTCTTATATTTTTCAAAATTTTGTATTCCTGGTGTGTAACTCTGAGCTGCCTTGCAGCCTGTCAGCTGCTGCTCTCTCATGCTCACACAGACATAACAAAGCCTCTCCAGGCCTGCTCTGCAAGGACACCCAGCCCGTCCCAGGCCCAAAATGTGTAACCCAGCACCTTGAGAAAGGGGGGCGAGCTGAGGGGCAGCTCCATCATTAGCTAAAGTTTAATTGGCAAATTTATGCTGATCTGCAAATGGACCAAACCAGTGTGAAGAACTCGTGACTTGTCCATCTCGGGTGCAGCCTTTGGCCTACCCAGGGTGTGCCTCTGAAGGCCTTTCCAATAAATATCCACCTTTATTCCCTTACCCCTGTCTAGTCTCTGTTTCCAAGTTGGCCTTTTTAGGCATCATGTGAGCTTTCAACTTGTTCGGTGTGAAGTTATCTGAGTACTTTGCATCTGTGTTGCAAGATGGGAGCAAAAGGCCTAAGCATGTCCTCGTGCAGTTCTTTTTCCTGTGCTGAAGGTATAACAATGCCACTTATTACTGTCCTGTGTGCCCTGGTTTAACTGTTCCCCAATGTCTACAGAAATTATGTACTTGATAAAGAGTTCTAAACCAAAATGGAAAAAAAAAAAACCCTCAAAACCCAACCCAAACCTAAACAAAACCCCCATACTCAACAGTTTAGCTAAAGATATATCTTGTTGGTACAGATGTGGGATGAGTAATAACTGTAAAAGCAGTTATACAAGCAAACCTTGAGGACATGCTGACCTTAAGCAGGAGTTTAGAGTGAGCTTCTAGTAGTGCCTGGGAGCAGAGACTTGTGAGCAGTCAGTCAAACCAGGCATAGAAAAAGCTCCCAGTTGCCTGGAAGTAATGAACTTTCAGAAAAATACTTCTGATTAATGCAGTGAAGTTTCAATTATTCCAGTTATTCTGAAATCTGGTTTATTACAGTAAAGGTAAAAAGAATTTAAATAGAATTAATAAAAAGTAGTTCATGTTTAATGGGCGTAAAAGTGAACAAAATCTGCAGACTCAAGAAGCAATTATACATTGCTGAGTGCATGGCATGAAGATTCTTGTTATATGTCTTGACTGAAGAAATATTGATTCTTTTACATTAGTTCTGGTAATTAGACCAGGCTGCTTGTTTGTTTATTTTAAGGGAAGCTAGCCTGGTTTGCTAGAGTCATTGTCTATAAATGTGTTGTATATTAACATGTTACGTTGAACTGCAGGCAGTTTGTAATACCCTTGAATATCTGAATTTTTTTTGGCATATAATTGCAGATTAGCTGAGGGTTATTCTAGCAGATAAAAATGAATCATAAGAGCATAAATGCTGCTTCTCAAACCACTACTCAGCCTGACTGAGGAGCTTTTGAAGAGCAGTGCCAAGCTTGCAGTGGTGACATCCATAATTTGAATTTGGCACATAGGGTCTTTTGAATATGAAGCTTTAGTACAGTGAACGCTTCTTTTTACTAATTAGATTCTAATTTTTCAAGTGATGGGGAGCAGTTTTTTGACTTGGCAGTCAAACTGTCCTGAAATGCTGCAAGCTCCAAGAGAAATGGGTGCTTCCTTTTATATCAGCAATTTCACATTCTGCATTTCTTCCAGGGCTTTATAACAGTGCCAGCAGGAAACAGCCTCTGCTCCTGTGATTTTGTGTGCCTGACAGAAGTGGAAGAGATGCAGAAGAACGTATGGGGATGTAGAAATTTCCATACAGGCAGCTGTCCACCTGACTTGGGTTGTGGTCACTGAGAAGTCTCCTGTGGTCAGGTTAGGATCAGTATTTGTGGCACTTGTAGGACTGACAAAGTGCTCACAATGGCAGAATACTTTAATGTCCTTTTGTCTGGGTCTGCCAGAGCCAGTTTACACGAGACAATGATAAAGAGAGCAGAGAGCATCTGTGAAATCTCCCGAAATTTCATTATCAGCTGTGGAAAAACACACGCAATGATGCTGACTGAACGTTGCTGGTGGAAAGCAAGCTTGGATTTGTAGTGGGCCAGTCATTCCCAGGATTCCTGCAGCCCTCAGTAAAAGGGTATTTAGGTCATGTCTCTCTCAAGCATCGCGTTAAAAGGCCACTGTTCAGAAGAAGCTGAACAAGGGAAACTGAATCGTGACAGGGCTTGACCAGTCCTGGATTTGTCATCTTTGTTGGCAGCATCTTTCAAAGACTCTGTGTTACCACAGAAAGGTCCCCTGCTCTGCAGAATCCAGAATACCTTAAATTAACTATATGTGCTGCTAGGGGCCTATTTAGCCACCGGGAGATGGGAGATCTTAAGAAAAGGTGAGAGCTGTAGATGTTTCTTTTCAGGTTTTTATCTGACATGGATTTTAAAGACAGATGGGATATTTACAGAGTGGCTGCTGTTTAGTTTCCCAGCTGAATGGCCAACAAAAGCCTGAACTTTAACAATGTACAGCCTTCCCACTTATAAGTTTGGTTTTTTTTAATTGTGGGATACTGCATTTGTAAAGAATTCTGGTTGTAATCTATAAAGATTTCACCACGTGCACGAGTGCACATTTATGTGCATGCAGTTCAGCTTTGTGTTCAAAATGTGATCTTCAGATTTGCACAGGAGAAGGGGTTTTTTTCTTTTTATGGTGGCTTGTTTGGGGGTTTTTTATTGTTGAGTGGGGAGGTCACTGTATAGGTTGTGTGGTGTGTGGCTGCTGCCAGTATTGGTATTTGAGACCAGAAGGGGCTGATGTGACCTTGTCAGAAAACACAGAACAATAAAACTTTGTTCAGCATATATTTGTTTGTACTATCAGTCTGCTTGATAAGTCTGGTCTATCTTTTTAGGAAGATACCTGCTTTTGTGTATATGCAAAAAGAGATCTGACCACAGAGGTAATTATGGATTCAGGCTGATAACAGTCTTGTGAAATATTTGTCAGTGAAATAATCCAAAAGAAGAATAGATGTCTTGTTCAGGAATGAACATGCTGCTGGTGGCAGTCAGAGTGACATCAAAGGGAGTATAAGTTGGATCCCAAACAAGGAGGAAGGGGGTGATGTGGGTCCCTGCTCTGTGTTACAGCTCTTCCTTTTCTTGCTTTTTTCCCCTTTGGGCTGTGAACAGCAGCTGCACAGCCCTGTGTGAGCAGTGTGAATGCCATGAGCAGGATCCAGCTCCCCACCAATTCAGTTCAACTCACTGAGGAATTGTTTTATTGTGTACCTGTTGCATTTTCAAGTCATATTTTCACCTGTTACTTGTTCCTGGCTGCAAAACAGTGCGTTTTATCTAAAGCTTCCTCAGTGATAGTCACTCAGCAGAACACCTACTTTTGGTGTTAGTATTTTTGCTTCTCTGTCTCCCCTGTGATGAAGATCTAAAACATCTGGATTTGGAAGAATGGTGACTTTTGTCTTCCATCCCTCTCCACATGGCCTCTGTCTCCTTCCAGGCTCAAACCATGGGAAGTTTGATGGTTAAATCATAGTCTTCCTATACAGAAATGTATTGATGAGATATATTTGCCCATGTGACAAATGTCAGCCTGGTGACAGAAGGCTGGTTGGTCTTTCTCGCTTGTCACAGACCTGTCAGGAAGACTGGGGACTGTAAAGTCAAAATTGCATGGCATATATTCTGCTTCTCAGTTTTAAAGCTGCTTTTCTCCATTGCTGTAAAGTTGTGAGCAGTTCCCACTTTGGAGGTACATTTGTAGGTGAGATCATGCAAATGCTCTTCTGGGGATTTTTTAGGCTTAGTATAGCAGGGCACTGGCAGGGGAAAACTTTCCTGATGTCTGTCTTTGGTCTTGCAGCTGTGATTCCCACACCATGTGGATAGCTCTGGTGTCACCTGAGGCCTTTGCTTTACCTGGTTCATCTTATATATATTTATTTAATAATCATAAAAATAATAAATAATCCTGTTTAATCTTTTCCATCCTGGCAGTACAGCTCGTGGTAGCAAACTCTGGAGCAGAGGCACGAGGCATAAATGAACAAAGGCGATGTTCCGACCCCTGCGTTTGTGTCCAAGCTGGCTCTTAGGAGGAGATGGCTTTGCCTCTGGACACACTGATTCAAGAGGTGATGGCTTTGCCTCTGGACACACCGATTCAAGAGGTGGTGGCTTTGCCACCAGACAGCCCCAGGAGCTTTCCTGCTCCTGCCTGTTCGCTTGCATCAGGGATCCTGCATTACTATGGATCAGAGAGCAAATCACACTGCTCCTCTTCTGCAGAAGGTGGTGTTTTATACCTGAAATTTAAAGCAGCTCAGCACTTCTTGAATGACAGAGTTTCCATTTTTTCCCAATTAGTGCTCAGTACTTCAAAGGAAGGCTTTGAACCTGGGCAGGGGCTCGCAGGCACAAGTACAGTGCTTGCTGAGACTCCGTGTAGCCGCAGTCAGAGGCTTCTCCTTGTTCAGCCACGGCACATTTGCATGCAGACAGATGTCTCCTGGCTGGCTCTTTCTGTCATATGTTTGAGGCTTAATTTTTTTTTTCCTGAATAATTTTCCATCCAGAAAGCAAAGTATATCATTCTCCCTATAACGCTTATCTGCAGGTGAGACTCTTTTGTTTATCCTTTATTTTGCGTTGCTGTTTTAACAAGTGATGGGCCTGTGCCACAAAGCATTATCCATATTCGCCCAATCTGCCTAGCAGGTGGATCCCTAGGTTTCACAGCTTGGTGTGTAAATGCATTTAACACTCCTGAAGTTTCTTTTGTAGTTTATTTTTATCTGAATACAAAGGATGAATTCCTATTTGTCTTGAAAATTCAACCACTTGGAGTGAAGAGGAGCATTTTATCTAGTCTTAGAGATGAGTAGACACTACTGAGGTTTTTTCTTAATCATCAGAGACTAAGATTGGCAGCATTTTGTAATTACATAACATTGATCTATTTTATACATTGCAAGAGGCCTATTATTCAAATAATTTTGCACTAATAGGGCTTCTGTTAGATAACTCCTTTTCTGTTTGTTATGTAAGGGCTGGTATTACAGAATTGCTGTTTGAATACCAGCACTATAATTTTAGAGTAGCTTTTATAATAGAAATACCAAGTAAGCCTTGTTCCAAATATAGGCAATTATTCCAATATCGTAATTATTTTTTTTCCAAATGAGGCCTCTTGATAATTGCTACTTTGGGTTTTGTTTTCATTTTAAAAATCACGATGCTGTCCTGTGCCCAGTCATAATCCATTATGTGCATTTTCTGTAATGAATGTTGTGCATTGGAAAAGTATTGATCAGCAGTCCTGGAAACTGGTGATTGAGCTTCACCTACGAAAACACTGGGAAGTGCCAGTTTAGTGACTCTGCAGGTCTGAAACCCTCCTGTCATCTTTGAATTGTGTGTATGTTTGTCTCTTGGGCTTTGGGGTTTATTTTGATGTAATTTGATAGAACCTTATTTCTGCAGCTGAGAGCAGAAGCGCAGTGTGAGCAGTCTCAAAATGAGATTGGGGAACATGATCAGTAAAAATTCCTTTGGAGCCCACAGAAACTGATTATTCCTAAGCAAGGAATTTAGCTGCAAGCTATCTCCTTCTCTGACAAAGATGTAGATAAGTAGTAAGACTTTTATCTTGCAGTCACTTGAGAAATGTGGTTGAGCTATAGGTGAGGTTGAAAAAGGTTTTACAACAGACCTGGACTTTGTGCAGGGTATAGGAGGGCAGGAGGATCTATTGACTTGGTGCACGGAGAGCAACTGAAATTTTCCTTTATTTCATGAATGCTGTGCTGCTTCTGTCCTGGTTTTCCACTGGACCCTTATTCACCACACTTTCTGGAATATGTTGTATTTAATTTGGGTGTGCTTTAAACTCAGAGGCAGCTTTCACATTCTTTTTCCACCCAGCTCTGCTAAACCAGATGAAAGCTCCTGTTTGTCTGTGACTTCTAAATTCACAGCCTCCATTTTTTCTTTTCCTTTTTTTGCCAAATAATTCCAAGCATTGTCTGTTTCTTTAATTGTAAAAACTTTCTATTTGTTGCATCTTAAGTGGTTTTATACTGCCTCTTTCAACTTCATTGAAATCTTCTAATGTGACTCCTCTTCCAGGGCAACCAGGGGTTTAAGAGGGGCTTCCACCATGTGTTTGCTCTCTGTGGTGCTGCTGCTAAAGTTTTGTCAGAGAAAGGGAGTGTTAGGGGGCTGTGACTATCACTTGAACTTTTCTTTGGCATTTTAGCTAGATTTTGTTTGGATTTTGTTTCTTTAGAGGCCTAACTCTGACCAGGTGGGTTATGCCAGTGAAAGCTGCATCTTCACAGAGAGCTGTGCTGGTGAATTGGAATCACTCTTAAGTCTGGCTGTTGTGTCCCTGTACAGATGTGCCCTCAAGTCTGTCTTTATCTGGACTGTCCAGATTATGGTGCAGAGCATCTGGATGGGCCCCTGAGCCTTACCCACCCCAGCAGCACTGTGTTCCTGCACAGGGTGTAGCTGCTGCCACCTCATTTCCTCCTCTCCGGGCTCCGATATCTCCTTTTTGTTAACCAAACTCCTGGACTGTGCCTGCTCAGTGCCCTCCCAAAGCCCTGATTTTGGAGCAGGGAGAAGGAAACGCTGTTGTCATCTGTTGGGTGCTGTGGTGGGAGGCTCCTTGGTGCTAAAATCTAGATTTTGTTAAAATCTTTCGTCAGGTCCTGCAGAAACAAAAAGTGTCAAGTGGCAGTGCCGAGCACACGCACGACCACGCGAGCGAATCTGGTCGATTGTAGCCTGGTAATTTCCTGTAAGGAGCTTACGGGATTAGAGCAAAAGCTTGGTTTGTCAGCAACACCACCTGACTGTAATATTTATTGAGCAGTATTACCTGTTTTAAATATTAGTCCACTTCTGCCCCACTCATGCCTTCATTCTTGAGGTAAGAGGGGCTTTTGTAGTTCAGTGTTTACAAAGCCATGTCATGGAGAGGACACCCAGCTGTTTTTTCAGGCCTCTGAGCAGGCAGTTTTAGTAGCTGAAGCAGTTCCAGATTTACCTTGATGTGCTTTTGTCACCATAATCCCTCCTCCGTGTCAAGACTGATTTGCTTTCCTAGCCAAGACTCACATCGTGCGTTTTTGCCGTTCCATTTCTCCTCCTCTTTTTTTTTTTTGTTTGTTTGTTTGTTTGGTTATTAATCAATAACAAATTGGGAAGATGTTGGTAAACCAGTCAGGTGCGTGCTTATTAGCTGGAATCTGCGCTACGCTCATTGCCCTGGCTTTAGCCTATTACTTGTACTGGTAAGTTGGATTTTTGTACTGCGACTGTGCTGGTGGTGGCTTATCCTTTAAAATGCTGCCTTGGGGTGAGCTGGAGAGTGGTGGTCTTTTTTGAGGTGCTCTGGAAGGCTGATGTGTACTTACTAATGTGTGGCTGGGGGAGATACCTTCCCTGATTTGCTCTGGTGCCCTTGTTGCTTGTTCGGGACTCCGTTTTATTGCTGTTTGAGTTTTTGCATGTTTTTATTCAGCTGAGAGCGTAGTGGCTAAGGATGCCACTTGGGCGAGATGGTGATTGTGTGTTTCCATTTGTTTCTGCAAGCCTTTATGGACTTCTTTCATCTTACTTCGTGTTCTTAGTGTTCTCGTAGCTGTCCCTCAGCACATAACATGGAATTTAGGCTGACAGGTTCACCGTGTATTAGGGTGTTTGTGGGACGTGCGTGGAAAGGGATGTTTTAGGCAGGTGAAAATTGAGATTAACCCCTTGGGGTTGAGCTGGGCTTGGGAGGGTGGTGACTGGGAGCAGCAGAGCCGGGAGCCCTCACGTGCCTGGGTGTTTTGACTGGGTTTGGGAAGGGTAGGAGCAGGGCAGGGCTGCCGTACCTTTCTGAGCTGGCCTTGTTTCTCTGTGTCTCCGCACATGTCCAAGACTTTCAGCCGAAAGAAATCTTGAAACTTTTTAGAGCCGTGTCTGGAGCAAACAGTGACTTTTAGAAACCTGAGTGTGCTCTGTTGACTGGTTTTAGTGAAAAAGAGTACATCACTTCAACTGTAAAAGGAAAAGCTTGCTGGAGTTGGAATTAATATGGCTGTGCCCAGAAAACTTTCCAAGGGGTGTGACATTGCTGTGAACAAGTTTCCAGCATGACACATGAGTTTGTTTGTTTGTTTTATAAGGTGTTTAAAAAACAAAAGAAATGAAAATCTGTGTAGGATCATCTTGGTTTTATTTTGCCAAGTATTTCCTCCAGGCAGTTATGCCTGTACTATTTACAAGCCTATGATCCTCTGTGTGTGTATGCACACACTTGTAATATTAATGAGTTTGTTTACATTTAAGCTTTACAGTGAATCTCTGCAGATATGTAAACTCTCAGCTATACAGTGTGGCAGCTCAGATTAAAATGTGTGTGATTACTATCCTCTGTAGTCCTCAAAATGCACAAGAAAACAAGCGTATGTAAGTGAGTTTACAGTTTTAATGTTAAAAATCAGGAAATGTAGAGCTTAAGGACGTTTACAACTGTCCTGCTAAATCTTATTTTCAACAAAAGAAAGTTCATGTAGTAGGTACATACATGAACCCAGTGTATCTTTAAATTAATTCTTCATGTCTTGACTCAGTATTGGGGTGTGGTGTGTGCATCTGATACCAGTTAGATTTTGTACTGATGCAAATACAAATTTGTGTGCATTATGCATAGAGCATAACATGCACACATCTCTTACAATTCTTTTTTTCCCCTTATTCTGTTCGCTCTTGAAATTCTTGACTTGAATCCAGGTCAAATCTGGTTTGCAGGAGAGATTACAATTCTGCACACAGCAGGAATTAGCTGGTATTAGGTCAGATCCTCTTCTTCGACAACCTCAGGGTTCAGGAGAAAATTAATTACATCACCTGCTTGTTTGTGAAAAGAGAGCTCATTCAAACCGCTTTGATTAGATATAGATGAGCCTTAATGTGAGTACCTCAGAGTCCTTTTTTGGCTTTGTTGGTTTGGGTATTTTTAACTCTTTAGTTTGTTGTTGCTTGAAGAAAGCTGACTTTGATAAATATTTTAGTTTATTAATTTTTTAGCATAAGTCTGCCCTGTAGGAAGTAACTAGAAAGACTAATTATTTCCTTTTTCATCTTAAATATGTTCGTTTGGCTGCTGCAATTCTCTTAGAATATCCTCAGACAGGAGCTGGGGTGATTAAGATCAGAGATCACCAATTCAGCAGGGAATCAACTTTGCATATTGAGAGATTATCTCGGGGTTGTTTTATTTTCTGTAATTCCATCTGATCTTTTGCTTCTCGTGGGTTGGAGCACCCTTACTAGCTTGCTGGACCAGATGCATTTTGGTCACTTTCTGGGCTTAATTTAGTTTGTACTCTCTGAGGAATTCATCTAAGGAAGTGAAGATTCTTTGTTCCTCTGGGGCTTGCGGCATCTTCCAGGCCTGGGGCTCCCTTGCTGTGTTTCTGATGCAATATCACCCCAAGCCTTGGAAATCAGCACGGCCCTTCCACTTTCCTCCCCCACACCCCCCCCCCAAAAAAAAAAAAAAAAAAAAAAAAAAAAAAAAAAAA
>VXBT01010863.1:87559-100514 GCA_013400235.1 Oriolus oriolus
GTCCATCTCGGGTGCAGCCTTTGGCCTGCCCAGGGTGTGCCTCTGAAGGCCTTTCCAATAAATATCCACCTTTATTCCCTCACCCCTGTCCAGTCTCTGTTTCCAGGTTGGCCTTTTAGGCATCACTCAGGCAGCAGGGAAAGGTTGAGGGACCACCACAGTCTCAAAGTTACGGGCAGCTGTATAGGGAATAATCCAGAGGGTTCCCCTGTTACCGAGCCACATCTCCTCATGTAGGGTTGTTCTGATGCCAGGTATGAGTCCTCACAGGACACACTCAGCAATCCAGTGGGGCAGAACCAAAGTACACAGAATGAGATACCACATTTTCTTCGTTGCACAGTCATTGCCGCTTCAGAGAGTTTGTTTGGTTAAATTCTCTCCACAGCATGAGACTCTAAAAGAATTGTCCTTTTTCACCAATCAACAGATCTCTTAGCCCATAAATAATGGATTTATCACTCTGTGTAGTCTTGTCATCACTTAATATATAGGATAAGCTCAGAAGAATCCTCTGCACTTTTTTTGTGGGTTTTAATTGTCCATTTCCAAGCTACAGAATATTTCAAACAAATGCTTTTCCTTTTTCCTCTACTGCCAAATCTGCCTCCTGTTTCAGCTTCTGGCCACCAAAGGAGCCTGGAATACTAACATGTATTTAGTGTGATTAATTGGTGTACTTTGTATTAGAAGTGAAGGTAATTTGACACAGTGATTTTTACCTTGTTCACAGAGCTGCCTTGTAGCTTGACTGATGTGCCCAAATGCCTGAACTGGCCATGAATGCTTCATTTTCATTAATGCACTTTAAGAGCAAAATAATTCAGATCACAACGTTTTTGCTACTGTTGTATTTTGTGCTGCAACAGTTCAACATTTTTTGAGAGGGGAGATCTATGCTAGATTTATAGTTTTAATGGACTACATAATTTCACTGCCCCATGTATTTAATTTGCTTATTGACGGTAATGGTGCTTTGCTCTCTCTGTTTCAAGTGTTTGAAGCAGTAGTTCAGCACATGATCTCTAATGATGTCTATCTTTGCTTGGATTTTATGAGCAATTCCCATAATTCTGTTTTTGGACTGCATGTATTATCTGGTATTTCAGCCACAATAACCTGGAGGTTCCTAATTTGTCCGTGCTGGGGGGGTGATTCGCTGTGGGGACAGGTTGTTTGCATGGGAAGCCTCTTGCCCTGGGAATGGTTTGGTGCTTTGGGAAGTGCAGTGTAAACACTGAACTAGTGAAACATGAGCATTTAGCCCTGTTGCTGCCACGTTAGGGCTTGCTTTGTGTTATCTGTGGATAATGTGCCCATAATCTAGCGGGCTACGCTTGAAATATCACCATGCTTGTGTAAAAGCCACTGTGTGCTCTGCTGCTTTATTTAGGCAGCTTAAAGCGAAGCACTGAGATGATGGGTGTCCTACATTGACTGAGTAGTTGTCTCTGAGATAAGTGCCTGGAGATTAAAACAGCCTGTGTCTTCCTAGCACACCCGTAGCACCAAACCACGCAGTTTGAGGAGCGCAGAGTATTCATCTAAATCAGGAGTTTGCAGAGAAGTTGGAGCTTTGAGCAGCGTTCTCAGTGTGGATTTCAGGGGGGTTGTTTCTGTGCTGTGGCTGCAGCTTGTGGAAAATATGGAAACCTTGACTATCTAAAAGCTCGTTACCCAAAGAATTTTGTGACCATGCCCACGTGCCTAAACCATGAGTTTATCTGGACTAACATAGCATTGCTGTGTCTTTAAATGTGATGAGCTGAAGAGGTTGAGCTTGGCAGATTTTTCAGCCTGCTTTGCTATGGAAATAAAATTTAGTGTTGTCCTGTTCAAATGCATTTATCTGTCTCTCTCTCCTCACTGGTATGTTTTGAACCCACTGAGGAATTTCCAGACACACTTGGCTGAGGAGTGTCTATGAGGGTGTCTGTAAAATAACTGGAATACTACAAGTTTCATGGAAGTAGCCAGGGAGAGGAGAAAAGGGGATGCTAAGAGCCTGTTATGACAAAGTTGGATGTTCTTTGCTACTCGTGTCTCTACATGGATGTGAGCATTGTCAACACAAAATCCAAGTTCATAAGGAACTGGGCTTTTGGAACTACACGCTAAATTCCTTTCTTTGGCAGGCAGCTCTCTAAGCTGCTTAAGCTCTTCTCTGCAACCAGAGCAATTGTTATCCAGGAACTAAACAGGGGTTCCTATATACAGGTCCGAGTTGGAGCTTAGATAAAACATGAGATATTAAAGGCTGGAGGGAAGACTGGAAGAGCAGCTGTCACACTGCACAGGCTGTCTTTTACTTTTGAACACAAACCAAGTTGACCTCAGGGACTTGGCTGATCTTGCTCCGTGCAGTGGTTGCTCTGCCACAGACCTCTGGTCTGGAGAGGCAGCGGTTCCCATTCTGCTGAGGATGTGCAGCAGCACAGTTCCCGAGGCATTCAGTCTCCCATGGCTGATTTGGTTGCCCTTTGCAAACAGATGATGTCAGACTGTGATGTGAGAGAGATGTGATTTAGCACTCTGAAATTTGGAAGACACTGCAAGAGAGACCCATCATTTCAGTTCTAGCAAAGAGATTAAGAGGAGCAAAACAAATGTTGTAAGTAATACTTGAACTTAGATCTGTCTTAAGAAGGGTGAATGTGTTTCAAATCACATCTTAGATTTAGCTGGTAGAGTTAAAAATGAATCTGTGGCTGTTACGTGGTAAGGTGTGTCTTACCGCAGCTGGGATGTGAGTAGTTTTAAAGGAGGGGTGAAATGCTTGTAAGAGTAGCCATGACAATGTAAAGCTCACTGCAGGCTGCAAAAAACACCTGCGAAGTGGAGTGAAAATGCAGGCAGTTTCGACTTAATTATTATTGCTCCATGTGCAGTGCCTGCTTTCCTGTAGAGCCCACTGATGACATTTCAAGGAAAGAGGTCTCAGAATGGCTTCACATGGTCAAATGAGAGATCTCAGTATCTTTTTTTCTATGGAGATTGTCATTGTGGGCTTGTCATTAAAAGAAAAAACATAGATTATAGTTGGGTGGGTGTGATTTGAGTATGAGGCAGCTTTCAGCCAGGCTTATTTCAGAAGTAGGTTGGTTTGCTCAGGGCTTTGTCCAGTTGGATTTTGAAAATGTCCAAGGATGGCGTTTCCTCAGCCTCTTTGCAGCTGCACTCAACTTGTTGCAGTGCTGGACCACTGTTCCTGTGTTGTTAATACAGCTGGCAGTAATATAAATTGGTGTCATCTTTTAATGAGATGCTTATTAGTTTGTGTCCAAAAGTGAGAGATGGGTCACTTTTTCCAGAGGTGGCTGCTTGGGACAGGCCAGTTGACAATGCAAAGCAAACACCTGAAGTTTGGTAGACTTTGAAACTCAAGTAAATCTGGAAGAAGTCTGTGGGTTTTCTTTTTTGGTGGCCTTTTTTGCCTGGAAAAGGGAGACTCAAACTAATGCAGGTGTCTGTGGTTTGGCCTTGTCTGTGTGAAGTGCTGGTTTCTCATCCCACAGTAAGAGTCTGCCAGGGAAACAGATGCTGTCAGCAGCTGGAGTCACTCCCCTTCTCCTGTTTGTCCTATAGTCTGAAATATGTGTTCATCTTGAAAGGAATGAGGGTTTGTCTTGAGCAAGCTGTGGGCGTGCTGTAGATAAGACTAGCACTGAGAGATAAAAGAAACAATGAGAAGGATTCCACTGATTGATGAACGGAAAGAAAGAGATTTGTCTTTACAAACAAACTGTAGGTCTGCTGCTAAATAAAATTGGATAGTGCGAGATGAAAGAAACAATGGGAAGAACCATAAATTCCATAAGAATTAAAAATTAAAGGGGGGGTTATACATTAGAAGGGAGTCTTAAATATTAGGTGTTCAGGGAAGTCTGTACTTCTCAAGTACCTCAGCCAATGGGCCAGGGAGAGGGAAATACGGCCAGGAAATCAGGATAAATAGGAGGCTGCGCCCTCCAAAAATTTGAGAGACCCCAGGGGAATGCCTCATGGCCTCTCCCTTTATTTGAATAAAGTAAAAGAACTCCTCTGTCTCCTTTTTAGACATAAGCCTCTGGTGTTTGTGGATTAATTTTCCTGACAATCTGTAATTGTTTGAAGATGCTTTCCCTCACATCCCTGTCCTACATGTATTCTGTTTGCTTTCCCACAGTTCAATATATTTATAAAACCAGAAACAGAAAGCAAAACTTCTGAGATGTGTAGCAAAGATCATAAAGTGCTCTTAGGAACTGTCATCCAGGGAAAGATTGAGGAGAAAAACTGTATACATGGGAGCAGGTAGGATGACAAAAATGCCATCAGAGTGCAGATATCAAGAATGCATTAACACAGAGGAGAGGGAGAAGCTTTGCAGAGAAAACTAACTAGAAATTATGGTATGAAATGAAAAAGTGGCTTGTAATGTCAGAAAAATTAATGGGTACTTGAGTTCTTGTGAAATTACTGTAAAAATAAAACTTGCAAACCATTAGGATACTGTTTTATATCTTGAGTTCAGAAATAGCATCAAATGTGCTTTACTAAATAGACCATCTTTCTACTTGGTGCATGTATTGCCATGGTGAGGGGAGAATTAAAAACAAATCATTTGTTCTCAAGAGATCAATAATAGAAGCTACACTTCTGAAAATAGATGTTTACGTGGAGAAGGAGATGAAGCAAGGATATTTTAGGTTTACTACCCTCTTGATATGTCTGGGAAATTTTTGGATTAGCTGGTGATTGCTTTGCTTGTCCAGTGGGAGCAGGTCTGGTGAAAGGAAGCTGATGAGCAGGGCAGAGCTGCACCAGGGTGATGTGTTTGTGTGTGGATGGATGCAGCTTCCTTCTGTGCCCAGTGGGTTGGGAAACAAATAGCCCAGTTCAGAGGGTTTTTTCTGGCAATTAGTAAGCTCCTCTTGCCTGGCTAAATCCAGGTGTTGTAGTGGTGGTATAAACTATGTCTCTGTGGTGTGGTAGTAGCTAGCATAAGATTGATGTTGGGACACCAGACTGTCACTTTACTCTGTGGATTCAGCAAGCAGAGGGGGAAAAAAAGTGATGAGGGTTTCTTCTGACATATAAATAACTCCTGTAGTTGTGTGTAGTGAGGGGAGGGAAATAACCTGCTAAATATTCCGGCATGGAGGTGGAGAGCGATGGATGGAAGACTTGTTAATGGCGTGGATTCTGAGGCGAGCACGGTCTGTATTCCTCCTCAGCTTCTCAGCTTTGAAGCTATCTTCATTTATCTGCCTGAGCAATTGTGAATCAGGTTTGGGCCCCTTGCTCCACAGGGATGTGGGGAAGCTGCTTTTTGCAGGAGGTTTCCCTCTCCCTGTGCACTCCTTGGATTTAACTTACTGTTGAAGTCAGTAGCGGCAGCCCCATAGGTCAGGATTTCTGTTCAGCAGTTGTGAGGCTCGCTTTGGAAATTGTTCCTCCATCCAGGGCAGTGACTCCAGGGCACACCTGGGAGCTGTGCATGTGGTCTTTGGGGAAGCCATACACTCATCTGGCAACATTTTCTAAAAGATGCCTTTTTATACAATATTTAACTTTATAAATTAAATGGCTTTTTTAAAAAAAGCCATTATTACGGCTTTGTGGTGTTACAAAGATTATTGGGGCAATCTAGAAAAAAACAATCCAATATCATTTACTGCGTCTAATTAATTTGTCACATTCCAGTTCATCTGGTTGCTCCATGGCTCTGCTCTGGCCACTTAGCTGTCAGTGAAACTCTGTCTTCAGTGAGGGTGGAGGAACTCTGCAATTTTTTTGCAGCTTGGGAGTTGTACAAAGCTGACCAGGTGACTCAGGAAGGGGCACTTCAGTAAATCTACTGTCAAATTGTAAATCCCTGCACAGAAATACAGAAATGCTAAAGCTGGAAATGCTAAAGTTTCTCCCTGGTATTTTAATGTGTTAGGGGTTGGTTGGTTGGTTTGTCTGGGGTTTTTTGACAAAACAAACTTTTTTCACCTAATTAAACGTCAGAATTTGGGACCTAGTGAGAGGTTTAATTACCAGGTACAAAGCAGATGTTAATCTCAAGTTAGAAATTAGGAGTCAAGGAGATGACATACTATCTACGCATGTTACTCTTGAACTATTTGTAGTATTTTCCTCACAGTGTACAATTAATGCATAAAAAGTTGTCACTATCAGAGTCCAGATATAAATATGACTAAATCCTGTTTTATGGTGCCAGTTGTAACTGTGGTAGCATCAGGTTTTTGTGTTCAGAAAAATGCATTTTCACTCGTGCAGTCAAACTATCTGTCTTAATAACTTCAGAAGGAATGAAAGGCTTTGGAAAGATATTGAATTACTGTGAAAATCCACTCTGGATAGTATTCTTTTCACTAAAGTGTAGCCACAGCCAGAATGTAAGGGAGAAAACAAGACCTAAGTGCCAAGGAAAGTCTGGCTCCTTTAAAATTCAGACCTCATTTTCTCCCACCTGCTTTTTATTCAGAGATTGCAAGAGGCTCTTTCCCTTTTCAACTCCCAGTTGGGTTTTCAACTTTGAGTGAACTAGTTGAAATGAAGAAAATACTCACTACACTTGCTAGCTCTATCAAAAGCAGAAGTAATTAAGGCAAAAAGTCTTTCTTCGCAAGAGAAATGGAAAATGCTTACATTTGAGGGGGAAAATGTCAGTATCAGCATTTGCTCCACGGGAAAGGCTGAAAATAATAGAGCTTCTAGATGCAGAATGTGATTTCCTGGTGGTTAAATCTTGACATGATTTACAGTCCTGAGTTCTTCAAAATAATGTAAGTGCCCAGTTTTCAGCTACATGAGAAGAACTTGCAGAGGTAACTTGCAGCTCCAGCTATTTCTGTGAAAGAACATGTTTGTAAGTTTTGGTCTCAGTCCGCTTTCATCATTTTAGCAGATAGTTTGTTTCACTTTTTTAATGTCTGGTGTGTTGTGTTGTTTTCGTTTTTAATCAAAATTTAAAAATTTAAATCCTGGATTGTTGTTTTTGACTGACAGTTTGTACTTACATTGTTGGTTTTGCCCACCCTCATGTCAAGTGGAGAGGGAGGTTATAGCCCTCCCTGGCCTGTCTCAGACCTGGTAATTGTGTCAGCACCCAGCCTGATCAGGGTTTCACAGTATTCAAGGCGTTTGTGCACGGGGAGCGAAAGCAGAGAAACCAAATATGTGTCACATTTTTAGCATTTGAGAAGTTAAGCTCAGGGCAGGAGTCTGTTCCAAGCCAGTTAAGAACTGGGAAGAACTGCTTCCTTTTGTCTGTCCTTTTTGAAAAGAGTGTGTTTTAAATGTTCATCTTAACTTTCTTACTACTCTGTATTGGCTAATCTATGCATTGACTTAACAGCAAAAGTTGAACTGGCAGTGGTCACTTTTGTGGGGAGAGAAGAAATTTGATGCTCTTGCCACATTGCCTTTAAAAAAGAAATATTAGTGCTTCTGTCCAGATGCAACTTTCATCACAGATTTGGGGGGGTCTCTGATACAGTGTAGCACTTACACAGATGTTCAAACTGCAGTGGGATGGAATAAATGATGAACTGATTTAAGAAGAGCATTGATTATGGCCAGCCCAGCCTCATGGCATTACTTTTCAATCGAGAGATCCATGCTTTCCACTTCTCACCTTTTCTCTGATTACAACGCTGATTTTCTACAGACCATTTCTTACCAAATACCAGCGTAACTACTGGGTTAAAATGAAGTTCCTTCATGCCTACAACTACTATCCTGGAAATTGCTGGAACTCTGTATGTTCTTGTATCTGTGTGTAGATTTATATATAAGCAAAGTGATTTTCAAATCCAGGGAATTCTGCCCTACTAGTGAGACCTGCCTTTGGATGAGAGTCATTCTTTGGTGTGTCAGTACAGTGCTGCCTACTGGATCTAGAAGACATCCAGAGTACCCACATTGTGAGCACTAAACCTGGGTAAAGTTTGTCATCCCCTCCATCCTACTCCTTCCTGCTCCCTCATCCAGAGCTCCATAAACCTTAAAGCCTCATCAGTGTGGTGCTGCACACAAAGTGGTCAGTCATGGCTTTGCTGCAGAGAGCAGGAGCAAGTGGACAATCAGCAGGTCCCTCTGGGGATGTGTTTTACATCTGCAACATCCTAAAGCTGTGTGTTGTCATTAAGGAAAGGATTTCCCATGCTTTGGGTATAACTTTGGGAGTAGGAAGCATGCAAAACTCTGTGGTTATTGGAGATTTGTTGGCTTATTTTTCATGATGAGCATTCAAAACTGTTTAAATGTCTTGTGGTGCTGGTGGCGATTTTGTTCACTGCAAGTGCAGCATTAAATGATGTGTGAGCTGCTGCTGGGCTGTGCAGGGAGCTCCAGCTGGCTCCTGCCTCTCCCAAGTATCCCTCTCTTTTGTGTACAGGGTTAAAGGGGTGCACTGTGTTTAGCAAAGGTGCTCCACTTGCTTCTCCAGCCAAGATTTTCACCTGGAATACTGTGTACAGTTCTTGTGCTCCCAGCATAAGGAGGATATGGAACTGTTGGGGTGAGTCCAGAAAAGGCCACAAAGTTGATAAGAGGACTGGAGCACCTCCCCTATGGAGACAGGGTGAGAGAGCTGGGGCTGTTCAGCCTGGAGAAGAGAAGATTGTGTGGATACTTCAGAGCAGCTTCCAGGATCTGAACAAGTGTAGTGGGTTCCTTTTGAGCTATATTTCCTAGTAAGGCCTTGCACTGTGCTGTGAGTCCCTTGTTCCCACTCTGTTGGATGCAATTCCTTTGAATTTCCTTGTATGGTTCTGTTTTGGAAGCTTCTAAGGTGTCCAGTACCCCATTGGCCCCCTGTACCTTTGTTCCTCCCCGCACCTCTCCTATTGGTTTGTTCATATTATGCCTTGGACCCTGGTCACCCTGCCTATAAAGTCCCATGCCTCCATTGTGTGGCCCTTTTTGGCCTCTGGAGTTCCTTACCCCCTCAATAAAACCTTGGAACACCATGCCGAGGGCCCTCTCGCTCCTTTACCTCCTCGGCCCCCTCCAGCCGCGATCCGGCCTCTGACCGCCTCTCCGGGACAGGCACAGAGTGTCCGGTGCCCGAGCTCTGCCCTTGCTAGCCGGGGCAGGGAACAGGCACAGCGACAAACAAGGGCCTGCAAGGAAGCCACACAGGAGCTGGAGTGACAGGACATGGGGGAATGACTTCAAACTGGAAGACAGTAGGGTTAGATTAGATGTTAGGAAGAAATTCTTCTCTTTGAGGGTGGTGAGGCCCTGGCACGGGTTGCCCAGAGAAGTTGTGGCTGCCCCATCCTAGGAAATGTCCAAAGCCAGGTTGGATGGGGCTTGGAGCAACCTGGTCTGGTGGAAGTTGTCCCTGCCCATGGCAGGGGGGGGAATGAGATGAGCTTCAAGGTCCCTGCCAATCCAAACTATCCTGTCATTCTGTGAAGTCCTTTCTTAAATATTGCTGATGAGTGAACCTGTCTGGGAAAAGAAAGGGAATGTTTAACAGCAGGAGCATCCCAGTGCTGCTTGGCAGTTACTGCATCCCAGTACTGCCCATAATCTTCCTGACTTGAACTCAGGCAGGACGCTCTGCAGTGAGATTGCAGGGAGCAGTTAGCAGGACAGAAAATATTTGCCAGTGCTTTAGAGAACTGGAGTGGACCTGCTGGACCTGCTAGGCCTGCTGGAGTGTGCTGAGTTCTCCAAGAGCTTCTCCCAGCCTGCTTTTGCTCTCAAAGCAAGCTGGAAACTTGACAGTTTTTCAGAACTTGGGGTTGACGCACAAACTGAACACCAGATGGGCCGGCAGTGCCTGCAGTGCTGTGCACAGTGATGGAATGGCATTAAATCCACTGTGGCACCAAGCAGGGCTCTTGCACAGGCCTGGGAAGCTGTTGATGTGTTAAAAAGAGAGAGGGGAGTATGATATGAGGGAAGGAATAGGGAACTGAGGAGCTAGCAAGGATTAGCATCCTGCTTCTCCTTCGAGGGAGTTTTATCCAAAGTGGCAAAGTGGGGAGAGTAGCTGCCACCAACCAAACAAAAAAGGCCAGGGAGAAGTTTAAAAGTTCCCAAGAGAAGCAACAAGACTGGCAGAAGGTGTTTGACAACTATTTCTGAGTGAGTCATGCTTAGCTGTCTGTCTGGAGCCAGGAGGAATTTGCAAAGCTGAATAATTGTTCCTATTTATTTCTTAAAATACACAGAACATGACAGTGTTCTAGCTCGTGCGTTTCAGTGTAAATGTCTTGCAGTGGGCTGGTATTTTCCCCTGGTTTTAATCCTTTTTTCTTTGAAATTGCAGTCTTGCTTATTGTCCTAGGTTACAATGTAAGATGTGACCAAAAGCATGTATTCTATTATCATCTTCACAAGCTGTTAGAGCAGGTGGGGCATGGTGGTTCGTTATCTCCCACCATGACTCATCCATGATAACTCCCTCTGGGAGCTGTCTCTGTTTAATGGGCAATCAAGGACCCACTGCATGACTCACAGAATTACATCAGTCCATTGTGAGATGCTCTGCTCAGAGGGGAGGAGCCAAGCATTCCCACCTGGATATAATCTGGGGTTTGGAACAGCACAAATGGCCCTTACCTACTGGATTCCCAGAGGGCAAGAACTACCACTGGACCTTCAGGTGAAGGCCAGATCCTTTTTCTACAGGATCACTGCTTCGACAGGACCATTTCATCTGGACTGCTACCACCACCCTGACTAACAGGGTGTCAGGTTGTATCCTGGCTCTGTCAGTGCTCTTGTACTACTGCATTTTTTTTTTTTAATTTTCCTATTAAATTATAATTCTGACTTGCGATCTCCCACTGGTTTGTTTTCAAACTAGTACACTTATCTTCTGCTGCTCCATCCTGCTATGTCTTGCTGTGCTGGTGGGAGCATGGATCCCCCTTGCCCTCGGTCGATGGCTCATGTCTCTGTGCTTTCCACTAAAGATGAAACCAGGAGTAATGTGTGTCTACCTGACTTCAGCTTTCAAAATTAGGCTACTTATATGATTGTATGCTTTGTAGAACAACGTAAGTTACAGGGTGTTTATTTTTCCTCTTGATAGCAAGCAGGTAGAAGAAAACTTGAGCTCAGATGCTTGCAGTCAGGTAAACTTTGGTGATCAGTGATATTCAAGTTTGGGACAAGGTTTGTTAAGGCTTGTTGTTGAGTTCTACAACAGCTCTCACAAGTATCCATAAATATGCATATACCCATAGAACCCATCTGAACCTGTGAGAAATGAGGCAAACTTGCCAAATTTGCAATTATTATCTAATCTAAATTGAATGTGCAATTAAGGTTTTGTAATGGCAGTTCTAAGAAAAATTAATTTTGTGTTGCTCATACTGAAACAAAAGTGTGAGACTGCAGACTGAGGGACGACAAATGTGTGTATCCAGGGGAGAAGCAGCACACAAACACCTACAAGCAGTTGTAAATGACACACTCTAATGGAAGCTATTGTAAGTTTATTAAAATGTAAGGCGGCAGTTGTCTTCCTGAAATAAAAAAAAGTTTGGTTCACAACCAAGTGTTGAAGTTGTGGGGTGCCTTCCCTGGAAAGCTCAATGCAGAACCCTGTGATGTCTTGCAATTATGGGAGGCTGTTTTGTGGGAGAAATGATGCCAGTCTGGTTTGGTGAGACTCAGCCATGACATCAATCAAATTTGTATGGGCTGGTTTTGCCCAGGGAACTCATGACAGACTCTCTCTGGTTTCCCTGTAGTGAACAGAAAGTCCTTATGAAAATACCATTATTTTATTTGTCAACAGAGAGGTGCTCACCATGAGAGAAATTCTGCAAGGAGTTCTGCTTCCTTGTGGGGATTGTCTTGCAGCCAGCAGATTTCTGAGCAAGTCAGGGTTCATTTTGGTTATCCAATCCGTTTGTTCAAATAGAGGCAATGTTAACTGAGGGTGTGTCAGTGATTGAAACACTGACCCAGTCCGGCAAGGAGACTGAATGGCTTTATTCAAAGAACAAGCTGGTTTTATACACTTCCATGACCTATCACACACTGCCATGTCAGCAGCACACCCTCTGAATGTCTCTGTATTGGGTGACCCGCCTGTCAGCTCTTGGCAGGCTCCTCCCCCCAGGGTCTGGCGGAGACAAGTTTCTCTGTGCTGCTGTGTGCTCCTTTGTGCTGCCATGTGCTTCTGCAGGCACATCCCATGGCCCGCAGCCCAACTCCATCCCATCTCTTCCATAATTCCCCCTTTTTTGTTTTATATAAACAAGAATAAGGAAACAAAACACTTTAACATTACAACACGTTTGACCCACGGCCTAAACCATACAAGCTCCATGCATCTTGTTTCCTCAGCTTCCCCATGAGCTGAGGCTTGAAGCCAGAGTAACCAAGGCTGGTCAAACCACTCTTGCAGGTACCCATTGTGGACTGGAATCTGTGGAAACACAAGCATATCTTCACCCCCAGGTTATCTTTTCTTAAGTGAGCCTGTGATTCAGCAAAATGTCGTTGGACAGGGGTTATGTCATTCTGAATAAGATCCAAAAAATTAAGAATATATAAGGCTTTTGTGGAGGGTATATCCCATCTCTGCACTCTCTCTTTTTTGTGGTAACAACTGTAACACAAACATATTTCAACCAACTAAATTCAGGAAAATGTGTAACGTAATATGCACTTTTCTTACTATGAACAGTAAAATAATACATTTAATAGAACAACACACACTCGCCAAGCAAAAATAAGCAAGGTAGTATTTTTAACTGCTTCAATACTTCACCATCATTCAGAGTCTGCAATCGCTAGGAAGTCCTGTTTCACAGTGAGGACTTGAGAGAACCTTTTCCGGATGAGGTTTCTAAGTTTACTTTAAAAGAGGGTCCAGCTTTTATAAGATCACATCAGCAAGTCAAAGTGACTTGATTACACTTTTAGAGCAGAAACACTTGGGTCTGATGGTATAATTCCCAGTCAGCCACGGCTAGGGCTTGGCCAGAGC
>VXBT01010863.1:101935-143522 GCA_013400235.1 Oriolus oriolus
AAATCTGTAAATTCAACTTTCCTGCTGTGTTTCTTCAAAATCTGTTCCATCGTCTCTGCGATGTTCTGTTTCTGGGATACACCATCCCCCATTGTTCTCGGCTGCTACTCTCTGTCCTGCAAAAAGGTAAATTCTTTTCAGCCTCTGTGTCCTCCGTGGCTCACCTACAACTCTGCAGGGATTGATCGCTGGCCAGCTTCCTGCTTCTTTCAGCAGCACTTCAAGTTCCACGGAGCTTCAGTGATGGACACACAGTTAGGCATATCCTAAGTTCCTCACACGGGGCACCATTTGTCGGTGATTGAAACACGGACCCAGTCCAGCAGGGAGACTAAATCGCTTTATTCACAGAAACAAGCTGGTTTTATACACTTACACGAGCTATCATACACTGCCATGGCAGCAGCACACCATTTGAATGTCTCTGTATTGGGTGACCCGCCTGTCAGCTCCTGGCAGGCTCCTCCCCCCAGGGTCTGGCGGAGACAAGTTTCTCTGTGCTGCTGTGTGCTCCTTTGTGCTGCCATGTGCTTCTGCAGGCACAGCCTGCAACCCATCTCCATCCCATCTCTTCCATAAGGGTGTATGCTGAGGAGAAATTGAATTTGTGCATGCCTGTTCTCTCTTTTGTTTGTGCCAAGTGTGATCAAAGGAAATGGTTGAAATTAAATTTGGAAAACAGCCATTTTAATATTGCTGGTGTTTTTCAGCTGTAATATTGTAGCAGCAAGTTGGAGAAAATATAATTTCATCCCTTGTGGTGGCATAAGCACAGTGCTCTCTGCAGCTGTTGAGGAGGCTCAGTCATGTCAGTAACATTGCACTTAGGGCAGGAAAGAGAGAAAACTGCCCCTCAAGTACAGTGATGTGTAGTATTGAGGGCTGGTTTTTTTCCCTCTGGTTGCACTGAGTTGTTTGAGTGCTTTTCTTTGCTTTGTTATTGTATTCGGTGGTCTTCTCTCTACAAAATATAAGTTTAACAACTGGTTGTCTTGGTATTTTTTTTTTTAGAGCAACTTGGATCTTGAAGATAAGAAGAAAATGTAAAAACTCAGTGCCTCTCATTCTGTATGCCTGTGAAATGATCGTGAATGTCAGAGCCACATGCACAGCTTTTCTTCTCTTTTTTTTTTTACCTCAAAGTATTGGCATCTCATTAGGATGATGAGTCAAATCCAAGACTTTTTATTTGATGGAAATGGTCTTATCAAAAATCTCTACAGCTACTGAGCCAAACCTATTGACAGGAGTGGAAATTTTTGTGGTTTGATCAAGCCCAAAGTAAGGAATATATTTCAGACAGATAGCGGCGATAATCTTTCATTCTTGACCTTTTCTGGAAACTGGGTGTGGTGCTGTTTCAAGGCCAAGATGGACAAAATTTCAAGGAATGAGTTTTCATCTGATTTTATGATGATAACTCAGTAACATTTTTTTCTTTTTGAGATCTTGCTTCTAGTTCTTACAACTCAGAAACAAATTTACATCTCTGTGACCTCAGTTTAGCTTAAAGTTCTTTTCCATACCCTTCAATTTTAAAAATTCATGACAAGCAGTATTTTTAATGGACTCTGAATCAGCCTTGCGTCTCACTGAGGCATGTTCAGAAAATTAGACCTATATTGTGTGAGAAACTAAGATAATCTTTCTGTCATGCTTAGGTTTAAAAGGCTGGGTCTGTAGTAGACAGTTTGTAATGCTGTGTGGGATGCAATTGAGTAGCTGTCTATTTTTACAGTTTATCTGGAGAATCCCTGGTACAGACTGTTCGAATGGATATCAAAACTGTTGTTATACCTTATTTGCTTATTTTCTCTACTGACTCACTGCTGTTGATCTAAGCTCTGTTTTCCAGCCTACTTAGACACCTGTGGTTGCCAATGGTGGCTGTAAAATAAATGAGGCCTGAGTGGAGATTGCTTTTAGTGGTGCCGTGGCAGAGTGGGCAGGGGTCTTGGGAGGCTTTTTTAAAGTCTGGGGCAAAGCCCTGGGTAAATCCTCTCTCCACTGGTTTTGTGTGGCTTCTGTGACGGGGGACAGGCTCCCAAATTCCTCATCCCAGAAAGGGATGTGGTACAGTGCAGGAAGTGGGAGTCCATCAGCAACCTCCTGTCCTCCTGAACATTTTCCTGTTATCAGGGCTGTTTGCTATGAATATATCGTTTTGCTTTTAAAAGCTGGGTAGCCACTGCACTTTTGTCTTTCAGCTAGAAGACTATTGTGTATTCTGCAAGGAAAAATTACTTCTTAGCAGTAACTGATTACTTCTAAGCATTGATCATAAGATGGTCAACATATTTTTGTGTGGTATGCCCCAGAAATGTCCAGGAGAATAACCTGCTACCCCTGTGGCAATGTGGTATTTCTGAAGGATGCTAAAATAACCAGACTGGGATATGTACTTTTATTTATCTCCCAAAGAAGTATAGGCAGAGCCATTGGCAGATTTCCTTCATATCTCTGCTCCGACTCTTGGGTAGCTGCTTAGTATTCTTTGGTTTTCTGGTTTCAGAAGGAGAGGTGAGGGAACAGACACTTAGACTGGTGATTTTCATGCTTTTGAGAGAGAAGTAGCCTGAGTAGGGTCATCAGAGTGTTTTGGAGGGTAGAAAGTATACTGAGAAAAGTCATTTTCTTCAGCTCTTGGTTTCTGTTGCTTTTATCTGTCCCCATACTCATGAAGCAGCTCATGGAACAGGTCGATCTCACTTTGAATAAAAAACAGGTTTTATTTTCCTTGTGTATTTTTGATGAGCAGAGTTTGGAAAATTCTGAAGAAATCGTCAGGAAACTGTTGATGGGCAACAAAATGCCTTTTATGTACTGCTTCTGACTTGGGTTTGCCAAGTTTATACAGACATCAAGGAGGCTTAGAAAGCTTCCTCTGAAAAATACCGTATTCTAAAATGTGGTGGTGAAAGGTAAAATTCAGTGATCTAAAAGTTTCACTCATTTCTCAAATAGCAAAAGTAGGTAAAATACTGGGTTTCAGGGTGGGGGCAAGATGTTCAGGGCAAAAGATGTCTGTAATTAGTTTCATAGGTGGAGGTAAATATGGCAGTAGAGATGGCAAGAACATGTTCAGAAAAACTGAAGGCAAAGGTCTAGAGATGTAAGTACTGCCTGCCACAGTTCTTGTTGTTGTCAAGCACGTTAATTCTCACTGGGCTGGAATATTAGGATCAGTGGACCGGTTTCTAACTTCATGCTCGTATTCATGCAAACATCATGAACTTCAGAGGGATTGCAGACACATGACAGCAAATAAATTAATTAAAATCTGGAGATCAAACTGAATATACTGTCTTACAGAATGATTAATGGCTTAATTTTTAATTTTGAGTTCATAAATAGCTACATTTCATGAAATGCTGTAATGTGCTTGTGCATTTGGGGTTTTTTTAACCTGATTTCTTAATGGAGTGGGGCTGATGCAATCACACTTCTCTGTCATTCTCCCTTCTAATGGCCTTTGAACTTGGTGGCACATTCCAGTGACATTGGGCAGAGGTAGAAGTCTCCAGGAAGTTTAATCGTTAGGACTTCCACAGATGTAGAAAGCTGAGTAAAGGAGAAGGATTGTATTCTGACGTCTACTGAGAAGCACATGGTATCTTTTGGAAACCAGAGAATCCATGTGAACGTGGAGCCTCAAGGCACAACTCTGTCCCCGAGTCCAGGACAGAGCCACTGGCCAAGGCTGGGCCCATCAGAGATGGTGGTGCCACCTCTGGGATTATGTACTGAAGAAGGAGGGTGGGAAGGAACTGCACAGCAGAAATTGTAGCCAGAGAGAGGAGTGAGAATATGTGGGAGAAGGCCTGGAGGCTCCAAGGTCAGTGCAGAAGAAGGGGGAGGAGGTGCTCCTGGCACTGGAGCGGAGATTCCCCTGCAGGCCCTGGTGTGAGGCAGCTGTGCCCCTGCAGCCCGTGGAGGTCCATGGGGATGCACAGATCCATCTGCAGCCCCTGGAGGATTCTTCAGGAGAGCCTGAAGAAAGCTGTGACCCCCTGGGAAGCCCAGGCTGGAGCAGGTTTGCTGGCAGGGCTTGTGACCGTGCAAGGGCCCCACTGTGGAGCAGCCTGTTCCTGAAGGATTTCACCCCATGGAAGGGAACCAGGCTGGAGCAGCTGGTGAAAAACTCACTTTGGAGAAGTTCATGGAGGACTGTCTCCTGTGGGAGGGACTCCCTGTGGAACAGGGGAAGGGTGTGAGAAGTCCTCTCTGAGGAAGAAGGAGCAGATTTGAGTAATGGACTGACTGCAGCCCTGTTCCCTGTCCCCCTGCACTGCTGGGCAGGAGGAAATACAGAAAATCAGGAAGCTGAGCCCAAGAAAAAAGGGAGGGGTTGGGGGAAAGTGTTTTAAGATCTGGTTTTATTTCCCATTACCACACTCTGCTTTGACTGGTAATAAATTGAGCTGATTTCCCCACATTGAGTCTGTTCTGCCCACGATGGTAATTGGTGAGCGGTCTCTCCCTGTCCTTACCTTCACCCACAAGCCTTTTGTTACGTTTTCTCTTCCCTGTCTGGGTGAGGAGGGGAGTGATAGAGAGGCCTTGGTGGGCACCAGTCCTCCAGCCAGGGTCAGCCCACCACACCAAGACATTGTCTCCTTGCCCTTTTCTTGAGAGGCATAGAAGTAAGGGAGGGAGCCCTGAAGGATGCAAAGCATGCAAAAACTTTTTCATCTGAGCAGATAAAAGATCCAAGACCAGGCTGGATCTCCCCCAGAGATGGGGCTCTGAGAAACCTGGTCTAGGGCAAGGTGTCCCTGCCCATGGTGTGGGGGTTGGAAGTAGGTGATATTTCTTCCAACCCAAACCATTCTATGATCCTGTGTTCAATACTGAGAGGAGGGGTCTCTGACTACAGAAGTCCAACAGCCCTGCGAGGTGAGGCTCTAAAAGGCAGTGAAAGTCCTCTTTGGTTTGAGCTGGGTTTTACCCTGGTGCTGTCTGGCAGCGTGGCTGTGAAAAGCAGGCCCTTGGCAAGGATGTGAAAGTAGGGAGAGTACTAGAATTCCCCACAGTTCTCAGTGTGGCTGTACAGGAGGAAATGAAGGTTTTGTGGTGAAAGGTCAATGCTGTGAAGTGTTTACAAAGTGTTTTAGAAAAACAAGGGCAAAAATAAGAGTTTACCAGCAGGTCTTTAAAAATGCAGATGATATGGGTAGACTTTAAAAAAAAGAAAAAAGTAATAGTGCTGAGACTTGCTGTCGTAGCCTAGGGCAGATGTTTACTTCCTAGATACTTCACTAAGCTGATCTTAATACATATGTCAAATGCAGAAGTGGTGCTTTTCCTTGTTTCAGGAGATACTGATTTCCACATCCTCCCCCCACCCTGACCATGGGATACAACAGAACAGCTGCCGACCACCTTTGCCCTGTCCCCGAATTGCCTGGCAGTTCTACATGGGCAGGAACGCAGTAAACTAAAGAATTCCTGGGTTAAGGTTAACTTCTAATTATCTTAAAAGTCAAATACAATTAAGTGAGGAATTGTCAAAATGGAGACTGGCAGGTTCTGTATCCAGCAGTGAAACTGGAAGGATCGGACAACAGCAACAGGATGAGAGGAAGTGGTCTCAAGCTGTGCCAGGAAAGCTTAGATTGGACATCAGGAGGAATTTCTTAATGGAAGGTGTTGTTAAGCATTGAAACTGCCTGGGGAAATGATGGAGTTACCATTCCTGGAGGTGTTCCAGAAATGACTGGATGTAAGACTTGGTGCTGTGGTTTAGTTGACAAGGTAGTGGTTGGTCAAAGGTTGGACTTGATCTTGGAGGGCTTTTCCAACCTTAATGATTCTGTGGTGCCCAGCATGTGAGGCAGGATGCCAGTGCAAGAGTGATAAATCCTGTTTTCCATGTGTGACAAAGCTGGAGAAACCATCATGCTGTAGTGCAAGGAGGGATGTGTCCTTTGGGGTCTGTAAAACAGCAATGTCCTTAACGTAAGGGAGAAATACCAGAGTGCCACAGACTCTGCTCAGAGCCAGGAGGCTGTGGAAGTGGAGCCAAACCTTTTTATTTGAGGATAGATAATACCTGACATTCCTGTTTCTCCTTGTGCCATTTGTGTGTGCTTTGTGCCCCTGTCTGAAAGCGGCAGAGCTGTGCATTGAGGCTGTAAGTGCTGGTCTGATGGCTGTGATAGACAGAATCGTGATGGAAAAGCTTCCAAGATCCTCAGGTCCACCCTTTGAATGGTTTGACACTAGACAATGTCATCAGCAAAGCTGCTTGCAGAGGGCAAGCAAGAGCTCAAGAAATAGCTTGGGGGCGGGGGGGGGGCGGGGAGGGAATTGTTCTTTCCTTGTTTGTTTAAACTGGCTTTTGAGATACACCAGATGAAGAGAGTGACTCTGGTCTTGGAAGTGAAGAACTTGGTGTTTAATGCTTGGCAGTGTTTATTAGAGCATGCCGGTGGAAAAGACAAACAAGCCCAGTTCTAGGGAGTCACTGGATGCCACAGCTGCCTCCCACATGGCAATGTGTGAACACTGGTGTGGTGTTTTGGCTGTGTGAAACAACTGGAGCCTTTTGGGAAGGGAAGAGGAAGGAAGGCAGGCTCCACTTGTTCCTTTTTAAACAGAAGTCTCTGCTTCCCAACAGCTGTTCAAGTAATTTATTAGTGGAAGAAATGTTTCTTTCATCCTTACAGGGAAACACTGGGAGAATTTAGATTATTTATCATAAGCTCTAACACTATTCATCTTGCTTTGCTTTCTCTGGTAGGCACAATACTGGCTGTGTTCAACCAAGCTTTTTTTTTGCCTCTCTAATGTGCTTCTGAAGTGGGTAGGTTACTAATGATGCAAATGGATGTTAATTGTGCAAAAACTAGACACGCTGTGCCTTGAAAAGCAGTACCTGATTGGTAGAAGAGAGGATAGAAAACAAGCTTTCACAATAAAATTGCTGTAGAGTGTTGTAAGTAGCAGCTCACTGTAAGCAGGTTGTGAGTGAAAATGGTTTGATTCCTCACAGCTGGCAGGGACTTTATTTTCGGACAGTGGGTCCACATCACCTTGGGACTGACTTGTCAAAAGTATTTGTTACTATTTGCTTCTTGATCTGGTCATTTGCCACACTTGTAAAAGCTGAGCATAAAAACCATCAGCGAGCTGTGGCTGTGGCAGAAAATCAAGGCCAAGCTTTTATTTTTTGGGTGTGACCTCGAGGCTGTGGTTTGACAGCCTGGCTGACCTTGCAGGGCTTTGAGTACCCAGCAGGTCAAACAGGCCAGTGCTGGGTAATGTGGGGTTTGCAGTAAACTCAGTTTGGTGGCTTGGTAAATAGAGTTTGCCAGGTCAACTTGGTGCTGACAGGATTTGTAGTGGATCAGGCTTGTCTAAGCTCCTGTGGCATTCTGCTGGTCCAGACGTTGCCAGTCTTTCTGCACCTGATATAAATATGCCACGTGCTCACAGTTAAGTGCTCTGGCTAACTTGGTGGAATCAAGATTCTACACCAATGCCCTTTCCAGATCAAGTTTGTACTGCTACACAGCCTAAGGCTTTTTTATTACTTTACATTTTTCCCCATGCTAACTGGTATATTTGATCGTGGAACTGTGGCTTGACAAAGTGAGAAGTTATTAAACCTGCTCCAGCATGGGTTTTGAATGTGGGAATACCTGATTTTCATTTCCATGCCTTAAGTGTCTGCAGACTGATGCTGTGTGTGACCAGCCCTTTGCTTTCCAGGGTGAGGCTCCTGTTTGCCCATCCCTGAAGGTACAGCCCCTGTTTGCCCATCAGGGCTCCACTGCTCACTGTGAGTGCAGGGCTCTGTGTTCCTCTCAGCATTAACTCCCAATTATGTGGTATTTGTTTGAAGAGAGGTGTGAGATTAGTCTCTTCAGCAAACAACAATCTTCCTGGTGGGCTGTAAATTGTAAATAATGATTCCTTCCTATTTTGGGCAGGGATTTGCACCATCACCAGTTTATTGTGTGAAGACCTGCATGAGGCAGGCTTGGAGAGCAGAGTGTTTATTGGGTTGGGCTCCTCTTGATGAATAAGCCTGGACTGTTTCAAGGTTTTTGCTTTGTTCTTCCTCACAGCTTGTAAATCCACTCTCCATTTGACTCTTCGTTGTTGTTTCTCCTCTTTCAGGACAGTTATTCTGAGTGACGGCCCTTGCACACGCTTCTGAGTGGTTATCATGGGCTTCATTGCCTTCCTGAAGACCCAGTTCATAGTTCACCTCCTCATTGGGTTCGTCTTTGTTGTGAGTGGACTGATCATTAACTTCATTCAACTATGCACGCTGGTCCTCTGGCCCATCAACAAGCAGCTTTATCGCCGAGTAAACTGTCGCCTTGCCTATTCCCTTTGGAGCCGTGAGTATGCTGGGATGGGGTGGGAGGGATGGGGCTGGGGAGGGGTTTTCCTTGGTTTTGCTTTTGTTAACTAAAAAAAAAAAAAAATGTATGGACACGTATCTGTTTGCACACAGAGACAAGAGAAATGGTAAGTTGGATGTAGATTCTTTCAGAGCAGGTCAAAATAGCCCTTTTTTTTTCTGGAATGCTGGGAAATCCTACAGAAGTCACGGGTCTGATGTATGTTGTCACTCTGGCATTCAAAAAAAGTGGGGAGTAAAGCTCCTCTGCACCTCCAGCCTTATCTGGACTGATGGGAATTGTTAGTTCTGTCTCAATGGCATCTTCATCCTGTATCAGCACCTGTGCTACGGGAGAATTCTGAGACTGGCTCAGCTACTGAGCATATGAGCAACATTCACCATGTAGGAGCCCAAGCTGATTGTGTGGGCTGCAGAGGGAGAGCTTGGTCTGAAAGTATCTCATGTAGATGTCTCTGCAGTTGAGCTGTGTGACAAATTTCAGAGTCCCCTTACACCCTGCAGTGCCCACCTCTGAGGCCAGGGTCTCCTCTTGGGAGCAATTTGTCAGTGTTTTCTTCTTCTGCCTGTGGGTCAGCCCAGCTTCTTTGTTTGTCAGCCTCTCTTTCAGACCTTGCAAAACTTCCTCCCTGTGGATGCCTTCTCTTTCTCCTCACAGAGCTTAACAGGGGGCTAGATTTCTGAAAATGTTTAGAGTGTTTGGAAAGCTCCTTAGCCCAAATGTCACCTCCTGTTTCAGCAGTGAATCATCTAATCGGTTTCTATTCTCCATCCCCTCCCAGTATGCACGGCCACTTACCTTAGTGCTCAGCTCAGCATCCAACTCCCACTTTGGGTAAATGAGTCACCAAAATGAACACTGAAATTACAGTTCAGCAGTCCACTGACAGGCACCCACATTTTGTAAATCATCAGTGTGAAGTACCACCAACAAAAACTCTCTGAAGTGTCTGGTTTGGTCTCTTCTTAACTTCGTTGTCCCTGCCTTTACTGTGCTTTTTGTCCTGCCTACTGAGAAGCACAGGAGAAAGGAAATTAAACAGAGTAGCAGGCAAGTTGTCAGAAAAAAAGGGTATTGTAATAGAAGAATTCAGCAGAAATTCCAAAATGAGTTTGGTTGGATGAGAGTGGGGATATATAGGAGTTTTTATTTTTAATTTGCTTGTAAGAATTTCTTTGTGCATTTAATAATCTAGAACCCAATCTCATGCTGAAAACTATTGCTGCATTAATAGTTTGGCTTTTCTGAGGGTATGAGCTGCTTGCTCCTGTAAGGCTTTAGGCTCAGTCCCTAGTTAGCATTGTGCATGAAAAAAATCACATTTTAAATGCTGCTGTCTTCTAAACACTGGAAATAACCCACACTATTGTTCAAAGAGGTTTGGAGAATCTGAGTACAAAATTGGGTTGTACCTAGGATAACCCCTAGTGTATAGCCTGTTAAAAATTAACACATTGGGAAATTAAACTATGAAAATTAACGTAAATGTTATGTGGGACTGCAGAGAGCTGATGGAAGAGCTGACAGAATATGCACTTCAATTGTGATTTATTTATAGCAGTTTAGATAAGCTGTGTAAATGCAGCAGCCCCAGTGTTGCCATTCATAATGAAATATATTTCAGTATGGAGAAGCCTTTTGGCAAGGAACCTGTAGGTTGGTGTTCTGCTCTGGATGCTGCGTTTTGCTCGCTTACTCCAAGCTGTTTGTGGTTTCAGGCTGAGGGTCTGTAAGAGAAGCTGCTCTGCCCAGCTGGCAGAGGGTCAGTGTGCAGGGATGGGTACACAGGTAATCATGTACCTGGCTTTGTGCTGACAACCAGGCTCTATTTTTGCTGTATCTCCTCTCAAATGCAAAAGCCCAGCTTCCAAAGAGGAGGGAGAGAGACTCTACCCAGTGTTCCTGACAGACATTTGGGGAAGAAAGTGTGTTGGGCTCTGGCCCCAACATAAACCCATAAATTCGTGACAGGTAGTCTGTACTTCCAGCTCTCCCACGTCAGCTCCTTTCAGATGAATCACACCCTTGGAGAGTGCAGCGTGTTTGGGTTAGTCCGGTTGCAAAAATAACCTCTCAAATGTTGGTACTTTCAGCTGAGGGATGTGCTGTGCCCCTTGTTTGCTTTGTTTCTGGGGGGCTTATGAGGCTGTAAATGCACCTGCCTTGGTGTGTGGGAACCCCAGCCACAGGGTGTGGTTGAAGCCAGGTGTTGCTCATTCCCTACAGGAAATATCCTGGGCAGTGCAAGCGTTCCCATTCCTTCATTCAGAAGAATGTTCTTGCTGTAGCATTGGCAGGATCAGTGCCACGCAAAGGAGCTGTAACCCACACACTGAAAAAAGGAACTGAGCCCACTCCTGGTTATAATTACATCATTTGTCAGCACACTTGTAAAGGACAATCTGTTTCCTCGTGTTAATCCTTTGGCTCGTCAACCCTCCTCTCTCAGTATGAACTCTGGCAAATCCTCCACTGTTTTAGGGAGAAAGGTGAAAGAAATGTTCTGCGCAAAGTCATCCACGCCGGCCTCTGCAGATTTTTTTTTTTTTAAATTTTAAAGAATAAACACACCCAGTTGATTATAATTTTTATGAGAAAACACAGCAGCTGTAGCAGGTACTGGAGATGTTCCTCCTTGGTACATAGTCAGCAATGGAAAGGGAAAATTGCTCAGAGTACCGTGCTGTGTTTGGTACCGCTGCTCCATTCTCCTGGCTGCCTGCTTGGAAGGTGCTCTGAGGACATTCCTGCTGTCCTCTTTCCCCTTTTACTGAGCCAGGATAAGCAGAGAAGGGAAGGTAAGTGATCACAAAGCATGCAGAGCTGGGAAGCAATGATAGAAACCTGTACTTGGTGTAAAGGAACGAGACAATTCTGTCCTTCCTCTGCCGTATTTCCAGTTGACCGGGATTAAGCTCTCTTGGTCAGCAAGGTGCATAACTTTGTCGTGCCTCCAAATGAGCGAGTGCACAAAGTGATACAGGGGAATGGCCTGGTGGGTGAGCAAGTGGTCATGAGTGAAAAGAACAGTGCTAGGTAAGCTCTGTATCTGCAGCAGACCAGCACTGGTTTTCCCCATTATTCACCTACTGTGTTTGCCTTCTCTGTCGTGTGGTGGAAGACTGGATCCTAAACTCTTGTTTAACAGTATGGATAGGTGACCTTGTCTGATCCCACTGATCAGAAAGCCTTGTGCAGGAAGGTGCTGCCCTGTTTGGCAAAACCAGGATCTCCCATTGGGAAGCTGAAAAACCTCCTGGCAGAGCCTGATAGAGAGAGCAGAGAGGGAACCCTGCAGGTGTAGTGATGTGGGAAGGGGTGGATTCTTTTTAACTGCCACATTTGTACAATCAGAGTTTTATTTCA
The DNA here is from genome assembly GCA_013400235.1 of Oriolus oriolus. Taxonomy (NCBI): domain Eukaryota; kingdom Metazoa; phylum Chordata; class Aves; order Passeriformes; family Corvidae; genus Oriolus; species Oriolus oriolus. The sequence continues at coordinate 113,677 of VXBT01010863.1, forward strand.
TCCATGTCTCATTGAAATGAGAAAATACCAGCGACTACAGTTTGCAGGGAAGCAAATCTTCCTACTGGGAGGATGAACTATTCTCATACTTTTTATAGGTATCCCATGATGCAAGCAATGCCTTCCATCTGCCTCAATGTACTGAAATGAGGGAAATAAGCTAACCATAGCAACTACAGTCAGTGCGTGCTGAATTTAAGTGGAAGGGGGTTTTATGATGAAAAAAGGGGAGGTGGAAAATAAGAATGGGTACCAAATGTTCAGGGTGGAATAAGAGTTGCTGTGATATTTTAAAGTTGGAGTAAATGGAGGGAAAAGGGCTCATTCTTTTGCAGTAAAAGAAAGACACAATTTACCATTCCTGTCTTTGCCCAGGTATTTTGATAAATTAGCTCAATTCTCTGCTGTTTTTAACTCTGTGTTGATGATCATAATGCAGAACAATTAGAGCCCTGTGTTGTAATATTAAAATCTATCACAGAAGATCTATGTTACTGCATCCCTTTAAAAGACCTTTATTGGTCTGTTTACCTCCGTAAGGCTTGTTTCATGTGGAGTAAAAACATTAGGCTGCATCTATGCATAATTTGTATTCCACCTGGGAGGAACTGTACTCATTTAGTGGAGCAATCAATGGCTCCACTGTCTGTTTCCAGGCACAAAAGTCTTCGGGCTTTTTTTCCACTGATTGTGGAATTTCGCATTTGTAATGCAATGCCCAAAATTGTCACTGTTACCACCTTGCTAAATTATCCATAATGCATATGTCTGCTGCCTTAAATACTGCTTAGGGACAGTAATGTGGTTTGGTCTGTTCCCTTCCAAGCTTTTGTTTTGTCTCTGCGGGGAGGGTTTGAGAAGGTGACAGTGTTGGGACTCAGTAGAGACTGGGCAGTGAGTGGGGCTGAGGATGAAATGCTAAATGCTTTCTGTAAGGGGCACCCCTAACTCCCCTCTCCACCTTCATCACGTTTGCTAGAGTTGGTAATGCTGCTGGAATGGTGGTCAGGCACAGAGTGCACCCTGTTCTCAGACGAGGCCACGGTGAAAACCTTTGGGAAGGAACACGTCATCATCATCCTGAACCACAACTTTGAGATCGACTTCCTGTGCGGCTGGACAATGACAGAGCGCTTTGGAGTGCTGGGGGTACGTGGGCAGTGTTGCCGTGATTTTCACAGTTCTTCAATGTTTCTAATTCTGTAAATAGAGTTCTCACGCACTTTCTGTAAACATAAGCCGTGTTATGCTAACCGGCCTGAGATGTTTTCATTCTTTCTCCTAAGGCGGAGAAGTTTGATGGATTTTTCCTTTGACCTATGTGGTTGAGGGGTGGTAATTTCACTCTCCAATCCATGGGATTTTCTAAAAGTGTATAAAATAAAGAAGCGGGCCCTTTGGCCCGGAGCTTTTGCTCATTTTCTCTTTGATCCTGATACTGGCCTCTGTGTGTTCCTTCGTGTCCGCGTGCGACAGGCAGTGAGCTTTCCCTTCCTCTGCAGGGTGATAGTCTGTTTAAAACCCATGTATAAACAGTTTCCTTGCATTTAAGTTTCCAGGTACAACTCCATCATCTTAGCTGTAGTGTGTTTGACCTCATTGCATGAATCAGAAAATGACATTTTTGGAATTATTGCTTTTGTTTTTTTTTTTTTATCCAAGAGTTCCAAAGTTCTTGCTAAGAGAGAGCTGCTATACGTGCCCCTAATCGGCTGGACGTGGTACTTCCTTGAGATTGTTTTCTGCAAAAGGAAATGGGAAGAGGACAGAGATACAGTTATTGAGGGATTGAAACGTCTGTCTGATTATCCTGAATATATGTGGGTAAGCACTGAGTCCCTCCTCTGGTGTTGGCTGCTAGAAATGGAACGGTGGCAGACTGGTGACTGTGGCCTTATGTGTCAGGAGAAGGTGTGCTCACTTCCAAGTGTTGTCAGGGAAGAGCCATGCTCTGTTTCAGGAGGTCTTTTGGGATGTGCTGGTAGAAAACTGCTGTTTGCCTGTTGGTAAGGGAAGTCCTTTGGGAAACAGTTCAGAAGCTTGAGAATAATTTATAAATCAGGTTTGTGTGATACTTAATGATTTTATCCAAACTTATTTTTACCTATTTTTAAAAAAAGCCTACATTTGATTACTACATCTGTATAACATCTATATAACATTTTCTGAGGCAGGCTGAAAAGACACATAAACAAAAAGCTTTTTTGGAGAAGTGAATGAATTCGACTGCACAGACCATGGATTTTGATGGAAAGTTCCTGTTACTGTGTTTGTTGATCTGTGAAATTACAGGTTTCCCAAAAAGTCTCTGTGAGAACATATGGCAAGCTTATATCTGCTTCTGCAGTTATACTTCTCCTTTTTATTTTGACATTATTTAAAATCAAGGGTAAAACATCTCTGTTTCATTGTGTGCAATGCTGTTAGACTTCACTGCAGCAGCACAGTGGTGTAATCAACCCATTAACCTTCTCAGAGCTTTGAATGCAAAGGTTTTGATAAATTCTCAGTTTTGCTTTTATAGCAGCATATGTAATGTACAATTATTTGGTTTATAGAACACTAGGAGGTTTTTTATGCATTTTAAGTGAGTTTTCAGTATTATCCAGTACAGCTTCTTAAAATGAATAGTGAAACATTGAGCCTTAACTAGAACATCGTGAATGCATTGTCATTTTCTACCATTACAAAGATAGAAAAAGTAAGAATCTGGAGAATGTATTTTAAGCTACTTAATTGCTTGAATATATGGATATGAATTGTATTGAATATATCTTCCTGATTAGTGTGAGGGAAAAAAAGAAAAAACAGAAAACCCCTACCAATTAGAAATTAGAAAAAACCCTACCAATTAGAAAATCTCAAGACTGAACTTGAGCTTCAAATCTATACATTTTCATGATTCTACAATGAGAACCAAGGAGTAGTCTCTAGGGAAAACAGCTAGAAAATGTAAGTGCAAAATGTAGTTAGCATTGATTATTTAAATCAAGACCTCCTGCTTGGTAATTGAAATCATGATTAAAATTGACTTGAGCAAATCAATTTCCTAATTTCTGTGCATTCTAAATGCCACAATTAAGGCTGTCTTTTTGTCACTTTAAATTTGGTATGGGTGTTGTTAAATGTAAAGGTAATGGTAAATGAGTTGGGAGCTGGTGCTTAGGCCTGATACTTGGTGAAGAGATGAGACAATAGAAGTGTGTGCACATGCATGTTTATCTTGGACAAACTTTCAGTAATCTGCTGGATTTCTTTTGACATCTCAAGATATCCTTGGGTTTTTTTGCTCGTCTTGCACAGTTTCTCCTGTACTGTGAAGGAACTCGTTTCACAGAGACCAAGCACCGCATCAGTATGGAAGTAGCTGAATCCAAGGGGTTGCCTAAACTGAAATACCACCTGTTGCCCAGAACCAAAGGTTTCACCACTGCTGTCCAGTGTCTCAGGGGAACAGGTACTGCCAAGCTTTGCAGCACTTGTAATGTGTTATTTAATAGCACACTCTGTGTAGCCCTGTGTAGTTTATTCTGTTGTTCATTACAGTTAGCGAGCTGGCAGTAATGAGGATCCAGCGTATCAGCTGGCAATTTGTAAATTGCCACAGAACTGTCAGTTACCAGTCTTAAAAAATACTAAAAACCTTTTTTATGTTGCTTGGTTCATCAAGTCATCTGGTGTTTTACAGAGCTGGGTTTTTCAGGGGGCTGGTGCAGATAAATGTGATGTGTAAACACAAAATAGTGAAGGACTCTGTGACATCATCAATGCAAGGTTTGCACAAGGCTCTGTTGCTGTCTCAGGCAAAGATTGCCAGAAGGTGCTTGCTAGATTTGCTGCTGTAACAGCCCTGTTTTGTTGTTTGTTGTTTTTTTTTTTTTTTTGCAACAGTTTCAGCAGTGTATGATGTAACACTAAATTTCAGAGGAAACAAGAACCCGTCTTTATTAGGAATTCTTTATGGGAAGAAATATGAAGCAGATATGTGTGTAAGGTGAGTATATACTGATGGAGGTGAGCCCTAAGATGCATACTTTGGCACATTGAAGTGTATTCAGATTTTAGAGGGTAATTTCCTTTCTTGTAGTCCACTTTTCCTTGTCCTTCAGCTTCAGTGGTCCCTTATAGTAAAGAGTGTAAAGCTCCTTTACATGCCAGTTTTTCTCCCTCACTCACATGGTTTGATCAGCAGATTAAAAATCAAATAGGGCTGAAATTCAGACATCCTATGAATGAGGTGGGACATTGCTCACATTCCTCACAGTTCTTTTGCCTACAAGAGTAGCTGCTAACACCTAACCCCATGCAGCACGTACACATTTGCATGCACACCCACCCCTTCTTGTTCTTGTTTTCTCCTTGCTGTCTGCTGCTTCAAAGGCTTCTTTGTGATCATAAAAACTACCAATCCTGTTGAATTTCTTCTTTTCCCTTTTATGTTTGGACCTGAGACATGATCTGCTTATTCCTTCCACAGTTCTTTGGACAGTTTGCTTCTGCTTCTCTGGGGGCTTCAGCCACACTGTGGAAAACATTGCTGTATTCTGGTGACGAGGTTGATCCTTGGTTTTTAAAAGTTTAAAAAAAAAAAAAAAGGCCTTTCTTCTTCCCCCCCACACCTTTCCCCTCTGGCCTCGAGTCTGTGTGTTGCAGGTGAATGGCACTGGCTCTATACATTGTCCATCTCATCAAAGCAGGTGTGTCTTGGCAGAGCCTCCAGTAGTGAAAATAATCTTTGTAGGGAATCACAGTAATTATCCACTGTGCTGAGGTGCAGCAGCATCGGTTTTGAGGAAGCAGTGCAATCCAAGGGAAGCAGAATGCAGCCTTAATGTGCATGGGGAGGGCACTGGTTCAGTTCTGCTCTCAGATGCTGCAGCATCCACAACATTTTAGTCTCTCAGCTGAAAAGGCAGCTGTGGAGCTGTCCACAGAGAAATGGGGTTGCTCATTTGCAAGGGGTTTCATTTTCACTATTTACACTTGCCAAGCATATTCCTGATGAGGAAAGTGAGCAGACAATTTGCCAGCCAGCAAAACAGCTGGTCAGGCAGTTCCACCTGTAATTCCACACTGATGGCAGGTGCATGTAGGATATCTAGCTGGATCTGGGGTGCACATGCATGGATGCACATCTGTATAAAGAATTATTAATTACAGTGGCAGCCTTCAGTTAAATATCCTATGGTTTGCTAATGGAGGTGCAATTTTATTTTATTTCTTGGAGGGGTAGTGGGAGGAAAGAAGAGAAATGTCGTTTTCAACAGTGTTAGAAGAGGTTTGGGTTTGTAAAATTCTGTTGAGGATGATGTTGGCAGGTAAAATTACTAATTGTACCCTACAAATGGCTGTGCTTAGATAATATCGATTTAAAACATGGTTCTGGATGGAATGAATATTCTCAAGAGCTTTTCTACACTTTTTTTCTGTTTTGGAGAAGAAACTGTGAGAGTAATGAGACTATTTTTACAGATTTTTTTTGCTGAAAATGGAACATGTCCTTATTGTGCCGACAGACTTACTGTAGCTTAGAGAAGGGAAGCACATAAGCTCTTGTTCTTGGTATGTGCAGACGTAGTTACCTGTGCAGAGGTAAGCAGCTTAGCTCTGCAGTGGATCCAGTCTTTATCCTGACTGCCTCCAGAAGAAATAACCAAGAAATCACCAAATGTTATTGCTGTGAGTCCCCTCTAGTGGTGACAGCAACGCCACGGCAACTTCACCAGAGAGCTTTCAGCAAGTGACTTTTCACTGAGCTTTTATTGAGCAATATTTATATGAATTGAGCAGTTTCTCTTGTTAGTGCTCATGTAAGTAAATCTCCCAGATCTGGTGTTCAGTTTGTTTATGGGATGCAAAAATCATTAGAAATGCATAAGAACATATTCATAGAATGATAGAGTGTTTTGGGTTGGAAGGGTCTCAGAAAATAAAAGAATGCAGGGAAGTGGTTGGCTCTTCACCACTGCAAAGAGGCGCTGACAAGGCACCTGCTCTCACTGAGGTCAGGTCAGGGCTGGCACTGGGCATAATTGTCACACACCCCCAGAACTGTGTGCCTCCCTCTGTGGGGCTGCAGAGGCAAAGAGGGACAAGTGCAGTCACTGCAGAAGATGTTTTCCTTAGAGATGGTGATGTCTTAGGTTTTAACTTTTACATTTTTCAAGTCCTGTACCGCCGAGTGTGTAACTCCGAAGTTTTGTGTGGCCTGTTAACTACTGTTCTCTGATGCTGGTTACACATAACAAACCCTCTCTAGGTTTGCACTTCAAGGACACCTTGATTGTCCCAGGCCTCAAAATGTGTAAACTAAAAGCCTTTGAGAGGAGGGGTGAACTTGGGGTAATTACATCATTAACTGAAATTATAACTGGAGAATTAACCTTGATCGGCAAATGGACCAAACTTACAAAAGTGTGAAGAACCCGTGACCGAGGGTCTGTCTTGGGTGGAGCCCCACGTAGGCTTTACACTCCCAAGGTGTACCTTTGAAGGCCCTTCAAATAAATACCTACTTTTATTCTCTTATTCTTGTCTAGCCTCTGTTTTCAGGTAGCCACATCAAGGCATCAGTGGTTTGAAGTGAATTTTTAGTTGCCTCTCCCATTACTTCCAAAATAGGGTTTTCACTACCAAAATGTAACAAACAATTATCCTTGTGTTTTCCACTTGCTTGTCTTTTCCCAGGTCCAAGTGCCTCAGTCTGAACTCACTGAGAATCAGCCAGTGGTGGATGTGAAGGAGGAACAGTGTTTGAATGGGAGATGCTTATGTTACTGATGTGCTCTGAAACTGCCTGGAGCTTGTACAGTTTCTTTTGTCTTAAATAACACCCAATTCTCAACCTAAAAACTCAGATTCTTAAGTCCCAGTTTCTCTGTGTTTGATGGCCCTCTGCCATCAGTGACAGTGTTGCCTGTGATTTATGCCTGTTAGTGAATGGGAGATCTTCCCTAGCAGAGGGATAAAATCAGATACCTGGATTTTCCCTTAATTCTTTTTTGTTTTTCTTCTTTCCATTTTTTAATCTCTCTACTATACTAGGAGATTTCCTTTGGAAGATATCCCTCAAGATGAAAAGGAAGCTGCAAACTGGCTTCATAAGCTTTACCAGGAAAAGGTAAATAGGTTTGCTTTCTTTTCTGTCTTTTGGGACTTGTACAGGGGAGTGTATTAAGGCAGTGAGTAATTCACACTCTTGCACTGGATGGAGAGGATATTATGTATAATTAGGCAGCCATCCCTCAAAGTGCTGGAAGGAGCAGGACAGAGGAGCCCCTTGGCAGCAGAGGGCTGGGTAGTGAGGTCTCAAATTGCCGGGAAGCACAATGGAATTCAGAGATATGCCTGAGCTGTGGAAGACTAATAGCAATCCACTGTCTCCTTGCATTTTTCAGTGCTTGGATCTCTGTCATGCATTTCTGAAAGCTCCATTTTCCCTGTGGGTGTTTTTAGGCACTCGAGAAGAGTGATAACTGTCTGTCAGGGACAGCCGGTCCTGGCTCTCAGCTGCAATTGTTCTTCGCTTTCATTTTTCTTCCACTGTCACTTTCCTTCTGCCTCCTGGTAATACTTCTGCAGTGGTGTGTGACGTGGGACAGACAGTCCCTGGGATCTGCTGCCAGAGACTCATAAAGCACATGCCCAGAGTGCCTTCAAACGCCTCAGAGCTTTTCCTTGTATCATTTCTTTTTCTAACCTTAGATGGTTATTTTCTCAACCACAGATGTAGCGGTTCTGTGGGGAGTGAGAGAGAACTGTAATTAATGTTGTCCAGTCCTAAGTGGTGGATTATTGAACTTGAAAAGTGTATCTTGATTTCTGTGTTGCTTATCTTTGTGGAAAGACAGCAGAGCACAGAAAGTTCAAATATCCTGGGCTTTCCCCAGCTATGATGACCTGTGCTGCAGCATTGCGAGGCTTACGCTCAGTCTTTAGGTAGACAGCAAATTATTCTGAGTTTTGTAATATTTATTTCAACCTCATTTGTTTGAATACCTGAACTCTGATTCAGTTAAGGAGAGAGAAGTTATCTTACAAAGAGCAGCAGCTCATCATCTTCTCTCCTCAGCTCCCCATAGCAGGTCTGTGGAACCACAGAGTCTTTGAGGTTGAAAAAGACTTGTAAGAACACTGAGTCCAACTGGAAACCCAGCACCACTGCCATGTTCACCACTAAACCATGTCCTCAAGTGCCAAATCCATATGTTTTTTTGAACACTGATGATGAACTGGATGATGACTCCACCAGTTCCCTGGACAGCCGGTCTTACTGCTTTACAACCCTTCCCATGAAAGCTTTTTTTCCCCTAATATCCAATCTAAACCTCCCCTGGTGCAATGTGACACCATTTCCTCTCATCCCTCCTGATGTTGGCTGTACCTCTGTTCAGCTTCTGTGTGAGATGTTGACAGGGAGGTATTGCTTATAGACATGGGTATTATACATATTGATCTTACAGTGTTCACAATACTTTTTAACTGGAATCCTCTCATTCTGTTTATTCTAATGACTTTGTAACTGGAATCCTCTTCCTGCGCAGAGGATGTGTCCTCAGGCTGTTATTGGCAAGGAATGCCTCGCACTTCTCAGCCCTTTGTAAGGGAAATAAAAATAGGAAATAAAGAAAAATAAGAGACAGCCAGACTTGAGCCATCTTTGGTAATAGCCTGGAAACCTTAAAAAACAATCTTACAGACTGAGGGGAAGGTGGTGGGCACCTTGTTCCTTTGAGTGTTGTATTCCAGGATTGCACCTCTGCAGGCTCAGCTCGGGATGCAGCGGCTCAGCTGGGATTAGGGCTGGTGTGGTGCTGTCTCTGCTCTTCAGCTCCTGCCTTGCCCTCCCCTCCTGGCTCTACACGCAGCATTTTTCTGCTGCGCTTTGCTGAATCATGCTGACCTTTCTGGAAGTAAAAATGAGAAGGAAAAGCACCCAGCTAAGAGGGCTGGTAATGTCTGAACTGGTCTCTGGCCTGAGGCTGCCCTAAATTCCTAAGCAATCAACAGACAAGATGAAGGTATTTGGTGTAGTGGAGAGGACAATAAGGTTTCAGTTTGTGATGGTGCCAGAATTGCCTTCAAAAGGCTTAAAGGTCACCTGGGTGGTCAACAGAAATGCCCAAATAAATGACAGCAGATGGAATTGGATGCCGTGCACGCTTGATGAGTTTGTACCACAGCTCCTGTCCTTGATGCTGTCATGGAGCTGACTGATCTTGGGCTGCTTGGTGCAAACGTTATGAACATGTTTTCTTTTCTCTTTCCTCCAGGATGCTTTGCAAGAGATGTATAATCAGGAAGGTGTATTTCCTGGCAAGCAGTTTAAACCTCCTAGGAGACCATGGACCCTCCTAAACTTTCTTTTTTGGGCCACAGTTCTCCTCTCTCCTCTCTTCACATTTGGTTTTGGAGTTTTTGCAAGTGGATCACCTCTCCTTATCCTTGCATTCCTGGGACTTGTTGGAGCAGGTAATAAAAGCAGAGAAGATGCTAAGCCCAATGTGACACACAACAAGATCCTTTACCTCCAATAAGTTCTGTGTATTAATTAATAAGAATGGTGCTTGCAGGAAAATATTTGGAGCTCACTCAGTAGTCTCTCTATTGTACAGCAATTTTATTGTTTCAAAAGCTTTAATCCAGGCATGTTTGCCTTCATATCTTAAGCAAAAACTGTAGTAGTAGCAGGTGAGTCTTGTAGCCCATTATTATGGTGCCTGAAGGAAAAAATACTTCTACTGGACAACTTGTCTGTGAATTAAAAAAAAACAAACAAAACCACCACCAGAAACAAAAAATACATAAATACCACAAAATCCCCCACCAACAAAAAAACCCCTAGCAATAAAAGAGGAGGAAGTAGGGGAGGGCATATGCTTCAGTGTTCATGCTACATGTCCTATTAACCAACAGAAGCAGTAATTATATTTTTAAATCTGGATTGTCCCCTTCTTTGAGTGTCATTTGACCCGTGATCCATGTGCAGCTTCGTACAGTGCACTGTTGGTCACTACTGCCTTGGGGATTGGGTTAACTCACGTGGGTTCTGCTTGTGTGTTTACATGTAACTTCCTAGATGCTTGGACTGGTTTTAATGGGCCTCTCATTTCTCTGTTATATTTTAAAGCTTCCTTTGGAGTTCGTAGACTGATAGGAGTAACTGAAATAGAAAAAGGCTCCAGCTATGGCAACCAGGAATTCAAGAAAAAGGAGTAACTGACAGCTGCAGTTCAGCACATATAACCAGACTATGGTATCGGATTAACTTCAGTTAAAAAACAACAACAAACACTTAGAAACTATCTTTTTCTTAATAACTGATGACTAATATTAATGAATAAAACTTGAGCCAAGAATGAAGAAGTTGGAGGCATCGGCTGAAGAGAGTGCACCAACCTTCTGCCTGTTCAAGGATTACTGTAGTCAAGCAGTGGGAGAAAATCTGGGGTGGGGTGGAAAAAGAAACTAATTTTTCTTGCTTTGTTGGGGGAGTTGGGGTGGGGGAGAAAAGAGGGCATTGGCCATGGCCACGTGTATCTTCAGATGACTGAAAACACTGGTTTCTGTCAAGAGCACTACACTCACTTTCACAACAGGAGCCATTGAATGTTTCCTCTTGCTAAAGCCAACGTAATGTTTATTGATTTCCAACTTCTCTTACTAATGAGCCAGGAAAAAACACCCTCCTTAAATTAATTGACAGGTGTTCATTGGGTTAGAGTCTTTTTGGCTGTGTTGTCATGGCTACAGACGAAATCCTGTTTGTATGTTACACTTTTTATTTTCAAAATATTACTTCAGTCTTGAGTGCTGTTTGCCCTGTTTCACATCAAACACCCATGATAATTTTGAATCTGTTTTGGCTTCTTTGGGTTTTTTTGAATTAGTGGTTGACCGTGGGATTTAGAGTCGTGCAAAGAAGGAATTTTTTTCAATTCTCCTTTTATTTCTGTTTGCGTCTCACATTACCAAGGTCCAGTTCAGCCAACCTCTCTCAGTAAACTGAGAGGCAGCACTAGAAATCAGCACAATAATTTTCAAAATGTCTTCTTTTGCAAAAAATGTGAAAAGGAGAGGTCTGTAGCAGTCAGATTTTGAATGCTGGCATCTCTTGAACTTCTAATGAGAGTTTCAGCATTGATTCAGATGAGGCCCCAACCTTACCTTGTGTGTGTCAGGATAGGGTGTTCTTGGTCATGCTTTAGATGGTCATGTGAAGTTTTTTGCAAGGTGAGCTGTGAAGCATTAGAAAGAGTATAAGGTCTCTTCAGGGATTTTAAGTATCTTTAGTTTTGCTTGTTGACATTTTGGTTTTTTCACTGAAAATTAGAACTCAGAATCATGTCTGTACCTGTCTCTCTTTCCTTTTTTTTTTTCTTTTTTCCTTTTTTTTCCTTTCTTTTCTTTTTCTTTTTTTACAAACGCACATTCAGAGATTTCTGTAGGTTGCTGCTGTATGCATAGCTGGAGAATTATTTGCAAACAGATGGTAACTAAAGCTGTATGTTCAAGTCTGAAGGTCACAATCTGCATTTGGCTGCTCTCAGAAGTGGGTGAAATGAGTTGCAGATCTACAGCTGAGGGCAGAAGCTGACCCTCAGGGTCTGTATCTTTAACCCAGGTGCCACTAGAATATTTATCTCACTTTTGTAAAGAGCAGATTTTATCAAAGCACTGGTTGTTGTTTTCATCTTTGCTCCAGTAACCAAGATAAGAGAGTAATAATTTACCTTCTTTCCGTATTTACTCTTAACTGTTGGAATGTAACCTCTTCTCCCACAGGTTTTTCTGTTTTCAAACACTGGAAGAGCAATTTTGTAACTTAGAAAAATATTTTACTTGGGGTCATTAATCACTTGTTCTGTCATGCACTTGATTTTTATTTGTGGTCTTTTCAACAAGAGCATTTGAAGGATGACCTGCGTTCTGTCTGTCTCCTGTTAGACTCCACCTCGCTGAGTCCTTGTACCCAGACCCCCAACGTTAGTGTGTCATCTTTGTCCCCTCAATAAATCTTCCCTAAGAGAGGAGGTGCAAAACTGTCGCAAATGTTAGTGGAATTTGGAATATGTTTTGGGAACTGAGCAGAGCAGAGCCTAGCCATAACTCTGTTTTCCTTGCTGGATGTTTTTGTACTTTGTGTTCAAATACAGTCGGACATCCAAATGCTGATAAAGTTAACTCTGGCTTTTCCCTGTTTTTAACCAGAGGACTGAGAACAGTGGGGGTTTCTTTCTGTCTTTTTCTTTATTTTTTTTCTTAAGTAATTCAGTAATGGGTATAATTCTTGCTTCCTAGAAAGATGTTACAAATGCTGTATACTTGCTTCCTGAAGATGATACTGAGTATGTATAAATTGTACTGGCTTAGCAGAAGAGGCTTGCAAAGCAGGCTGACCATTGACTATGTTTTATACTTACATTTTGAGCAGTATAGTAATGGGCATGACAAGAATTTCACAAAATAAATCCCTTCTTAATGCTGAGAAGAGGGGAGCTGCTTAGAGGAGAAAGGAATTAATAGCCTTTCTCTTTACAGGATCCTTTTCTCCTCTTAGTGCATGTAACTCCCTATTCAGGATCATGGGATTAGTGCATGTACATCAAGGGGAGAATAATCAGCGTTTCATATTTTCTTATCATAACTTATTGGTCATGCTTTCTTTTTGAAAATATAATAAATACATCATCAGATACTTAAATTTTGCTCTTCTAAACAGACATATCAGTAACCACTTGAAAAACTGAAACCTACAGCAGTGCACAAAACAGTACAAAACCAACACGAATCTCTTCATTTTGAATTTTATCTCCTCAAATAGAGGCTTTTATACACGCGCGCGCACACGTACACAGAGTATGTATAAATTAAAATGACTGGAAGTAGCTGAAGTTAATGTCACTAATGAAGGTTAGCAGGTGGATTGGATTGGAAAAGTGAGCATAGATTTTATATCTTATTTTCTTCTGGTTTAATAGAACATAGCTTGTATATTTGACTACCAAGCCCTTTAAGAGCAATAATAAACAAAAATATATCATGTTTTTTGTCTTTTGCTTTTCAACTGTGCTAGGTTTAATAAACTTACAGCTATTGGGAGTGTTTTTTCTCTCCACCTTTCAGAATTCTCATTTTTTGCTTAGTTGTTTGGAGTAAGTACAGAGTTTTCCAGTATGGACTTGCAAGCTGACTGCCACAGAGTTCAGCATTGACTCCGAAGAGGAATGGTTCTCAGACTGACGTGGACAGATGATAGATGCATGCTCTTGGCCTTGGCAGCACTTGTCACGAACAGCAATGATGCTGCTTTCCAAGTGGGATTTGCAATTTGAAAGTAGCATCACGTTGACTTGTGTCTAAGAACCTGGTGAGAGAGTTTGGGGACTGCTGGCCATGCAGCATCTCTCAGTTAGGAAGGCACAAAGAGCTGATGCTGAAGAAGGATGCGATATCCAGAGGCCTTGGCTCGGTAGGATTACAGTTCTCTCTTGCTCATTGTGGGCTGAATGTGCTCTTGCAATTGACTTTGCGTCCCTGAGCAAAATATCTGTCTCCGGCACAAAGAGCATGGGCAATGCTCCTTTGTTCTGCTTTAACTTATCTCGAAGGGCTCTACACTTAATTGCTGACCAATGAATCTGACTGCTGCCTGTGTCCTAATTGCCTGGTAATCACAGGAAAAGTGAGTGTGTCTGCTCACTTCCACGTGGTACCACTTGTCTCCATCACCGATGTCTGTATATTTGCTCACCTGTATCTCCTGCAGATGGTTTGGTTACAACCTCTTAGCAGGAGCTCAGAGCTTTCCAGTTCAACCAGTCCTACAGGAATTGTCTCACGTGGCTGGGGTTTTGTCTTCCTGAATTTTGGCGCTGGTTGACAGCTCTAGGTCTGAAGTGACACAATTGTGTTTATGTTATGTGATAATGCAACTTTGCTGCTTCAAAGCAAAACTTTGAAGAAGTTTTGAAGAATCAGGGAAGAGAAGCCCTTCCCAGGCCTGTTCACACAGGCCATCCCTACTTGGCAACAGGTCCCTCTGGCACTGATGAAAGGGAGTTGGGACAAGGTTTTTTACTAAGAGTTGGAATAATGAGAAAGCAAGGGAGTCACTGTACATCAGATATTTGCTACAAGTACTGTTTCTGTCTTGGGACTACTCCAAAACCTGGTTTTGCTTCATGTACATTTTGAAGAAATGTGGGGTTGGAGGGTTTTAATAATGCTGACTTCATGGTTCACGAAGTGTTTCAGATTGAAGACAGACAATCTGATGTTTTTTGGCATCTTGGAGAAGTACGTGCTAAGAAGTCTAAAGCCAAGTTCGGGCAGACGTCGCCGAAGTGTTTCATGCAGATGCTGGAGGCCAACACAGATCAAAGTGAAGAATCCATTCCTTGATCTCCTTTGAAGAGGGGATGCAGCAGGATAGCTCACAGCATCTCCTGGATGCCCTGTGCTTCTGTCCCCTGGTGTGAAGGTTCTGATTCCCAGCAGACGATTGGTGGAAGTTCTGCTTTGTGCCTGCACAAAGAAGCTCCTCCCCGTGATGGGAATGCTGAATTTGTACTCCCACCCAGTGTGTCACAGCTGCTCGTTCCCATATTCCTGAACCTTCTGATCGTAATGGGCGGCTCCAGGGCTGCTGGTGCTGAGTGAAGCTGGGATTTGAAGCAGGTGACAGCCGTGCTGGGAGCTCTGAGGGAGAAGGAACAATGCAAGGTGCATCTCTGGGAGGAGCAGGAACACAGACAGTTCCGGCCAAATTCTTGCTCTGAGAAGACTGAGTGATCACCAGGAGCTTTGCAAAGCAGAGACAAGTATTTGAGGGGCAAGCTCTGACTCTAGTGTGGGTGTGAGACCACCCTGTGACAACTTACAAAATAACCCTAGCCATGTTCATGTGATTTGGGTCAGAATTCTCCCAAGGGCTTATTACAGATGGGGACTCTTGTTCTGCCACACCTCCCCCTCTTTACCTTTAAGGCTGGTTTATCTGACTGTCTCTGCAGCAAGATGCTTGCAGGCTGTTGGTTGTGTGTTATTTACCTGCTGTGGTTTGGAGTGAGAACATTCTGGAAGTCAGCTTTACAGGGTCTGTGTGGCTTTACAGCTTTACAGGCCACGTGTGTTAGCCACCAGAAAATGTCACGAAAATATTTCATACTTCAGAATTGGGAAGATGTGGGATTGACATCTAAGACAAAACGTGTTTCTCTGATCCTTGGCCTCTCTAGGCTTTTAGAAAGCTGCCTGTATTTCTTAAAATGTTATACCCGTAGTTACTGGCCACTCCTCAGTTTTTGAAAATGTAAAGAAAGATTATTTGTGCACTTTCACTGTTGAGAGCACTTGAGTGCAGATAACTGTCTATTTCTAAAAACCACTAGCAGAAGCAGTGTTTAATCTTTTTAGGAGAAAAATGTATTTTAAAATTAGACACTTCAGCAGAAACCAGAATATAATACTACTTTTAAAATTTTAATTAGAAGTATTCCTTAGTGTGGGGGCTACCACTACCAGTTCTACACAACTTCTATTTGTTTTTTATTTTGGCCAGCGTGCATTCTTAAGGAAAACACATCAATTTACTAATTACTAAAATACAGTTAGCGAAGGAGGGAGAGTAGGTCGCAGAGCCTAATCAGGAATTAAATTTCACTCCCCAAGGCATGAGCAGGTTCTGTGTACCTCCTTTATTACGTGCATGTGCGTCTGTGCAGAGAGCCAAGCTGTGTCCCTTCGTGTCCCTTCGCTTCAGCTGTGTCCGAGCTGTCTCTTGTGACATCTGAATGCTGAACTCGCCCGAACGCCCGGTGGCCGCTGCCGGCCGGCGCCTCGCTCACTCCTCAGATCACCAGCAAGTACTGTAGCTTTAATCAAAACCTTCTCTCCGAGGAAACTCACCCTCCTGAAGCTGATCGATGTGTTGCAAACCTGTCATTTGGAGGGAAGGGTTAAGTCACCAGATGACCATTATTAGCCAAACCTAACGAGTAATAAAACTGTATACAGGGTATGCATTTACTGTGCATGTGTATATATTTTTGTACATTTCTACGGTTGTTTCCTACACTTGATTTTACACTCAGAAGAGGTGTGTCTGAATCTGGTGAAAAACAAGAAGCTATTAAGAAAACCCAACCCTGTCACCTACTGTAGTTTTTACTGAGAACTGTGCCCAAACAAATAACGCAGATTTACAGTGCTATGCAAATACTACTTTGTAAGTTGTCTCTTAAATTTTGCTTAAGTAGTTTATGCTGTTTTTACTGGGCTTTCAGAAAAAAAGATGAACGCAAAAGCCTCGTCTTGTAAAATAAAATAGCTTTGGCTGTGTGAAAGTACTGTATATTAGAATCTCATTCATGCTTTCAGTTGCTTATTTAACTGTATGTGATTTTGTACATACTGTGATGGAATAGAGGGGGTTTAATTGTGCTTGAATGAAAAAGGGTGACTGCCCAGCATCTGGGGTTTTTTTCCCAGTGTTTATAGAGCAGCCAATAATGTAACTGGGAGATCTGCATCCTTTTCCTACTTGCCACTCTGGTTTTTGTAACTAAACATGCACTAAGGGCGGGCTATTTTCTTTTCGCTTTGGTTGGCTTTATTTCTACTTTTGCTTTTTGTTCTCAGTCTTACAAAGTGATCCATGTGAGGGCCGCAGGTCTGCAGCAATAACCTGGGTGGATCGTTTTGTGGGGGTGGGAGGCAAGAACAAGATTAACCCTATGGACATTCCCTGCACGAAGCCAGTCCTTGAGAACTGCAGAGGGACGGTTCACTACCAAGGCAGTCATAGCAGCAATATATAAAATTTTGCATGTCTCCTCCAAAATATCAGAATGGGGAGGGAGGTGTCTTCCATTCCTGAAGAATCCTCCAAAGTAACCCCAAAGCTGTATGATCTAAGAACTTAAGACTGCAGCAGGGTACGGTGGCTGTATGGATAGATGCTGTAGATTAAACCAATTTGTCAAATCTGACATCTTTTAAGTTTTTATTTTTCACTAGAAGATAAAGCACTTCCTCATCTCTCCACCATCATCATACACTGTACTTCTGTACCCCTGGGCCATCAGCTCTTCTTTAGCTTATGTGATCCTGTAGCAAATGACATTTGTGTCATAATATCACATCTCTGGGTCGTCTTTTTGCTACACTTCAAGCACTGGGTTCTTGGTTTCTCCTGCAGGTTTTCTCTTCCCTGATCTGTTCCCCTTTGAACAGTCTAGGTAGGGCTGAGCTGCCTTAAAATGACAGATGAGTGGTGTCATATGTCACTGTGTGGGAGGAGCTATTTTTTGTGGAGAGGATGGGCATTCTAGGGGTATGCAGGCAGAAAATTTTTTGTGTTACTTTTGAGTTTTCACAAATACAGCTTTTCTTATCTCAGTGCCTCTGCTGGATCTCCTTAGATCCATAATTCATTTTTAAAGGACGATTATTTTGATCTACAACCAGCCAGTGCCAGACATCACAACTGCACTTGTAAGGAGCAGTCAGCAGTGGGGTTTATGGGCAAGGGTAGGTCAGTTGGGCAGTGTGTCACTGCAGCGTTTGACAGCACTGGGTAAGGGAGCTGTGGAAATGGAAGAACATTTGCTCCATGGATGAAGGCACAGGGAATGCTGTTAGGGGATTTGTTTCTGTACTGAGCAGTCCACATCACAGTGACCTTTAGGCTGTGGGAGCTTCTTACACATGCTCTCTTTAAGTTGCAAACATGGTTGGAGGCTGCTTGTGGTGGTGGCATTTTCTGTATGTACTTTCATCTCACTAACTCCACTCTTTTTCTTCCTATACTGCATTAACATATTTGGGAAAACAGCCTGGAATTCCATAAAAGCAATTCTGTGTTCTCAGCACCAGATACAATCGGCTGCTGCACTGGGAGTGAGTTCGTGGTTTCAGATGTGCAATCCTCCTGAGTGCTGCTACATTGGGCAGAGGTCTTTTGGGGTGAGGAACAGGCTGATGCACTTTCTATGTGCTTCTAAAACTGGAATCTGTTCCTGAGAGGCTTGACAGAGTGCCTCTGTGAAACAAAACTTATGTATAACAGGATTTTGTAGGTAGATAAAAGGTTAATAGCTGTCGTATGGGTTAATGAAATACATGCCTGGATTTCATCACATCCTATATTATATGTCAGAGTCCAGTGCTCTCTGCCCAGGTTCTTTGAGCCATCCCACACTTGGAGGGGATAATGTTTAATTCCCCCTCTCCTTGTCTAACTCAGGGAGGTACTTACACCACCAGTCGATCCACTCAGCTGTCGGCAGCTGTTGATCTGAATCAAAGGCTGACCTCTGGTCCCTGTTGTGCTGGGCTGAAGTCAGCTTGCTGTGGCACAGCTGTGGTCTGTCACACCCCACAGCCAGGGTCTTTGGCAGGCCTGAGAGGTGGGGCCGGTGGGAACCTCATGAAGTTCAACAACGAACGCGAAGTACAAGGTCCTGCACCTGCGTCGGGGCAATCCCAGACACACCTACGGGCTGGGCGGAGAAGGGATTGAGAGCGGCCCTGCGGAGCAAGACTTGGGGGTGATGGTTGATGGAAAACTGAACATGAGCCAGCAGTGAGCACTCACAGCCCAGAAATCAACCCTGTCCTGGCGTCTGAAAAGAACATGGGCAGCAGGTCCAAGGAGGAGATTCTCCACCTCTGCTCTGGTGAGACCCCACCTGCAGTGCTGTGTCCAGTGCTGCTGTCCTCAACATAAGAAGGATGTGGAACTGTTGGAGCAAGTCCAGAGGAGGCCACAACGTTGGTAAGAGGACTGGAGCACCTCTCCTATGAAGATAGGCTAGGAAAGATGTTCAGCTGGAGAAGAGAAGGTTGTGTGGAGACCTCACAGCACCTTCCAGTGTCTGAAGGGGCCACAGGGAAGCTGGAGAAGGACACTTTGTCAAGAACTGTAGTGATAGGACAAGGAGTAACGTGTACAAATTGAAACAGGGAAAATTTTGGTTAGACAGTGGGAAGAAATTCTTTACTGTAAGGGTGGTGAGACACAAACAGGAAGGCTGTGGAAGCAACATCCTTGGCACTGTTCAGAGCCAGGGTGGATAAGGCCTTGAGCACCTGGTCTAATGGGAAGTGTCCCTGCTCATGGGAGTGGAAACTGGGACTAGATAATCTTTAAGGACCATTTCAACATTTTAAAATTCTATGATTCTGTTATTCATTCCCTGAGCTTCACATGTGCATCACCCTCACTGATCTCCACTGAGCTTTCTTCCCTGCTAGGGCATTACGGGTCACCCACAAAAATAACATGATATCAATACATTATATGAGACATATGCACATATAGAAGTCCCCTATACTGCCAACATCATTACATTCTGCTGTGATAAAGGTTTGTGCCAAAGGGACAGGACTGCTGTGATGAGGCTGACGGGGCTGGAGCTGGAATTGTGACATCTGAGCTGACGGGACTGGAGTGGGCGTTTCTGCTCCCTGCTGGAAAGACAAAGCACATGCTTCCCGAGGCGTTGGCTGGAAAGCAGAGTGCCAAAAGCAGGTGCCCCCGTGCCATCTGCGGTCACTGCCTCTGTGCAGACACGGCACGTGACTGACTGATACAGAGAGCAGTGCAGGGCACAGCTGACTCTGAGGACAGGTTGTTTTACTTTGCTGTGACTTGTGGTGTGAACTGTATTTGTTTTTCATCTTGCTGATGTCAGGCAACGTTTGTAAAAGCCAAATTCAGCGCTGGCCTAGTTGCGACATCTCTTTTTTTTCCACTTCTCCAATGAAGTTACAAGTAGTTAAGTGCAGCGGTTGCTCCATTTATAAGGAAAATCAGTTGAAGAAAGAAACGAATCAGTTTAGGAACACAGAAATCTCCTCCCACCTTTGCTGCAATGAACTACAAGTTCTACAAGTATTTTCAGGAAAATGCTATTTGTTGTATGCTTCCTATCAGCTCAGAGCTCCTTGTCAAAGGTAGGAGAATGCTACAATCCCCTTTCCCCCCCTTTTAATTCAGCTGTAGTAAAGTTATCCAGTCAAGATTAGAGCTGGAAGCTGCATCTTTTTGTTGTAGACCTCCACCATGCAGATCCACTTCAGCATGTTTACAGGCTGCTGCTTCCAATATTCAGACTTTTTTTTAAAAAAAATTCTGTTATTTAAGAATTTGAATGTTTTCAGTACAGAGCATTTATTGGGGTTATAACGGCATAATCTGCCAGAAGGATGCATTGCTTCCTTTTCCTGCCAGCAGGTAGGTTCAGAGCAAGACTCTCTAAATGAACATGATAAAAGAGCTCACCTGGCAAATCCCATATTTCTTTTTTGATTAATTTAATGCTAAAGGCTCATTAAAGAATGGAGAAAACGTCAAACTGCTAAGAAATGCTTTTATGAAAATGCTTTTGAATATTCTGCAGCTGTGAGGTGTGAACAAGACACAACCCTGTGCCGCAGACTGGAACTCTATTTTTGGGGAGGGAAACTTGCTCACACCAGGGTTAGTTCCCTGTCAGATGCGAACAAAGAAACCACACTCCCCCAGCACCCCTGGCCCAGAACTCCAGCAAGATTAGAAAGGCAGGAAAGGCAAACCTGAAAACTTGTTATTTCCTGAGAGTGTGCACTCTTGCTGGCAGCCACACAAGAAGGCAGCTGGCCTATCTAAATTAAGTACTGCACATAATGGAACATAAATTATTGCTGTTAACTCCAAAGCGATAACGTGGTTAGGGAGAACAAATTGCACGGAAGCAATATGAGGGGTTTTGCTTACTCTCAAAGGGATCTCTCGGTGGAGTAACCTCTGGAGCTAATGTTAGGTCTGGGAATTTTACAGGCACTAATAGGATTAGGCACATGACTTCCTTTTCAGTCTGATGGGAGTCAGTGTTTAACTCCCTTGGGCTTCTCAGAGATTTCAGCACAGGTTCAGAAGTGTTGCCCAAACCATCAGTACACCCAGATTTTCCCTTCCAGCTGCCCCCCAGACAGGGAGATTTGCTATTCCACCCATCAGAAGGGTAAAGGGCCTTGCACTTGGTGTGCAACCTGTGACAAAACAGTACTCACTCCCACTCAAGATACAAAACATAACCATACAGCACCTTTACAAAAATGAAATATCAGAATTTTGCTATTCCACTTGCAAGAGGAAACCTGTTCTCATTTCTCCACAGCTCACTGAGGAGGGTTCAAGCTTAGTTTTACTCAGCTTCAGTTTGGGCTCTCAGTGCCCTTGTGTCTTCAGGCACAGCTGAAAAAGAGTGACAGGGTGTTAAAAGTAGTGAAGGGTTGTTTGCAGTGCTGGTACAGGACTCTGGATCTAAGCACCATCTTCTGTTTGAAATATTTGCTGCTGTATTATTTGGGGGGCAGTGGTGGTCAGAGCAAGAATTGATGAGATTTCGTTGTCCTTTCTCTCCCATCAATGATCTATTTTGTTTTACAGCTGTCTCAGTGGCTTTATTGCTAAGATCTAATAGATCCTATTAGATTCAGAGTCTAATAGGATCAAAGCCTGGAATAGAAACCTGTGGTGGAAATAGCCTGTGTGGCCCGGATGTCTTTGTGATCTCAAAACTTAGAGTACTGCTGAGTCTCTGGTTGTTTAGCTCTTCTCCTTCTCCATGAAATCACACGTACCCAGTCAGTTTAACCCTCTGAGAGGGTCCTGCTGTCATGGCAGGACACACCCACAAAAAAAAAGGGATTCGGAAGGGGAGGATTCTCATCAGAATATTTCCTTTTATGCTTATTATGAATGGCTTTCTGGGCCTCTTCTTCAGACTTCATTATTCTTGTAGTACTTCAATTTTGCCACCCAGGGAGGACCTGCCAAAGATAAGCTTGCAAGGGAATCTAATTTCTAATTAATAATGCATTTTAATTTAACAACTAATAATTTTACATTCTAATTTGTAATTGAGCTTTCCCTTGATGAATACAGAGAAGAGTATTTAAATAATGGTATAACTCACTATAAGATTCCCTCCTTCCTTATTCCCATCAGTTTTACGTTTTCCCTTGAACATACGTGAGCTCTTCCCCAGGCTGGTGTGACGGACAGAGATGAAACGATCATCCTTAGATGATCCTTAGAATAGATCCTTATTGTCTAGAAAATTGAATTAGAAATGTTATGGTCTCATTCTTAGCAGCTGCAGCACTCTTCAGAAGCTACCCCTAAGCAGAAGGATAAATGAAGTAGCAACCCAAAATTAAAATGATATGTTTGTAAAAAACATAATTAGTTGGTAAAAGTGTATTTTATTAATGTTTCCTGTAATGTGTTTTTTAAAGTGACCACATATCTATGTTTCTAATAGTGTAGATAGAAATGAATAGAAATTAATATATTCTGGAGGAAAGGGTTGTCTGTCCGTAGCTGAGAGAGTCCAGGTGCAGAATGGAGAGTAGAGCTGATAAAAGAACAGTGAATTACCTTGTGAGCTGGGAGCAGGGAGCTCTCTGGCTGTGCACAGATTAAATACATCGTGCTCTCTCCATGACCTCATGGCAGGCCATGACAGGTTTCCTGTGTCTGGTGATGAAATCACCTTGCTGGTGGTGGTACCAAAGCCCCTGCACTTGAGTTGTGCATGGAAACATCCCATGGTAGTGTCTTACCTCCCCCTTTTCCAAAGAACAACCAGTGTTCAAATGTATATCTCTGTGCTTCTAACTCCTCTCAGGACAGGGTAACTTTCTAGACAAACAACCCTTTTCTTCTAGGGTCTCCAGTCTCAAAAGGAAGTTCAGAACTACCTTGGGGTTTGACTGTCCTGGGACTCTTCCTTGGGCTCTCTGCCACTCGTGGCATAAATGAGAATGAACCTCCTGACACAAACCTCTCTCATGAGTGAGAAGAATTGATTTCCATTTTCACACAGTTTGAGCTGATGTTCTCACAACAGCTACTACAGCTCCATGCTCGGCAGGGCTGGCTAGTAGGGAAAAGGTGAGTGCTCAGGGAGCAGAGGCAGGTGATACAGAGAAGTAGCATCCATGAAAAACTGGGGCGGAGAGAGTGCTGGATGCTCTCAGTTTGGATCTTGTGGTTCAAGACCTGCTAATTAGCCCATGTTCCTCCCTGCTGGCAGCTCAAGTGTTTCTGTTTTGCAGCTCAGGCCTATCCTGAAAATAGTCCAGAGCTGCAGGAACTCCTGGGGTTTGAGGGCCTTCTCTGCCTGCTGGCACCTGACCTTGTTTCTGCCCATAGCAGTTGAAAAGTTGTTTGAATTTCAGGGAGCTGAGAAAGACTCCAAGATCACTGCACTATTGCTAGTTAGTTACTCAATATGTTTGAGTGACTTGGGATATGGATCTAAATGACCTGCTAGGGGACAAGAAAAGGAGGGAAGTACAGTGGCAGCTCAGCTGCACATTGAATTCCTCTGATCTTCAGATTTAGCTTGGAGTAAGGGCTGTCACATCACCTTTTCTCTCTTCTTTCTTTTATGTGGTTCATGTGGTACAGGGCGAGCAAGAGCAGTGCTGGCACCATTAGATATGTAACATTAACATCCTGGTAATGATGTTTATACTTTCCTACTCAAAATTTCACACTTTGAACTTGTTCCTCTTTCCTGAGGTGGGTTGGCGTGCTTGTAACACAGCACTTGATCTGAGTCCAAATGCCTTTCTCAGGTCTGCAAGGTAGAGCTGCCTCTGGTAACTCAAACACGCTGCCTTTTTGTGGCATCCTCCCTGCATGAGTAGGATTTTAGAGAACTATTCAAAGCAAACTGTTTGGGGGAGGAGGAAAGTCTGTCTCAAGGCTTGCTAAAAGAGAGGCACTGCCAGGAAAGGAGGTTTCTTGGAGTCCCAGAAGGCAGAGACTGATGTTGAAAAGATAGTGAAGATTCTGCTGGACAAATAGCAAGGTACTGATTCTTCCTTCCAGGCCAGGTAGCATCTCCCCGTCGTTGCACCAGCTGCTCTGCCCTGGCTTGCTGGCCAGTATTTCTGTAGACTCCTTTCTTAAATATTTTCTGTGATATAATGAGGATTCAAAGTAAGCATTTCTATGATTTCTCTCTTTTTCTCTCCCCTTCTTCAGGCTGTTTGCTTTTCCTGACCTTTCTTGAAGGTCTTTGGTCCCACCTTGCAACTCTGTCCCTCTGGTTTGTCCTGTGGTCATTTCGGGGTTTCAGAACAGGGACACACGCAGCTCTTCCACAGTTACTGTCACCTTCTCTGCATTCCTGTATTTTCCTAACTCTGGTGATGGGGGACAGTTCACAAAACACAGCATATCCTGCTGCAGAAACACAGACAGAAATCTATGAATGCTCTTGAATGGAGCTTCTGTGGAAATAGGTTTCCCACGCTGGTTTTGTTGCTATTAAATACATTTCAGTCAATGATTCATTCCCAACAATATGAAATAAAAAGCCAAAATTCTGATTATTATGTACCACTAATGATTTGTGGCTGACATACTAATTCAAAAAGACAAGGTGGCTTTTAAAGTACTCATTTTTAAAAAAGAATTTGCTTTACAATATTATAAAATTATTTTCCCAGATATAAAAACCTTGTCAATTTTCTGCAGGTGGCTGTGAATTCATGAAATTAGTTAATTAAAAACAGAATTCCCTCAGTTAAACTTTCTGTGCTTTTTGGTGAAAAAATTTTCACAAATCAAAGTGAAAATATGAAACTATGCATTTACTTCTCTCCTGACTCCTTGAATAATTCTTCCTCTGGGGTACAGTTTCCTTCAGTACTTCTATAAAACTTAGTTACAGTTAATAAGTAGATTTTTTTTAAATCCCAAACACTGTATAGAGTGAAGGCCATCTCAGTGGAAGCCCATGAACTTCAATATCCATTCCTCCCCAAATATAACTTACCAAATGTATAAAAGGAAAAGATGAGCAATCCCTACAAGCAAAGACGTATCTTTAACATTACTGGAAAAATTTCTTTCGGTTTTCCCCATAGGTGGAAGTTGATGCTCAGCCTGAAAAGGGAGGCTTTCTATAGAAATTCCTTCAGTTTTTCATTCCAAACCTTGCTACTGTTGAACATTCAAATATTCATTTCCCCATAAAGTTTATCTTCTCAGGTCAGACAGAACTTAAAACTTTGGTAAAAAAGCAAATGTATAAGCTCTCTCCTACCATTCCACCCATAACTGTCCATCTACAGGCTCAGTTTTAAGTAGTGGTGACAATATGTCAAAGTCTGGATATTATTTCATTAATATCTCTGGCATAATCCTACATTAAGTCACCTCAGGGAAACCAACCCAATCTGTTAAAATTAGATTATTGTAAAAACAAGCAGAATTGGACAGTCTTCTCCTCCAGCAAGTAGGCTGGGGTAGGCAAGAGATTGTGAGGGGACATTGCTGGGCCAACTGTTGGCCAAAGGGCTTTTCTTTACATACAATACAATGCCATAAGGTCATGGTCACCAGTGAAAACTGGGACAGAGAAAGGGAGATTTCTTGGCTTCCAAGGTGGCTTCTGCTTGGAGAACAGCTGGTCTGTGTGTGGGAGGTGGTGAGTGATTTCCTTTGCTTCATTTCGGTCTCTTTCCTTCACCTAATAAACTGGTTTTATCTCAACCCAGGTGCATTCCCACTTCTATTTTTCTTCTTTTCTCCCCCTGTCCTGCTGGGGATGGGAGAGTGAGTGGTTGTGTGGCTGCTGGCCAGGGTCAACGCACTACATCCAACAGAAATGTTATAGTGTGGTCAGATATGGAGAATATAAAGATAAGATTTTTCATGGCAAATCTTTACTTGGATTTTATGTGAATTAGAGGATACAAGAAGTTTTACATTCCTGACTGTTATTGCTAGCAAATCCTGGGATCCTAGGATCTACCATGATACCCCTGGGCCCTGGTTATCTTACAGACAGTCAGATAACACTGGAGAGGGGGAATCAAATTATCCTGTAGACACTGCTGGTTTTGTCTTCTTCCTGACTGAAACCTGGAATAAGAATTTTACTTTCCTCCTATCACACCCTTGCCTGCTGGTGACACCATTCTTTCTGTTTATCTTTTCTCTCTCTGCCTCCCCGAAATAGGATGGTTGTTATAATTTTCAAACTCAGCAGGAATATTTTCAAATGTGGATTTTCCCCTGTAATGGACATTGCATCAAAACATAAGGCAATTAGGGATATACTTTAACTGCTTTCCTTTCATTTCCTGCTGCTTAAATATTTGAAAGAAATTCAACAAGAGTTGTCCCAGTAGGGACCTGAAGACTGACATCATATTTTAGGATTTAAGTGACCTTCTTGCTCTTTGGGAGACCTGAGACACGGGATCCAGTTCCCCAGAAAACCACTGCTGCTTCTCTTGCAGTTACTGAACTCATTAATCTTTGTGATATGGTTCTTAAGGGTACAGCTGTGTTTTGATGAAGTTAAAGAGCTAAATATTTTACAATTAAATTCCTTGTTGCAGAGAACATCATTTAAACAAACCAGTAACAGAAGAGGAGCAAGGGGAAAAAGAAGGAAATGGAAATTCAGGAGCAGAAAATGGTGTGGGATATGTTGACTTCCTCTGTTTGCCTGACACCTGTGCCACTGGGTTTGTGCATATGAAATATGATAGAACAGGACAATGAGAAATTTAACCCTTAGTTTACATTAACCACTACACAATATACACAAACAGCACCTCTGAAACCAGTTTCTTCCTCTGAAACAATTC
Source organism: Oriolus oriolus (assembly GCA_013400235.1). Lineage (NCBI taxonomy): Eukaryota > Metazoa > Chordata > Aves > Passeriformes > Corvidae > Oriolus > Oriolus oriolus. The sequence continues at coordinate 140,344 of VXBT01010863.1, forward strand.
CCACCTTTCAAGTCAGACTTCATTCCTCCTCTAGGAGGGAGAGTTCCCAAAAGCCACAGAAACTGCCCATGAAACTAGCTTAACTCAAACCCAGCCACGCAGTACTGATGGGACTGCCTGGTGGCAGTGGCTATTTGGTGTATAAATCTCTAAGTCATCCATAAGAAGACTCATCACAGAAGAATAATTGTGCAAAATTTTGACAGGAGAAAATTTTAAATTCTGAATGATATCTTACAAATCCTGTTGCAGAGAGAAGCTGTGAACTGAGGGGGAAGTGACGTGGCTGCACAATCAGAGTGCACAGACAAAATGAAAGCTGGAAGAACAGACACCAGCTACTGCTAATGAAACAGTTAATGAAGTGCAGTTAAACAAAGTGAGTGTGATGTGCAGAGTCTGAGTGTTGAAATGTAACGAGTTTATGTGCCTTGTTTTGGGAGAGAGAGAGAGAGAGAGAGAGAGAGTGTTAATTTTTCTGAGGTTGTTTTTCCTGCTAGAGCCCTGTTCCTGTAAACACTCACCCCAGGGTGTTGATGGTGTGTGCTATGGCCCTGCTCCATCAGCACACCTCTGCTCTGTGCAGAAGCCAGGCTGTGGGGTAGGGATGAAAAGAAAGGCCTGGTGTGTCCCTCTGTCCACACCGACCTGAAATCCACAGGAAAATGAGATGCAAGGACTTGGAAACCAGGAAACTCCTCCTGGTTTAGTAATATATATGCAGTCTTTCCATCCAGTCATACAGATGCCTCCTAGATTAACCTGCTCCTTTATACTGTGCCTCAAAGTCAAGATCCATCTCAGAGGTGACCTACTTGGGCACTAAGCCTGTGGCTGGAATAGAAATGATAACGCTGGTACATAAAAGCACCTGTACAGGCTCTGCCTGCCCAAAAACTACCTCAAATTCAGCTCCTCCTCTCTTACTGACTCCTCATTCAAAGTGCAGGTGTAATGCTGCCATGCTAATGTGGCAACAGAAAAATTTCAGGCACCTGCTACCCAACAATCTGAAATGGTGGAGAGGATTTGCTTGGCTAAAGAGACTGATTTGTAGGCAGGAATTAAATTTTATCTTGCCAAGCATGTGAGGTTGAAAAACTGGAGTGAACTGTAGCACCACAATGGCCTGGTGTCTGTAATGATTATGTTTTGTGGATACAAAATTAATATTCACTTAAGACATGTAGTGAGTTCTAGTAGAGACAGAGAGTATTTTAGTTGGTGTAAAAGCAGGAGGAAAAGCAAAATTCTAGTTGCCCTTCAAGTGGTCCCTTTTTCCCTTTCCCACATTTTCCCCAGAAGGAAAATTCCATCCATTCACTTCAAAATGCAAGGTAAAACCAGCAAATTGTCAAAGTCCCAGTTTCCAATTGCTTTATTTTTTTCTCTGTGTAGTTTGCTATAAAAAAATCTACTTTTACCATCAGAAACCAGGCAATTTCACCTCTCTGTCAAATTGACTTTCAAGTATTTTTGGCAATTAAACACCTGAGACACAATGAACAGTTGTTTTCCTTAGTCTTCTTGCCTATATTAACGAGACTCTCTCTCTTGTTTTCTGTGGGGAGAAGATGGTTTAGAGATATATTTTGCTACCGAAAACAGCAAGCAGGGCTAGGATGGGTTTTCTTTTGGCTGGTCAGTTGGTTTGGGTTTTTTTAATGTTTGTTTTTAATAGAAACAGCTATACTGCAGCCATAAAAACTAGAGAGGAAATTGAATATTTAGCAAATTCTATAGCGATTAAAATGTTAATCCCAATGAACTATTGGCCTTAGCTCTAATCTCTGAGAAAAGGATAAGGACATTTGACTTGGGTCTGCCTGTTTCCCTGCCTGTGCTGTTTAGGACTCTGCAAGATCATTTGACAGATGCACAAAATGAGTTACTTTGGAGCTTACTGGAAGGAATTTCTAATTTTTTTATAAGTGCATACAGAGTGTTTTTTCTTTTCTGTTTCAGTAAATCCTTTTAGCCATACACTTACCACTTGTACTTTAGAACAGTGTTTAAGTGCTGACATTTTAAAAATAAAATTGTACCATGATATGTCTTGACTCTCACAGCACCAAAAAAATGTTCATGTCCAGCTGCTCACCTAAACCTGAAAATCAGGTAAAAAATTTTATTGTGCTATATAAGATTCTTAAAGTTTGACTGTGCCAAGGAAACAAGTTTTGTTACAACCAAGATGAAAGTGAATTTCTGTGTAAATGTTGGTGAAAATATTCAGAGAATAGGAAACAACCAATAATCCCCACAGTAAAATGGTAGAGATAAAACTGGGAGTATTCAGCTGTATTAAGGGATGAAACAAGTTACAAGGATGCTGTAATTATTTTTCAATCAACATTTTAAGTACAGAAAATAGGGTTAAGGTTTTAGTGAAAGAAAATTCTAAACAAATTGACTTCTGTACATATTTGAACACCCAAACCACCTGAGCACAACGTCACTATGCAATAAAGAGTTATGATCAATTTACAGATTACTTACAGTCCTACCTGAGGGTTTTACACATGTATGCAGTGTTTTCCTTTTTTTACCCCTTATGGCAGACTACTTTCAATATGCTCTTCTAGATCTTATTCAATTTAATTGAGACAGTAAGTGCAAACTCTCTAAGTTTAGGATTCTTGATTCTGAAGAAACTGCAGATGACCAAAGTGAACAGCAGATTTATTTAAAAGAAAGGAATAGCATCTCAGTCTAAAGTAAAACAAGGGTCAATTTATGCGTCTAATACCACTAATTAGACCCAACAGAAGTGTAATGGGGTGTTATTATCTCTATGCATTGAAAACCCTACATTATAAACCATTAAACTTCAAGGGCCATAATCACTTATATATTTGAAATGAGTGGAAAGTATGATCCCTAATGCACTTACTCCAGCTGAACTAGCTGGGAACAGCCATGGGAATGACACCTCGGGCAGCTGCCCACAAAGTCCACCAAAGCCTCACAGAAGTCCTGCAACGAATTTAAAAAAGGTTCATTTTAATTAAGAGCATCTCTCTTATGAGAAGAGACTGTGGGATCAGGGCCTGTTTAGTCTGGAGAAGGCTGAGAGGGGATCTCATCCATACATATAAAATATCTCCCAGGTAGGAGAGGATGGTGCCAGACTCTTCAAAGTGCCCAGCGACAGAACAAGGAGCAACAGCCATAAACTA
>VXBT01010864.1:0-10919 GCA_013400235.1 Oriolus oriolus
ACTATGTATTTTTCAGGGATACCCAAAAAGTGAGGTTTACTGTGACACCAAAGTACGACTAAACGCCACTTGCATGAATGAGTGCCTCGGGAAAAATAACAGGATGCATTTAAGGCAGAGAAATAACGTGGAGAATCAGCGGGTGCCAGCGGTTAGTAGAGGGAAGGAGCGGGAACACACGAGAGCAGGAAACGGAGTATGCCTTTCAGATGAGATTAACTGCGAGGGCATTAATTATAAAATTATTTCTTTTTCCCCGCTGGCTGCCGGGGATGAGGCGAAAACTCCATTTCCCGTGATGCCCCGGGGCGACGCCGAACGGCGCCAATCAGGTGGGGCTGGGCGCGGCCAATGGGGAGGTGGGAGAGGTTTGAATTCCGAGGCGGTGGCGCCGTTACGGCGTTTGCTCTGCTGGGACCCTGTGGTGGTCGGGGCGGCTCGCGCCGCCGGGAGCCGTGTGCGGTGCGTCCCGCTGGGAGGCGTTCGCGGGGCTGGGGCGGCCTGAGGTGCTGTGGGGTCCATGAGGGCTGAGGCGCTGTGGGGTGAGAGGTGCGCGGGGCTGAGGGTTGTCGGGTCGGTGAAGGACTGAGGCGGCCTCAGCGGCTTTGAAGTGTGCGGGGTTGAGGGTTGTGGGGTCCATGAGGGTCGCTCGCCGGTGGGGTCGGGGTCGGGGCTTAGGGGCTGTGGAGTCTGTGAGGGGCTGTGGGCCGTGACGCGCGCTCGGGGATTTGTGGGGTGCTGTGGGGGCTAGGGTCTGATGGTTCTGGGGTCCATAAGGGACTGAGGCGGCCTTCGGGGCAGTGAGGTGAGCCGAGCTGATGGCTTTGGGGTCCTTGAGAGGCGCTCGGGGATCTGTGAGGGTCTGAGGGGGGGCTGTGGGATCCCTGTGGGGCTGAGGAGCCGTGAGGTGTGTAGGGCTTGAGGGGCTGAGGGGGCCTGTGGCATTCCTGTGGGGCTGTAAGTTGTGAGGTGCGCGGGACTGAAGCCTTTGGGATTCGTGAGGGCCGCGCGGCTGAGGGCTGTGGGGTGCGCGCGCCTGTGAGGGGCTCGGGGTTGAGGGTCGCTCGGAGGTCCCTGAGGGGCTGTGGTTTGTGAGGTGTGTGGGGCTGTGGATGTCTCTGAGTGGCTGTGTGGGATCTGTGAGGGGCTGAGAGCTGAAGCGGCCCTGAGGGGCTGTAAGGTGTGAGGTGCGCGGGTCTGAGCGGCTGTGGGGTCCTGTGAGGGGCTGTAGGGGATGAGGTACTTGGCAAGCGCGGCTGTGGCACTGAGACGTATTTTTCTGGCCGGCACGGCTCTGGGGCTGCCCGGCACGGCGCGGGGTCCCCGGTCCCGGCGTGAGGCGGTGCGTCCCGGGGAACCAACAGCCTCGCCTCCCCTCGGTGCCAGCGGGGAGTCTCCGCCGCTCTTCCCCGCCGCCTCCCGCAGGGGTCGAGGCTCGGCTGTGTCCCCCGCCTTCCGCAAGCGCTCCTGCAACTGGTGAAGAACCAGAGGGGCCCGACTGAGCCTCGCTGATGCTCCCTCCCCCTGGCCGGAGCGCACCCGTCGCCAGCCCCCGTGAGGAGGATGGGACTCTCGGCGCAGGGAAAGGAGCAATCACTGGGGAGGGAGATGGGTTAATCTTAGTTGCCTTTTGTGCTAACATCACCTGCCTGCTGGTCTTCATTGTCAGTATTGGCTCTTTTTTAATGTATTTCCCATGGAGTAGAATTAAACCCCCGAGTCCCTCTAAAAGCTGGGCACATAAGTGTTGTGTTTTGGCTGCACAGAAAATTCGGGGAGGAATGAGCTGAGGAAAGCCGGCTCTGTGAGGTTTCAGGTCAGTACCCAGCGTTACAGGCGTCCATTTCTTGTTAAACGCAGGGTTAAAGGAGAGGCGGTCATGTCGCAGGAGGGCAGCCACGAGTGGGAGCTGAGCAAGGAGAATGTGCAGCCCCTCAGGCAGGGGCGGGTTATGTCCAGCCTGCAGGAGGCGCTGGCTCAGCAGGACTCCTCCAGCCACACTGCTGTGCAGCTTAAAAAACAGTGAGTGATGTTACAGCAGCTCCTTTCCCCTTCCTCCCTCCTTCTCATTTTATCTATGTCTTCTTTAGCTGTACTAATCTAATAGGCATTAAAAAAGGCATAAAAGAAGTTTAGTAACTGATCTCTGTACTATTATCACACTCTAGGATTTTAGAACTAGTCACTGCAAGTGTTGTGTAATACAGACTAACTTTTTATGTTTGCAATGGAGCATTTCAACAGCAAACACAAGGGAGATTCGGCTGTGCTTTTTAATAAAATAACTAACTCTTAGTTTATAATGGAGAAGATAAATTTACAGTGATACAAATGTATTTATTGGATGAATAATTTTATCTTTTAGGGAGTTTGAAGCAGAAATACGATTTTACTCTGGAGATGATCCTCTGGATGTGTGGGAGCGGTAAGTTTCCCTTTATTTCAGAAAAAAGAGTTGAATAGTCAGACATATTTTTAAAAGCAATGGAAACACATTCTAATTTAATAAGAAGCTCCTTGAAAGCTAAGTTCTATAATTGCTTTTTAATGTTATATTGTGTTTCAATGTTATGCCTATTTTTTTCTTCATCTCATCGTATTTTACAGACACTTATTAAGAACTGACTTGCTATGAACACATTCTGTCTCTAGGTACATCAAGTGGACAGAGCAGACCTTCCCTGGGGGTGGGAAGGATGGCAACCTCGCAGCAGTTCTGGAAAGAGCAGTGAGAGCCCTCCACGGGCAGCAGCGATACTACAAAGATCCTCGCTATCTTAATCTCTGGCTAAAGTTTGTGAGTGTTTTGGGAACATCTCTTGGGTGCTGCTTTTCCCTGGGACTTGTCATGTTGTCTGCACACAGTTAAGCTGATTTTGTGACAAGAGTCAAACAGTGTTGTACAATGGGTGCAATATTAGACGTATTTTTCTGCAAACATGTTACTCTTGAATTCTGTTTCTTATTTCCAGACTACTTTTTAGGGTTGTTCACTTTGGACAGCTACAAACTCTAGAAGTTTTTCTTTTGGAAAAGCTGCCTTGAATAAAATAGAGCTCAAATATTTATTTAAGGAGAAAGAGAAATGATTTAAAGATACAACATCTAAAATATATCTGTCTTACCTGATATTTTAGCTTCTAGCTGTCTTCTATCCACATACTTTTAAACTCTAAACCAAGCTAAGCATGTTCTGGTCCTGCCCTATCTCTCCATTGCTGTAATTTTTGTTGTCCACATCTTTTCAAAGCAGCTTTTCCCCAGCTTTAGCTTGCTGAGCTAATTTACCAGTTCCAAAACTGGCAAGGAATGTGTTGTAGTTCATCTGAAGCTAAAATAACTGTTCTCAGGAATACTAATATGGTGTAATTCAATCATTGAATTACCTCAGATTCAAATAAGAAATGATAAAATTCCATGTACTGGCCTTATAGCTGCTCCTGTCAGACTTGTACTGAAATCAGTGGGGTCTTGCTGGCGGCATTGAAATGCAGATTTTGACTGGGAACCCTCTGCAGTGCCGTGTGATTACTGACAGACTTGGATCTTTTCAGGGCGATTGCTGCAACGAGCCCTTGGATCTGTACAGTTACCTGCGCAGCCAGGAGATCGGCACCACGCTGGCCCCACTCTACATCACCTGGGCAGAGGTGCTCGAGGCCAGGGGGAGCTTCAGGAAAGCAGATCTGATATTCCAGGAAGGGCTCCAGCGCAAGGCTGAGCCTTTGGACAAACTCCAGGCTCATCACAAGTAAGGGAAGAACTTAGATTTTCCCCTGGCTTCCTAGGGTAGGGAAAGTTATGCTGCCTTCTCCAATATTTTTTTTCTAGGCAGTTTCAGGCCCGTGTTTCTCGGCAGACACTACTGGCACTTGAGGAAAGTCCTGATGGAGACAATATGGGATTGCTGGAAATTGCAGAGCCTCAGAGAAGTTCACTGGCAGATCTCAAAGGCAAAGGGAAGAAAAAAGTGAGAGCCCCCATTAGTCGTGTGGGAGATGCAGTTAAAGGTACATTCCAGAGCTGAAACGATCTATTATTGGAGGAATTTCATCTCTTTCAAATGGAATTTGCAATTGAATGTGACGGTTAAAGGTTAATTGACATAAATCTTTCTGCTTGCAGCCATGAACCCAAATAGCCAGCCTCTGGCTTCTCTGCAGCTTTCAAATACTCCAAGTTTTGCTGTGTTTGATGAAAATTCTGTGTCTGGACCTGAGATTCCCACACTTACAGCAGAGTCATGGCCAGCGCCTCCAGTTCCCAGGGCCAAGGAGAATGAACTCAGTGCAGGACCTTGGAACTCTGGCAGGGTAAGGAGGCTCAAAATGGACTGGGAAAAGAGAGGAAGGTGTATGTAAGCTGATGACTTCTGATCCCTGAGACAGATGTCGTATCTTTCTGCCTTGCCTGTGGTTTGTGTCTGCTGGAAAAACAGATTTAATCACAGAACCTGAAATTGTTGGGTTGGGAGGGACCTTATTGATCATCTGGTTTCACCTTCCACTAGACCAGGTTGCTCCAAGCCCCATCCGACCTGGCCTTGGACACTTGAAGGGATGGGGCAGCCACAGCTTCTCTGGGCAACCTGTGCCAGGGCCTCAGCACCCTCCCAGGGAAGAATGTCTTCCCAATATCTCGTCCAAACCCACCTTCCTTCAGCTTGATGCCATTCCCCCTTGTCCTGTCACTGCATGCCCTTGTGAACAGTCGTTCTCCATCTGAAGAGTCCCTGGCCATGCGTACTCTGTTAAAGTTTAGCAAGGTGATATTGCTAGAATAAGGTTTAAAAACTCTGTGGAGTTTTAAACTCAAGAACTTAAAATTCTTGCTAACCAGAAGAATTGGCAGAGGCGGCCTGCTAAACTGTTTGGAGGGCAGAAAAGGAATGTAAGAGGGAAAACATTAGCCAAGGAAGGGGAGAGAAGCCAGGCATTAGTTAAATCTGCAAGAAGGAAGCGTAAGAGTTAAATTATATTGGAAAATACAACCTGAAGGAAGGACTTGTTGCCTGTCTTGTGAAAATAAGGCACATAGAGCATTCTGCAAGTCTTGTTTTGAAGCGCTTGTGAGGAAAACAGAAGAGCGGAGATCAAAAGAATTCAACTGCTGTATCAATGGAATATTTATCCTGACAATAGGATGACAGAAAGTAGCTTCCAATGGCTTAAACTAAACATCAGAAGGAACCGCTGTGCTACAGGTGTTTAGGCTGTTCTGGAGAAGTGGTGCAAGACATTGTCTGAAGGGAATCAATCCTGTGAGATCAGGTTTGTTTCACAGGTGCTCAGATAACCCCCAGTGTTCCCATGTTCTTTGTAGCTCAGAAAAGAAGACTAGAAAGTCATGAGATTGGTGCCTGGAAACAGAACACAAACTTTTCCAGACCATGTTAGAATGATGATATAAAAGCAAACCTTTACTTGAAAGCCTTCAGCTGCACAATATGGTGAAAAGCAGTGCCCCAAATTATATCCTTACAGTTGGTAAGATTGGGCAATTGGAATATCTGGCCAATATTGTCCAATTAGAGGAGCAGTTGGTTAGGTAATCTCCCCCCTGGGTTCTGCCCTCCTACCTTGCCTTTATTATGCCTGTGATTACGTGGTGCAAAATAAAATGTCCTTGGAGCAGTAACAGGCAAGACATAACAAAATTTTAGGAATGTGTCAATAAGCACCTGTTCAGTGTGGGAAAGAGAGGTGGGAAAGTACTGGACGTTACACCGAGGCATTTAACAGTCTACAAAGCTACAAATACATGAAGGATACATAAAAGCTAAAACCTTTCAGCCCAAAGATGATGAAAGTATTTTCATCTGCTCAATATGGACATTGTTATAAGTGAAGCTTAGTAACAAAAGCTCGGATGAGGGTGGGATGCAACCAAGCTAAAATTTTGGGAAACTCCAGGAATATTCTTTTCAGATAGGAAGCAATTTGATTAAATGAATGGAAAGGGTCAGTAAATCACACTTTAATTTAGCTGAGAAGAATGAGGAAGAATTATTAATATAAAACTTCTTTTATCAGTTTGTTTGTGCTTCTTGACGCATTCATTCTGGTCTCTGAATGCTTCCACATTTCTTTTAATGTCTGCCCTTAGAGTTCTGTCTGCTCCCCCCTTAATGACATTTCTTAGATTTAATTAAATAAAATATCCTGTTTCTGGCAGAAGAGTTGAGGATGCTTAATTCCACTCCACTGAAGGGCATTACAAGAATAAACTTTGGTGAATGCTCTGAGATACTAAAACCTGCATAGGGAAGAAGGAGTTCCTCTTACTGCTGGTGTCAAGATGGCTCAGTGAGCAGTTTGGGAAATGATGGAAAAGAGGAGTGAGTTTGTGAAGTATTCCCACCATGTAACTTTTTTTTGTGCTGAAGAGTCCCAGGGAATTGAAGTAGGCAGATGAGAGTAATGTGTTGTCAGACAGAATTCCACCTCTTCTCTTAACTCATGGGCCTTGGAAGCTGTTAGGAGATTTTTGTGGTGCTGAAATGGCCTCTGATGGGAAAATTGGGAAAAAGGAAAAACACCCCAAGTCTGGAGGCTGTTGGTGGACAGGAGTATGAATATTATCATAGAACTGGGACCATCTTGGCTGTAAAAATGAGGACGGTGGCAATTGAGGAGCAGCTGGAATACCCAGCCTGGCCAGGCTAATATGTATATATATCCCACAATATGGACATAACATTTTCTCAGAATAACAGGAACTGGGGCTGGTGAGGACATGCAGGAAGAGCGTGCCTTGGTTTTTAGGTGCCAGTGTTCAGCTGGTGGTCTGTGACTGTGTGAGAATGGAATTGACCTTGGAAAAGTCTCCATCAAGTTTAATTTGCCTTTCCTTCCACAGCGTCCTCGCAGAACTGTGAATTCTGGCATGGAAGTGCCCCACCCACTGCCCAGTTTCACCCCCTATGTGGATGAGTCAGCTCAGCCACAAATGATGTGAGTCTAGAGTTTGAGATGGGGGATTGCATTTGGAATTCTCAGAGCTGCTCCCTAAAATTCGGACTTGATTTGCCAAGTGCTTAAGCCTCTCGAGCTACAAGAATTTAAAAATCTGTCAGCCTGGAAGCAATTAGTGCTGCAGCTTGATGACAGAGGCTTCAGCAGAGGTTGCATAAGGACATGGGAAGTGTTCATTGCTGCTCGTGATGTGGGAGCCTCTATCGTATTTAAATATGCTAATTAGTTTAATAGCTTCACTCAGTGTGTTTACACAAAACCACAAGCTACCTGTCTTGGGGTGTTGTTTGCTGTGAAGCAGCCCCAAATTGAGGCAGACTTGTGGCTGGATTTTTTCTATCTTGGGAACTCTGTGCTCAGCATATCTGGAGTTTTATTCTGAAATAAGCTATCAGAGTTGCCATGACAACAGTGTTTGTTGCTTAGGTCGTGGAGGAGTGAGTGTGCTGCTTGCACAGCGCTTCCTGAAATGCTGATAAATCTCAGGAGATGGGGTGGTTTTGTTGGAGCAAAGGAAAACACATTATTTTGCAAGGTTGCTCTACCTTTTTGTGGCTAATGATGGCCAGGGAATAGACAGGCTCTTTCTGAGAGAGAAGTGGGAAAGACTGTTTGGTATTACAGGCAGTTCCCACAGGTCTGAATTGCATGGAACCAAGGAATGCTGAGAGCAGCATGGATTGCGTGTGGACTGCAGAATAGGTCTGACCAAAGCTATGGCATGGTTTAGTTGAAGAATATGTAAAAACCTGCATTCCTGTTTAAACTCTAAGACTGTTTCTTGCTCCTGAAAGTCAGTGATGCCACATGGTTAAATCTGTTGGCATGCCGATCTCTCGGATGAAGATTTGTTACTTACCGAAGACAGCAGCTTTTCACACCAGGGAGAGGGAAGGAGTGTGTAGAACTGAACACCATGCTAAGTTAGCTCTAAGCAACTTTGGCAGAGACTTGGTGTGTATGTTTAGAACATGTAGCTGAAATCTTCAAAGAAGATTGGTTTTTTTCTGCCTTTGAATCCATTTCCTCATGCTACCATGGTCACCTGCAAATGGTCTGGAAGTGTTATGCTGAAACAATGTAAATGTGATGCAAATCGTGTCATCAGCTGTTGTCCAGAGTTCTGGGCAGAAAGACCCTGTTGTGATCTTAGGAATAAATCCTCACACTCCCCCAAAAAAGCTTTAAAGCTCAAACATTAGGAGCACCTGTTTGCCTTATGATCACTCCCAGATGTGAGTTAATCCTGCTGAAGTCAGCTGCATTGCTGGTGTTCATAAAGCTGTACCAGTGTTGCTTCCCCTCTCCTGAAATAAGCATGTAGGTTTCATCTGGCCCAAGAGCTTCCCTTTTTAAGTCCCTTTTCTCCTGTGTCCATTTGCTCCCAGATAACCATCCTACAAACCAGAGTTTAGGGACTTGTCACGTCTGTGGTCACACAGCTCAATGGAACTAAATTTGACAGTTCCTGCTTCAGGATGCACAGCAGTTCAGACATAAGAATTTTATTTGCTTTTGACTGGATCTTGTTCATACTTTGGGTTGGATTTGGTTTTTGGTGTTTGTTTTGTTTTATTTATTTATCAGACAATTCTGAGTAGTATGCTGGCCTTTGCTGTTACTCATTCCAATTTTCTTGTGTATTTTTCTAAGCACAGAGCAGAATGTCTTTACACTACTCCAAAACCAAATTCTGAAATTAGCCCAGTTGTCTCCCATGCCTACTTTTCTGTGCTACAGTGAAGTACACAAAGCCCAAGTAACAAATTCATGCTTTTTCAGGACTCCCTGCAAAATTGAGCCCAGCATAAACCGTGTGTTAAGTACTCGCAAACTTGAGGAGCAGGAGGACCCACTCCAGCGAGTGCAGCATCACCAGCAGGACGCTCAGGAAAAGAAAGAGATGGTGATGTACTGCAAAGAGAAAGTTTATGCTGGAGTTGACGAATTCTCTCTTGAAGAGATCCGAGCTGAAATCTACAGGAAGAAAGCGAGAAAGAAAGATGAAGGTATGTTTCAAAGTGGGTTGAAGTAAGTAAGGCTTTCCAGATGGAATCATAAAATTGTGTTTGCTTCTGTCTATATTGCAGCTGCTTTTCTTTTTCTACTGGGGTATCTGTTTAACTGCTCTGAGGTACAGAGACAGTAACGTATTCAGCTTTACGTGGAAGCTGTGGGAGAGGGAAAGACCACCAGAAGTTTTGGCCCCTTGACAATTTAGGCTGTACCCACTGACTGTATGTGAACTATGCATTGGGCCTTACAGGTGTTTTTTCCTCAGACGAAATACAAGCCATAGAACGGAAGAAGGAAGAAATACAAAGGAAGATTGAGGAGCTTGAAAAGAAATTAAAGAAGAAAGAAGATGACAAGCAGCAACAGCCACACGAACTGGTATTGTCCTCATTTAACTGTTCTTTTCCAAGTAGCTGCAGTTTTAAATAAAAGTACCCAAGAAAGCCAAAAGGAAGCATATCTGATATTCTTCTAACATATTCAAAACTTCTTTTGAAAGGATTCTTCACTAATAATGTATGTTCTCTCTCTCCCTTCCTTCCCTGTTTCCAGAACAGTGCCTTCATAGTAAATACTTTAAATAATGAAACAGAGTTGTGACTTTGTTGTAAGCCATGTAACTGCTTATATGTGTCTTTAACAGTTGGATTGTAACTAAAATCTCCTGTGAAAGTTTATATATGGTTGCAAAGAGTAAACAATGCATTTTAACTACAGTATGCAATGAAAATGGACTTTCTTTGTGCAGGTAAGCTCAGTACAAATAAAAATGGCTAAAGACAACTGTTACCTATCAAGGTTTTAATGATAACATGGGATTATCATCATGATTTTGGAACCTTTTTGCCTGGTTTGCGCTTCCACCACTGTAGAACCAAAGTGTGGTTTCGTTTCCACAGGCAGGAGAGATAACGGGAGCTTCAGCACCTTTGGGAATGCAAGGATTTACTTTTTCCAGTGTGAAAGAATATGGGGAGAAACAGCCTCAGTCACAAAGGTAATAGAAGGGTTTTTAGCCAGCAGTGAGAAGACTTTTGAGGATATTTAGGTACGAGTACTAACGTGGATCATTAACAGCCTGCTTTTGCAGGTAGAATGGAATATAGCCTTGGCATCAGCCTGTAACCAGGATCTGTGCTCTTTCTCCATGTGTTTGATTATTTGTCTGAGGGATCTTAACTTCTTGCAAGTAGCATTTGTCAGCTTGGCTTGCCTTTTTTACAGAGTTTGCTTACATTTTGTGAATGTCTGTAGAATACAAACTTGTTCCTTTTATCTTTTTCACAGTAAATTCCAGGTCTATGAAGATACTCAGCTACATAAACCATCTTGTTCTGAGGGTAAGTAGTCAAGGTTTTTACCATTAAGGAGAAGGTTTGGTTAAAAGGAAGTGTTCCATGAATACCAAGATGGCAGCAAAGTAAAACCCAAAGCCTGGGTGGATTAGAAGAATGACAATGCGTGTGCTAGTAGTGCCTTTTACCATATTGACCAAAACAGGGAGCATCTGAGATCTGAGAACTGTCACTATCTGAAAGGACTTTCAAGCAGAAGAGCATTTTTCTTTCAGTAGCTGGAAAGTTTTCTTCCATCTTTCATGTTTGCAGTCTTACTAAAATCTCAGAAGAGTTTAATGCTACCATTAGATTGATACTTCCTTAAGTCCATTTTTCCTCAGAGGTTTTGGCAGAGGAATACAGCCAGAAATTGTATATTTTTGATTCTGGTAAGTTGTGTTGGGAAGGTCACATCCTGAAGAAATGTACTTCTCATCTGACTTGACTCTGTTGCTGTTGACAGAGGTTATCCGGACTCCTGATGTATCCCCAGATACCCACAGTGGAACTACATTTTTAAACTCTGAGGAGGAGCAGAGAAATGAGAGCAGCCTTGCAAGAAAAGGTACAATTCTGAAGCATAGTCTAAAAC